>CAMTDV010000024.1:50026878-50407528 GCA_947069175.1 Scalesia atractyloides
ACCAGACGACATATTCATTCATCAGACTAAGTATGTTCACGACATTCTCAAGAAGTTTGAAATGGATAGCTCAAAGCCGCTTTCGACTCCGCTGGCACTGAATCATGGGATTTGCATAGACGAGACGGGAACCAAAGTTGATGACACACTCTATCGATCGATGATAGGATCTCTGATGTATATGACGGCATCTCTCCTAGACATCATGTATCCTACCTGCTTATGTGCGAGATATCAGTCTAGCCCTCGAGTGTCACACATGCAGATAGTCAAGCGAATCTTCCATTACTTGAAGGGATGTACAAGCACCGACTTGTGGTACCCAAAGAATGACAATTTTGATCTAACGGGCTACGTAGACTCAGACTTCAGAGTGGACAAACTGAACTCGAAATCTACAACGACAGGATGCTAGTTCTTCGGAACACGTTTGGTAATGTGGCAATGCAAGAAACAGACCACGGTCTCTCTCTCAACCTGTGAGGCAGAATATAACTTTGCTTCCAGCTGTTGTTCTCAAATCCTCTGGATTCAACAACAGATGAGGGATTATGGTCTGCAGTTTCTTGATACGCCTTTATTTGTAGATAACAAAGCATCCATCGATATAACCAAAAATCCGGTTCATCACTCACTTACTAAACGTATTGAAATTCGTTACCATTTCATTTGTGACTGTTACGAAAAGAAATTGGTGCGAATAGAAAAAATCCACACCGACGAACAAAAGGCTGATTTTTATACCAAAGCATTTCCTTTAACAAGATTTAAATATCTAATGAGGCTTAACGGTATTAAAAATTTGCTGACAGGTGCGGAAGCTAAGGTTGAATACGGATCGGATGATGAGTTCACGTAATCCGCATTGGTTTGTCTACCTTTTCTAGATTAGTATTTCTTATAATCTAAAATCCAAAAATATGTTTTTGATTTTAGGGGAGAAATATTTGGGAAAATACAAAAACATATGAAAATTTTCAAAAAATGTACAAAAAAAAACATTGAAAAAGACAAAAAGAATTCGGTGGCACAAAAATCGAAATGATAGTACATCAGTGGACTATCACAGTATGCTAAAGAAATGTAAAGTTTAAAAGTGATAAACAAGTCTTACTGTGGATGTGTCGATAGGCTTAACACGTTCAGTAAACTGTTTTCGAGATATAAACTAAATTTTACAACTGCTTAATCTTGTGGATTAACACATCTTGGATATATAGACTTAGTACTCTGAAATTTCATTTGATAGATTGCCTGATTCTGAGATACGAGGTCTTTATAGATAGTGGATATCTTGGGTATTATACAAGTTCTTCTGATTTTGCGGAAGCAATAGCCTAGAACTTCTATAATACTTTCGCTATAAACCCCTAAACTGCATGCAATCTTGAAAAGTATCGAAAGATCTAATCATTTGGAGTGCTAAAAGATTCCTTAAATGGAACACACCCTAAAGTCGAGCCTTCATCTCTTTGTCTGTACGGTAGTACTAACCTGAGCTCTCAAGGTCTCGCACTAACTCTGATACAGATATCAATTACGCTATATTCACCTGTAAGATGAAATCTAAGGAATCTTGATACGGGAGTATATTCAAGAAGTGGGAACCACATATAAGTCAAGTTTCATAATTCATACCTTAACATATCTTGGAACAGTTGAGAAACGTGGTAAAGTTTAAGTGGACAAACATATCGATAATCTAGGTAAACGTGTTTAAAACTTAAAGCCATATAAAGGTCAACTGTACTGGTGATATGTCTCAATCAACTGATATGATCCCTAAACACGAATTCACAAAAATATGTCTGTAAATATGTTTGTACATAGTTTACATTTTTTTGTACATAGTTTATCAGCTTTACAGATTAAAACCAAAAAGATTTTCTGTGTGTTTTAGCATAAACTTACAAAAATACAAAAATATTTTGTTTCTACATTGTTTTAGCAAACAAATGTTGGAGAACGGATCTTCAAAGTCTGGAAAAGGTGCTAAACTAGTGGGAATCTCATTGACAAAGGGCTGGGAGCTAATCTGTAAAATCTGAAAAGCCAAAATGATAAAAAGTTCATTAATTTGAAACTTTGATTTTGAAAATATCAATAGTTTGTTCGTAATGGGTCAAACCAAGGTCATTAAATTGGACTCGGCAGACAAATCGGTTAACCAAGGTCATTAACTTGGACTTGGTCAACCGAGTGGATTTTCAAAACTGTTAAAAAGTGAAAGTTCAGGGTCTAAATTGCAAAACTTGAAAATTAAAATGAGTTTTAGGCATGTTCGACCGAACTTGCTTAAATTCAAATTTTATGTTTATAGCAAGATCGACCGAACTTGCTTTGATGGCTGGTTGTTATAAGGTAAGTTCGCCCGAACTTATATGGGCTTGGTGATTTGGGCTTGCAAGTTCGCCCGAACTTGCTAGGGTATAAATACCCTTGCAAGTTCGGCCGAACTTCATTATTCACCATCAAACATTCTGAGCGAACTTAAGAACCTTTGAGCGATTTTGTGAAATTGGCTAGATTGTACACTTATACTGCCAAATTTTTAGTTGATCTTGGTGATTTGCACACCATTATCAATGGAGAGGTGAGTATTTGAAGTTGAACCGATAATTGAACGAAGTTGTTGAACTTAAATCTGAAAGTGATTAATCTGATAGTTCTAGGAATATAATGAATGAATTGAACTTAAAACTGAGTTAAACACTTAAAACCGACCATAGATTCAAGTTGAATTTTATTAAGAGTGGTCATTATAGTGTTAAGCAGGTTTTTTCTGTTGAAGAAGATAACAAGTTCGGCTGAACTTGTTATCAAGTTCGACTGAACTTGCTAACCATTCAATGAACAAAAATGGCTAGAACTCAAGTTCGACGGAACTTTTGCTGAAAGTTGAATTTGATCATTATCTAAGAAGTTCGACCGAACTTAGTGTTTAGAAAATTGAATGATAATGATCCTAAGTTCGCCCGAACTTATGTTTGTTTTTGTTGAACATGTTTATAGTGCATGTGCGGGCAAACTTGACTAAATCTGATGGTTATACACACATCAAGTTCGCCCGAACTTGATGCAAATGTGTTGAGAATTTTTGTAACTCTTTCTCGTAATGCGTGCTAAGTGTTTTGCGTAGTTTTTCAGGCTCAAGTACCAGCGCGGGTGATTTCTATGGATTTTTCTAAGTTCCATAATACTTGTATCACGCTTGACAAGGCGATATGTCCGTCGTTGAAGGAGTACGAAAGCATATTGAAGTTTCTAAAGGATTGCCCTATTCACGAGCTATCACGGAGCACACAGTGTTCTCACACGTATCATTTCTGGATGAACGCAAGCCTTAGTGCTGATAAGAAGACCATTACATCATCAGTACAAGTTGGAGACGAAAACAAAGCAATCACTGTTACTGAAGATGATATACGAAGGATCTTGCAGTTTAACGACGACAAAGACGATCCTATTTTCTTGGACGAAAGATGGTGAGAGGTTGTTTTTACCGTATGGGGTACAAAGGGAGCGTTAGTATGCTGACGTTAAAGAAAGGAGAAGTGCCTAATCCCTATAAGCTCCTCATGCACACGATTATTCACACTTTTAGTCACCGTAAAGCGGGCCTTGACAATGTGCAAGATTACATGGCCTGTATGGCAACGACGTTGATTCTGAAGAAGCCCTTCAATTATTCTAAGCTTGTATTCACGCACATGATGAAGAATATGGATGATTCTAGATTATGTTTGTTTCCGAGATTCGTGCAGATGCTCATTGATGAAAAGTTTACAGACATTGCACGTGATCCAAATGATGTTCTATATCTTAGTCACCTCGATGATACAACAGTAAATAAGTTGATCATATTCCAGAAACAGGATTCAGCACCGGTGGCAAAGCCAGTATTTGGGGCGATTAAAGATGAAAATTATATTGCGCCGACCGATAACAAGTGGAAGAAAGATGGAAGTGGTGACGAGAAAGAGTTGAATGATGAGAAAGAATGGTTTAAAGCTTTCAAGCCTAAAGCTCGAAGTGAATGGTTTCTAAAGGCCAAAGTCGAAAAGTCTAAAAAGAAGCGAGCGGCTAAGAAAGTTGATACAATGCTTGTTGATGAAGACGAGCCTGTAAATGTTCAAGCAGAAGCTGGTTCGAGTGCAGCAATTGTTACTGAGAGTCAAGAAGTTGAGAAAACAACTCAGGAAGACGATGTTATTTCAGCTACTTCCGAGAACGATGATGATTCAGATGATTCTCTCGAGAAGATTACAAAGAAGACAATAGCAGAGACTGAAGCTGAAAAGATCAAAGAGACTGATGCTGATTTTGATCCAAATCTTGAAAAAGAGTCTGACGAGGAGAGACCCAACAAAAAAGCTAAGCGTGTGAAGTCTGCTACAGTTTCAGCGACAAAGACTACAGGGTCTCCTCAGGCAAAAGGCAGGAAGAAATCAAAGAAATCTCTGAAACCTGCTAGTCGTCGATACAAAGGAAAGCCAAAAAGTGCGGAAATTACACAAGAACCTTCTAGCGCACAGGAGAAAGGATTAACACAAGAACCTCCTACACAAGAACCTCCTGTTGTTATTTCATCTGAAGCTGAACGTCCAGAGTTACACAAGAACCTCTTAAGACCGTATTATTAGAGATTCCAGTGATGCAATCTCCAGATCAAAAGTCTGTTCAACCTGAAGGATCTACACCGAAAACAACACCAAAGGCTGCTACTCCAAAGTCAACACCAAAAACTCCAAGATCAAATCTGTTTGGTGATATGCAGAATAAGCCAATTAGTCTTCAAGATCTGAATGATTTCTTCTAGATACTAATGTTGATCTTCTTGAAAAGCGTGTGAAAATTTTAGAAGAAAAAGTTCAACAGAATGAAGCTGAAAAAGCCGAGCTGATCAAGAAAATGAATCAAAGCGCAGTTGAGAAAGAGATGATGGACGATAAAATCAAAGTGTTGGAAAGTGAAAGAGAATTCTTCAAAGCATTGATCGAGAGCTTGCAAGACGCAAATGAAAAGCTGCAAACAGAGATTGCTGAGTTGAAAATGATTCAAGCCCTAACGATCGAAGGTTTACAAGGATGCAGAAAGTATTATCTAATACTTTGGGTATTGATTTCATTGCCGAATACGATCGTCTAGATAAGCAAGAGGCAAAAGAAAGATCTGAAAAGGAGCTTGCAGCTAGTGGTAAAGGTAAAGGTGTTGAAGGTGAAGCACCTAAATCATCTGAAGCTGCCGAAAAGCGTGTTGAGAAGTTGAAAAAGCTTCTGAGTCCTATATTGCTAAGGTTGACGAATCTCTCAAACCTTCTGATCCTGTAATTACTTCTGAAGAAAAGGACGATGAAGAAGCAGAAGGTGAGGATAAAGATGATGACGACAAGAAAGACGATTTTGATTATGAAGATTGGAATAATGCTGATGATGATGATGATCAGGGAGGAGTTGGTCTGAGAATTAATGAAGCAAAAGTCTCTGATGACTTTGATTTTTCTTCTCTAATGGATGACGAATCAAACAAGATGAATGATCAAATTGAGGGGGAGTCAGGACAAATAGGGCAAACTGATGATGTAGATATGATTGATGTTGATAGGTTTGCAAAGCCTGTTGCTGCCGTACCCACAAAGTCTTTGATCTTGATGCTTGAACACAACGTAGAGGAAGGCGAGTACGTGCACAACTATACAAAGGAAGATTTGGCTAAATTGATCGAAGTAGATGCTGAAACACTTGACTTTGATTTTGAAGAGCAAGTGATGAATGTTAACACTTTTGAGCCGAACGAGTATCACTATCAACGTAGATTTGAAGCTGATGAATATAACAGGGTGATCGTAGAGGATTGGTCTTCTAATGATGAAACAGATGAAACTACGAAGTACGTCGGTCCTAACACTGATAGTTTTCCTACTTTCGAGGAGATGTACAAGCAATTAGATGAAGACATGTTGAAAGAGAAAATCAAAGAATCGATTCGAGAAGGTAAAGTTCCAAAACCAATGACGAAGGAAGAAATAGCTCAAGCTAAGAAGTCCAGGTTTAAAGAAATGCTGCACGAACGTAAGTTTCGATGTCCTCTAGCATTCTTTACCAGAGTTAAAGATGTGTCATTGGGGGATATCCTAAGTTGGGGATGGTTCAAGGAGTTGAATGTTTATGCAATCAAAAGGGAATTTAGGGTGCAATATTTCAAATAGCTGGCTGATTTCAAGACATTACCTTACTGGGATGTGGAGGAGCTTGTTCAAACTGTGAATGTCACATATCATATGAAGTATATCGATAAGTTATTATGGAAGATGATTAAGTTTGAAGCGACAAAAGGATTTAAGTATTAGAAGCCATTCATACAGAAGCGTCGTATAAAGACTGACAAAAAGATAGGGGTCAAAGATATAACGTTGATTATGAAACGACCGAGAGCGATGAGGAACATGCCCTTAATGCCAATTGAACATAATTTCATCCGGTGTTCAAGTGGTGGCAGATTGATCCTAACACGTGTGAAGCTGTTATAGTATTACGATTTGAGGAACATCTAGATATCACGAAGGAAAGGGTTAAGATACTTGGGTTTTAGGGTATAAGAGGCTTGTGGAGAACAATCAGAATTCTAGATCCTATGTGGTTGGTAAACTGCTCCAGAGAAGATATCAAATGCTTAATCTACAGCAAGATTGTATTTGAAGAACGTGAGAAAGAACAAGCCATGCAGTATCAAAAGGTTGTGAATGTTTGCTATGCTCGTAAAGTGAATTCAGGAAAGATGTGGAATACGAGCTGGAAGGAGCTAGAACGAGTTGAATTCTTAAAAGAAGAGAAGCGTCTTGAGGCTATACACGAGAAAGGTTGGGCGGCAAGGCTTAGAAGGTTTCAGTTTATGAATAAAGTGCCTCCTACAGATCAGACGCCAGATCCGAAGTAAGAACGACGAAAGAAGCCTTACAAGAACTTCTTCGGTCGTGTTCGTTAATGTTTATTTGAAGACAGAGTTTTGAAGACTGATACAAGACGAAGACAATATCCAAGGGGGAGTCTGTTGGCGCAGAATGTCTATGTCTTAGTCTTATATCGAGTCTGTATAGATTAGATGTGAATAGGCTAGCTAAACAAAGTATTTATGTGTTTTGGAGTCAAATTCGCTGGAGATGAACTTGTATTGTCAAGTTCGGCCGAACTTGCCTTGGCAAGTTCGCCCGAACTCACATCCCTCACCAGCGAACTTAGAACTCTATAAATAGCTAGCATGTCATTCTCATTTGTAAATTTGGCATCTTTGAGGCGGAGCTCTGTCAATTTGGAGACTCGACGTTATATCAATAAAATTGACGTTTAACTGACTAATTCTTGTAATTTGTAATCGTGTCATAATATTTCCGCTATTATGGACATTAGAGACCAAATCTAGGTTCCTATGCATTGAGGATCGGTCCTACAGCTTTCGTCCATCTAAAATTTCATTCGGAGTTTTCATGTGACGTTTGTTGATTTTGCTTCATCAAATCTATTCTCTGAAGCCCCCGATGATGTCCCCGAGCAACCAGTATTTGTTGTTAAAACTTCGAAAAAATTTTCAATCACCAAAATTTTTCTTGACACTCGTCTCGTCTCTAATTCGGTAGAAATCTTAACAAAAGTCGAATGATTCATTCATACCGAAAGAGTATATCTCTTAACAAGCTGGAGAAACAAAATTTCTCCGGCATTTCCCCTCTGGGATCACCAAAACTTATCAACAAACGAACACACAACACTATTTATACTTATTAGGATTGAACATGTACAAAGGAACATATGATATAAAGCCAAAATACTCTATCCGCAGTTTGGTCAATACTATCAAAGTTTAGATCCTCTGATCTCTAAACTCTGTCTTCTAAAGTCTGATACTTATGCAACATCTGCCTTCACAAATGCCAAAGGTCTGACAGAAGAAAGGAATCAGAGCTTAGCCAACAGAGTTTTAGTTTATATTCCAATGTAACAATGCTTTTGCACTAACATTTGTTAGAGATCAGTGTTTAGATAGTTTGTTATTATTGTTAGATGTCACTATCAACCCTGACATCATCAAAGATGCTCAGAGGTTAGATTGTTAGTATAAATAGAAGTGTCAATGTAACAGTTGAATTTGTCTTCTTAAAAAGATCTTTACACCAATCATCCTCTTCCATTTTCTGTACTATCAACTTACTTGCAATAGGCTGAGGGGACTTTGTGAATCACATGCAAAGTTTACATACTTGAAAGCATGATGATGATGAAAACAAACGACGTTTACTTGTAAGCAAAAGTTTTCCATTCTATTCCGCTGCATTTACTTTATAAAAACTTCAATCATATTTCCATTCTTAAAACAAGACTACAAGTAAATCAAACTCAGATCCTAACATTTGGTATCAGAGCTTGGTCAATCAAAATTTGATTAATATCAATTTGGTTTGAAAGATCAGCTCTCCCTGCTAATCAGTTGGATAGTTTTCTTGAATACAGAGTTTTATTATGTTCAAAGTTGTTAAAACACAAATCTGTTGTAAACAAGCAGCAATGGCTCAAAACACACAGGAATCCAACATTGGATCCATGTTTAAACTACCAATGTTGAAACGAAATTAATATTTTATATGCAACGTCGGATGGGTCACATCCTGGCTCAACAAAACACCGGCTGTTGGCGATCTGTTGTGTATGGACCACATATTCCAATGGTTCCCAGCATAGAGGATCCCAATACTCAAGTGCTAAAAAGTCCCGATACTTACTCTGAGTAAGACTTCCAGAAAATAGAGTTGGATGCAAAAGCGTTTAGCATTGTTGCTTCCGCGATACGCAACGAAATCTATGCTGGATTGCTCCACTGCAACTGTGCAAAAGAGTTATGGGATGCACTGAAAGAACAGTTCGGTGGGACTAAGGAGGTGATAGCGAATAATAGAGAAGTCTTAAATCAACAGTATGAGACGTTTTGTCATGTAAAAGGTGGGTCGTTAACAGAACAGTTCGAACGTTTTAGCTGTCTCATTAGTGAATGAAACTGGTTAACGTGGAATTTCCTAATTCGACTGTCAATAGTTGTTTCTTAAGATCGTTACAAGAAAAATGGGAAACTGTAGCTTACGTTACTCAAACATCTTTTGGTTTTAAAGAGATGACCCTCACTCAACTTCATGGTCGACTTCTCACTTATGAGAGAGAGTTGAATCAGAAAAAGAAGTTACAAGAGTCTGGGAAAACAACTAATGACTATACCTTGGGTTCCACTGCTCTTTATAGTCATGAAGAGAGTTCTGGAAGTGGGAAGGATCAAGGTTATGATCATTATATTGATATATCATCTGGAAACAATTTTACCTCCGATCCCTACACACCCAATTTTGCTTTTGCTGCAAATGGGGAAAGCCAAAACTCTGACAATATATCTTTTGAAATGAATGACTTACAACATTTTGAACCCACTGATTTGGAAGAAATTGACATTTTACAACAGCTTGCCATGTTGAGTGTTAGAGCAAGTAAATTTTACAAAAGGACTGGTAGGAATTTCCAAGATTGCATGGGGGGTTGAAAGTGGGGTTGGATAAATCCAAAATTAAATGTTATAAGTGTAATAGGTTAGGACACTTTGCCAGGGAATGCAGATCTCAAACTGCAGGTCCAATTGTGACTCACCCAGGCCCTAAACCTCAAAGCACTGCTCATTATTCCCATTATACCCCTACACCACAAATGCTACATACTGCTCATTTTGCACATCCTGCTACTAATGTTCCTATCCATTATATCCAAACGCTGCTCCACAGATTCAGTATGTTCAAGCACCACCTCAAGTGCATGTGAAACAAGCACCACAAAGCACTCAAACTACTCAAACCACTACTCAGACAGAGGTTAATCAGCAAAGTTTCTTTAAGGCTTTGTTGATTGGAGTAGTTTGCCTGAGGATTTTCTGATGAAAACTTTGCTCTAATGGCTAAATATGATTTTGAAAATGAAAATTTTGTTTAATGGACTTAGAGACAATTGTTGAAGGTGATGAGTCTGTGGAACAAGGGTCAAAAACTGATAAAGTTCAAAGTTGTGGTGAAGCAGTGGTTACACCATTGGTTGATCAAAACACTGTTGATGAACAAAAGACCTCTCTATCTGACCCATGGGATACTGATGTGTGTGAAGATGATTGTAATTGTGCTCTCATGGTTGCTTCTAAGGGAGCTTCTACTTGCCTTGATAGTTTATGGAATGTAGATAGTGGAGGCTCCAGGCACATGATAGGATTTAGAGCCCTTATCAAAGACTTTTTGGCTCATGGAGGGATATATCCTTTGGTAACAATTCAAAAGGGAAGGTGTTAGGTTCAGGATGTGTCCAGGCTGGGAATCTCAAGTTTGAAAATGTTAACTTAATTGACAATCTAAAATTCAATCTTTTGAGTGTTTCATAAATGAGTGACAAAGGATATGGATCCTTCTTTACAAAGAAAACTTGTCAAATTGTAGGACCAGAGGTTGTTAAAAAGATGATCAATTTATTGCGGAGAGCAAAGCACAACTTGTTGCTCATAGGAGTGGCAATGTGTATGTGGTTGATATGTTGAAAGATAACCCTATGTCTAATGCATGTGTGTTCTCAGTTGCTTCAAGCAAGGAGACAGAGTTATGGCATAGAAGACTTGGGCACACAAATTGGAAAACAATCACCACACTCTCCAAAAATTGTCTTGTCAGAGGTTTACCACATAAACAATTTACTTGTGAAGAACATTGTGTTTCTTGTTTAAAAGGTAAACAACATAAAAGTTCTTACAAGTCAATTGAAGAGTCCAAAACAACCCAGTGTTTGCAATTGCTGCACATGGATTTGTTTGGCCCTGTAAAACTCATGAGCTTAATGAAGAAAGGATTTTGTCTGGTCATTGTAGATGATTTTTCAAGGTTTACATGGACATTCTTCTTACACTCTAAAGATGAAACAGCTGGTATATTGCAAAATTTTGTCAAACAAGTTGAAAAGCAATATGACCTCCCTGTAAAAATCTTTAGGAGTGATAATGGGACAGAGTTTAGAAATAAGGAGTTAGATACCTTCTGTGAGTCAAAAGGGATTGCTAGGCAATTTAGTGTCCTAAGAACTCCAGAACAAAATGGGGTAGTTGAAAGGAAAAATAGAACTCTTGTTGAATCTACAAGAACCATGCTAGCAGACCCAGGTTTACCCTTGTCTTTTTGGGCAGAGGCTGTAAACACTGCTTGTTATGTTCAAAACAGAGTTTTGATTAACCCTAGGCATCAAAAGACTGCTTATGAATTGCTTTACAAAATCAAACCTCTGATCTCACATTTCAAAGTTTTTGGCTGTACTTGCTTCATTTTGAACTTAAAAGATTCTATTTCTAAGTTTGCAACCAAAGTTGATTGTGGTTATTTTATGGGATACTCAACCATTGCCAAAGCCCACAGAGTTTTTAACTCTAGGACCAAGTGTGTTGAAGAAACTCTGAATGTAAAGTTCAATGATCTTTCATCTTTGAATATTCCAGCGAATCCTGCTGAACTGTTTGATCTAGATAAATTTACATTTGAAGTTGTGTCTGTCAAGACTAACACTGCAGGTACGTCACAGTCACCACCACAAGAGCAAGGATATGATTGTATTCTTCCAAATTTCAAGATCTATCCTTCAAGAAGAGGAGGAGAGGTTAGTAACAATGGTGAAAGCTCTGCTGGTTCAACAGTGGTTAATTCTCAATCCCATGCCTGCCCTCAAAACTAAAACACTGTTGATAAAAATCCATCAAATGTGGATAAAAATCAACAAACCTCCGCTTCTATACCACCACCTCCATTCCAATCAGAGGCTGGACCATCAAATTCACCAACAGAGGTTAGCTAAGATGATACACATTTGCAAGCTTCACCTCAAAATGAACTTGTCCCATATCAAGGTGATTTGATCTTCCTCAAAAGCCATCCATTAGATCAAGTTATTGGCAACATAAATGAGGGAGTGATCACAAGAAGCCAATCCCAAAACATTTGCCTCTTTGTTGGTTTTCTATCACTCATCCAACCTGTCAAGTATCAAGACACACTGAAGGACAAAAGTTGGGTAGAGGCTATGCAAGAGGAGCCCATTCAGTTTAGAAGACAACAAGTTTGGGAACGTGTACCCCTACCTAAGGATGTGAGTCCAGTTGGCACAAAGCGGGTCTTCAAGAACAAAACAGATGATAGGGGTATTGTTGTCAAGAACAAAGCAAGGCTCATGGTTCAAGGCTACAGACAGGAAGAAGGCATTGACTATGATGAAACCTTTGTTCATGTAGCAAGGTTAGAAGCCATCAGACTGTTCTTAGCTTTTGCTGCTAACCACAACATCAAAGTGTTTCAAATGGACATCAAAAGTGCATTCCTGTATGGAAAGATCAAGGAAGAAGTGTATGTATGCCAACCTCCTGGATTTGAAGATCCATTTCATCCTGATCATGTATACAGGTTAACAAAGCATTGTATGGTCTTAAACAAGCACCAAGAGCCTGGTATGAAACTCTATCAAATTTTCTCTTATCCATAGGTTTTTAAAGAGGTAAAATTGATAAAACCTTATTTTTAAAATGGAAACGAAAAGATTGGATGCTTGTCCAAATTTATATGGATGACATCATTTTTGGATCCACATGCACTGCCATGTGTGAAGAGTTAGAAAACTCATGGCGGTAGAGTTTGAAATGAGTGCAATGGGTGAATTACAATGTTTTCTTGGTTTACAAGTTAAACAAATGCACAATGGAACTTTCATCCATCAAAACAAGTATGTCAAAGAACTACTTAAAAAGTTTGATATGGATGATTGTAAACCTTGCAGCACACCCATGGCAACTTCAAAGCTGGTCACTATTGTTAATAAAGATGTCTTTGTTGATCAAACACTTTATAGAAGTTTGATTGGGTCTTTATTGTACCTAACTGCTTCAAGGCCAGATATCATGTTAGCAACATGTGTTTGTACCAGATCCCAGTCACAACCTAGAAAGTCTGATCTTATTGCTGTCAAAAGGATATTCAGGTACATAAAAGGTGCTCCCACGCTTGGTATCTGGTATCCTGCTAATGGAAACATTGAGCTTTTAGGTTACTCATATAGCGATTTTGCTGGATGCAAAACAACAAGGAAGTCCACGTCAGGAGGTGTCCGATTCCTAGGTGATTGCCTAATGTCTTGGCAAAGTAAAAAAGCAAGTTGTAGTTTCCACATCCACTGCTGAGGCAGAATACATTGCTGTTGCAAGTTGTACTACACAAATCCTGTGGCTTCAAAATCAACTCTTGGATTTTGGTATCACTGCTTTAAAAACTCCTCTCAAAATTGACAGTCAAGCAGCAGAAAGTATCATAAAAAATCTAGTTTCTCATTCTACAACAAAACACATTGACATCAGACATCACTTTGTGAGGGATTGCTATGAAAAAGGTTTGATTTCTTTACAACATGTCCATACTAAGGATTAACTAGCAGATGTGCTAACAAAAGCATTGGATACATCTACTTTTGAAAGCTTGATCTCTAGGATTGGAATGCTAAACATAGATTAAAAATAGTTTTTCTGGTGATCCATGTGTAAATAGCATAAAAATGTTTACAGAAAATCAAAATTTTGACCTTAAAAATAGTTTAAAATTGAATTTTTCAATAAATCCTTAAAGTCTGTTTCAAACCACCGATAGCATCAAAACACTGTCGTTTAGAAAAGTCTATCCACTGTCAAAGTGTATCCTCTGATAATGTTAAACATTGTTCACATCCACTGCCCAAATTTCCAACAGTGTTTGCCAAAACAACTATCTTCCATTGTCAATCAGAGGTTACACGTGGACAGACGTTATTCGTCAGTTGTTTGCATCAGATGACATGTCATCATCACTTTTTCAAAACCCTATAAAAACCCTGTTTTATCCAGAACAAAGGTTCACTTTGCCGTATCAAATTCAAAACTCTCAAATCAATTTTTCTTTCAATCATGGCACCCAAGGCTAAATCAAAAACGAAATCTCAACCAGAACCACCTCCTTTTAAGCTCATAATCAAAACTCCTCACAATTATATAGCAATTCTTGAAGAAACTGATTTAAACACAAGATATCATTCAATGATCAAAATCTTGAAAGAATAAAAATTTTTGAATATGTTAACCATCAAAGCCCCTATGTATCAAGATGCACAACCTCAATTTTGGGCAAACGCAAGGTTCATTCACAAAAGGATGTTCCTTATGCTATCACATCAAAGGTGGGCAAAACAATGATGCAAATTAGCCCTCAATCGATTTCTCAAGTTTTTGAAGTAAATGATATGGCACATCCTGTGTCATTCTCCACTAATAAGAGGCATGCTGAATTTGTGGAAAGAGGTTATATTGGGCAACTCAAAGGTATGACCATCTTCAAACCCAATTTTCCTGCTGAGATGAGATTTTTCTTTCACATTCTTTTATCATGTCTCTTAGCAAAGACCACAACTTTTAATGAAATTCCAATGAACATCCAGTATCTGGGCTATGCTATTTTAACTGGATCAGATTTTCATTTTTCTCGGATACTGTTCAATGATCTTGTGGTAAATTTTAATAACATTGTTAAAAGGAAAGATTTTCTGATGCATCCACGATTCATGAGTGTTTATCTTCAAAATCAGTTACCTGATGCTGATGTTAAACAAGGCGCTGTTAAAAATCCAAGCGGCCTAACTCATGAAACTTTTACTAGAATAACAAATCAAGATAAAGTTCCAAAACAAAAGTAGAGGAGGCTGAGCAAGCTTTACAAGAACAAAATGTTCAATCTCAACCTCCTGCTATTGAGCCCACTGCTTCTGGTGATCAGGGCTTTTCAATCACTGCCCTGAAACCCACACCAGCAATCACAAAAAAGAAACCACGAAAAATTTCTAGAAAACCCACCAAACCCAAAAAGGGCCCTCTGGAAGATGAGATCCCAGAGGTTAACCCAGTGATAACACAAAAATCACTTGCAAACACTTCTGCTACTTCTTCATAGCAGATGTTAGAAAGATCTCCACCTGGCTTTGAAACTCCTCCTTCTTCCTCACAAAAGGAAAAGGTTGTAAACACAGGGACACCAAATTATGAAGCTCTGGATCCACTTGGTTCCATCATCCACAGCCCCTCTCCTAGGGCAATGTCTCTTTCTGCACCACAACCATCACCAACAAAGTCACTCACCAACCATATTGCCTTTGCTGAATGCACTTGACCTAGAACAGACATTAACCAGTTCTTCTCAACAACCTATCAATGAGAATATACTCCAACAAGTGACTGGGTCTGATTCTGTACTCATTGCTAGCCCATCAACATTTGAAGAGGATACATCCCTTGGGTTACATGTAACCTTTTGTGATAGTTCAACAAGAGCAACCACTACAATTGCTAAACTACCAAGTTTTCAATTGGACAATGGTTACATATCTAAGACTCTTTTGAAGGCAACCATTGTTGAGGCTACTAAGGTAACCGCTGATCCAGTGGGAAGGCCCCAGTTCCAAGACCAAGGGGCATCTATGTTTGAAACAGGGGTTGAGACTCTTGTTCATGATAACATAGATAAAACTACCTTTTCTGGCAGGAGTTCAGATGATCCTATTAAATTAGGTGATGATCTAAAATATTAGGATTTTACGAAGTGTTTTACCAAAATAGGAAGCTCTGTTGATCAAATCAAGGATTTTCTAATACAGTTGATTGCTACAAAGAGTCAACCCTCTGTCCTATCCATTGATGACCTCATAAAAGCCGTAGACCCTCTATTTCAACAACAAAAGTATTTCGCTGATCTCCAACACAAGCATCAGATGCGAGAACTTAGAAACATGGTTGATGCCAGGTATATGGATACAACTGCAGATATCAAGGCAATAAAGGCTCATCTCCTGCAAACCACTGGTACTTCTCCTCCTACAGTAATCCTAGTAAACATTGATGATGCCAAAAAGGGGAAGATACCTTTAAAGAAAGAAGTGCTAAAGCTCAATGACAAAGATGCACATCCAACAGTGGTCATCCCTAAGCCAGATGGCTCTAAAAAGATTGATGAAACAATAAACATCTTTGCAAGGGAAAAGGAGATTACAAAGAAAAGGGTAATTGTTGAGAGCAGAGCTTTGGTGGAGAAAAAGATAGCCCTGCAAAAAGAAAAGGAAAATGTTGGGCCCTCAACAAAGAAGATGCCTCCTGTTAGAAAAACAAGGCAATCAACATCAACATTCATCCCTTCTAAGACAGTTGTTATCCCAACCATATCCTCTGCTCCCTCAAAAACACTTACACCTCCTTCTTCAAAAGCAGTTGATAACAAGTCCCAACAGATGTTACAACAACTGGTGTGTCAACATATGTTGATACATCAGAGGTTATAACAAATGTTAATCCAACCACTGCTATGGTCATATTTCCAACTTCCGCCATATCTTTGCCCACACCCACAAGAATACCACAACCACAATCACCTGATCTCAAGTTCAAGAGGAGAAAAACCACAAATGTTATACTTGATGACAAGATCACCCCCTCTCCTATACCTGTGTCATCAAAACCAATGCCCACCATAACAGTTGTTCAACCTTCTTCTCAAATTTCTAAAGTGCCTCTTGCCACTCAATTCCCTCTGGAATTACAAGCTATCAAATCAGAAATCAAATCTTTCTTTTCAGAAGAAGATCCAGACAAAAGGGAATTCCCATCTCTGCAAGGTTATCCCAAGCCAAGAAACTTGGAAGAATACAAGAAGCTCAAAGTTAAACAAGCAGAAGATATCACCGAAAGGGATACCCAGGGAAAATCTGACATGGTAATACTGGAAATTTCAGTTGAGCAAAGTCAGAAGTATAGAAGACTATGCAAGAGACTTGTCCAAAAACCTGTCAGAAAGAGAAGACAAAGCCTTAAAGAAGACTACATCAATCATATCATGGAAACCAAGTTGTATAAGGCTACAAGGGCACAATTCAAAGACTGGTATGTGAGAGAGTTGGAAGAAGAAGTGCAAAGAATGCAAGAAATGCTGAAAGATCCTCTCAAAAAGGCAACTCCTCCAGACTGGAACAAATACAAGAAATTGCCTGAAAAGAACTTAAAGTTAAGAAGAATGAAGGACGAACTGATTGCTGCTAATTATGGATCGAAGAACCAAATCATGAGGTGGACAGAGGTTAATGTGATTGATACTTATAGGGCTTTTGAGAAAAGAAGGAATACTGATCCTTCATTGCCAAAGAAGCCAGAATATCCAGCAGAGGATACAGCTCAACAGACTCAACACTCTTCAAAACCATCTGAAACATCTGCTATATCTATTCTAGCCTTAAATCAAAGAAAAAGGCAAAGGGATATGGTAGAAGAAGAGAAAAGAGTGTTTGAGCATATAAAGGAAGGAATCCAGATCATGATTGACTTTCATACTGATGAGACCAGTCAAAAGCTTGCAGAAGATCTGTCTCAAATGGCTCATCAGACAATGCTACCCACCTCAACAATAACTTTTCATCCTAGAAAGCCTTCAGACCCAAAAATTCTAAAGTGGAAAGTTGATAAAAACTCCCACGAATTGACTCTGCTCAAGTATGATGGCACAGCAACCAAGATGAATATGGAGGGTGCATATGAGCTGTGTGTAGAAGACCTCCAAGAACTCTTGGATCTAGTGTTGGAAAAGGATGATGATGATGAGGAATCTCTGAACTTCGAATTGTAGTTTAAAGGCCAAATCAGAGATCTCATGTTGAGGAATAAAGACCAAGAATAAAAGGTATTTTTGGCATCATCTGTTCTATGGGGAGATTGTTGGGATACCTGTACAAAGGAACATATGATATAAAGCCAAAATACTCTATCCGCGGTTTGGTCAACACTATCTGAGTTTAGATCCTTAGATCTCTAAACTCTATCTTCTAACGTCTGATACTTATGCAACATCTGCCTTCACAAATGCCAAAGGTGTGTTAGAAGAAAGGAAGCAGAGCTTAGCCATCACAGTTTTAGTTTATATACCAATGTAACAGTGCTTTTGCACTAGAAATTGTTAGAGATCAATGTTTAGATAGTTTGTTATTATTGTTAGATGTCACTATCAACCCTGACGTCATCAAAGATGCTCAGAGGTTAGATAGTTAGTATAAATAGAAGTGTCAATGTAACAATTGAATTCGTTTTCTTAAAAAGATATATACACCAATCATCCTCTTCCATTTTCTATACTATCAACTTATTTGCAATACGTTGAGGGGGAGTTTGTGAATCACATGCAAAGTTTACATACCTGAAAGCATGATGATGATGAAAACAAACGACCTTTACTTGTAGCAAAAGTTTTCCATTCTATTCCGCTGCATATACTTTATAAAAACTTTAATCATATTTCCATTCTTAAAACAAGACTACAAGTAAATCAAACTCCGAACCTAACAATACTTGAGGTTTGGGACGGATGTATTAGTCTGTGCGGAGGTAGTTTCCTCCGTACGAAGGTGTTACCTCCGCACGAGGGTGTTACCTTCTCAAGAGGGTTACCTCTTTACAAAGGTTACCTCCTTACGAGGGTTACATTCGTACGAACCTCTCTTGACCTATCCAAAGTCACATAATATTCAACATACGCTCTATCTCGTCTATTTGCACAGTGGCAGAGATACAAAATATGCACCAACAATTTTACATGATTCTGAACATAACACACTTTGTTAACTGCTTCATCCAAGAAAAATAAGGGAAACTTTGAATCCACTAACATAGTACGAGCAGCCTCAATCAATGTCGATTTCTCCTTTCAGCCACTCCATGCTATTGAGGAGCTCTAATTGCATTGTGCTGACGATCAATTCCCTTTTCTAAGCATATTTGATTTAAAGTAGCACACTTGAACTCTGTTCCGTTGTCACATCGAAAAATTGTCTGATTGTCGACAAGAATGATAAAACTTCTTTATCAATTTAGCTGTCTCATCTTTGTGAGCCAAGAAAAATACCAAGTGAATTTAGAGAAGTCATCGGTGATAACCAGACAATAAGCCTTCTTCCCAATACTCAGTACATATTCTACACACAAACAAATTCATATGGAGTAGGTTCAGAATTGCACTGGTAGACTGCACAGGTTTAGGATTGTGTGATTTTCGATGTTGCTTTCCAAGGGCACATGACACGTACTTTTCGATCATCATAAAATCTTTGACGGAAAAATCTCTAACTAGACCACCTTTTGCAAGCCGATTCAGGTTTTTCATATTGACATGGCCCAGACAGCGATGCCATAACATTGCATCATGTTTTGAAATTTCAGAGAATAAACAAGTATCTCTTCAGATGGTCGCTTATTCATGTTAATGACATAGGCATTCCCTCTTATCTCTGCTTTAACAAGAAACCATTCTTCAGGAATAAAAATTCATGGCTTCAAAACAAAACATCCTTTCTTTGTAAGTAAACTGTCATTCCATTGTTGCACATTTGAGAGACACTGAAAAGATTGTGTTTCAATTCTGGAACATAGTTGACGTCTTAAAAGCTTAGAACTCCATTTTTAACAGTGCCTTTCATCGTGATTTTTCCTGCTTCACCTCCCCCAAACAAGATATATCCTCCATCAAATATTTGAACATCATGAAGTTGAGAAATGTCTCCTGTCATGTGATTGGAACAACCACTATCAATAATCCAAAGTTTGACGATAGTCCTCCACAGCCATTCCTGCACAATTAGCAGGATCAATTAGACTTTGGTACCCAGGCCATTATTGATCTAGGAAAACCTTGGTCATCCAAATTACTAATTTCTTTGATAAGCATACAATTTTCAAGTTTAGACACAGTCGATGGCATTGATGTTGAGGTTAACTGTGATGATGTAGATGATTTGGATGAAATGTGTGATTGGTAAGCAAAGATTGTGGGTTTCCACATGTGTGTTAAGATGGTTTAGACACATATTTAGAAACCCTTTGAAAAGATTTTGTCTTTTGTTGTTCATGTTGAACTTTAATTTTCTAGATTAAACGTTTTTAAATTTTGTTTCTTTGCTTGATTCCAATCACAGTCAGAGCGCTTTATCTAGGTCTTTTGCTTGGAGCAATTTAGAGTAAATGGAAATTTTTGGAGTTTATGCATGTTGATATCTATATAACACATGTGGAGGATTAACACAATTCGGTGCAATATGTCCAGGAGTGTGATGCGTGGTCAAAAACCGGTGTCCTATTATGTTTAAGTTTATGTTTTTACATAACTTTTAGTTTCAAATAGCCTATTTTTGATTGGAATTTTATTTTGCAGGTCTGACGGAGTTTAAGGAGCTATTCGGGATCTATACGGAGCACTAGGAGCGAATGGGATCAACTAGAGACGCGAGAAATGGAAAAACAGGAAAAGACACTTTAAAGGGGGCGTCGGCGATGCAAGGATGGCGTTGGCGATGCAGGGGGACGTCAGCAATTCCTCCTCCTGGTTGCCGACGAGAAATTTTCTTGTTTTTGCATTTCGAGACGAGTTAAAAGCCAATTTTTGGGTCTTGGGAGAGGAGTTACAAGTTTTTGAACATATTTGACCATTCTTGGAGCCACAATCATCCTTTACACCTCTCCTTATCATTTCTAATCTTCCACTATCATCCATTCGATCCATAACCCACATCCACTACTACCATCATCATCATCATCATCCTATCATCAATCACCAAACCTTTTCACCATCACCACTCACCAAACCCTAATTCCATCGTTCTCCAAGATTGAAAATCATGTTCAAGATTAAATTCTCATCACTCGGCGATTGTGTTCCATTCACCATGAGCGACTAGTCACTTCGGGTTTTACCCCGGTGTAGGTTTTTTTAAGTTTCTAGGTTTGAACATTGTTTTGAGATTTGTTTCGTGACAAGTTGTAATTTGATTTTGAAACCTTTGATGATTGTCGTGTATTTGAATTGAATTTGTGAATTGTCGGATGATTATAAAATTTGACTTCGCGAAATGAATTTGTGCACTTATGCCTTTTTCTAGGTTAGGATTTACATGTTCTTGGTAACGAAAGGCATTGCGGTCCATTGTCTACGACGTTGATAGCCTTTGGCACCTAAGCCACGCGACACTAAATCTGCTAATCATTTATGCAATTGAATTGAATCTAAAATGTGTAGAAACCTTAGGACTTCAATTATCGAACTGGGTGTGAACGTTGTTCTCCATTATTATTTAAATCCGTAATTCAAGTTTTCGTGTAATCACAATCATTAATGTTTTTAATAATTAAGTATTAAATGAAACTTATCGGTCTAATCTGATATCCCTTTTCAAACAAACAAATTCATCAAATTCTTAGTAAGCTTCATAAGAGTGACAACAAACCATTAAAATCAATCGTGTCCATCGCAAAGCACAACCTTTTCATGGTTCGACCCCTTGCTACCACTAACACATTGTTAAGGGTAATTTGGGACTATAAATATTATCTTTGACCGGGGCGCGACACTCCGATTAAATTTTAGCGCCGTTGCCGGGGAGTTCGTGCGCTTTGCGTTTGGATTTTGTTTGATTTTATGATTATTAGTTTAAGTGCTTGTTTTCTTATTTCTTTTCTGCTTTTGTGTTACGTGGGTTGTCACACCCCGACCGCGTAAAACAAAAAACCACGGCGGAAACGCCGGGGAGTCATGTTACAGAATTGTTGTTTCACAACACATGGTACATAACGTTTTGTATTATTAAGTTAATTGTTTACATTGTCTTGGGAAAATACAAATAAATCATAAAATTTGTCTTGCAAGTTTTAAGATAAACTAAGGCCCAAGTCCGCCCTATGTGAAGCATGCTCAAAGTTAAACATTCGCTCCTGAAACATATGTGAAAGTAAAACGTTAGAATAAAAATGCCTATGAGTAACATAGGTTTTGTGATGAAGTTTCATGGCTTTGATTGTTTAAAAAAATTTGACTATTTCAAAAGTAGCCATGAATCATTATAAAAGTGTTTCTTTTATAAAATCATGTGATAGTCAAATTATTTAAAAGAAATGATGCATGGTTAACTTAATAACCAAGATATGTCGTATCTGGTATAAAATACGTCATTTCTTGTATAAAATATGTCATGTCTTGTATTTTGTTTGAAGTGGTAGATAACGCAACAATATGTAATATAATAAAAGCACTTATATAGGAAGTAACAGCGGCAGATCCACCATGCTTTTATCATATTACACACGTCTTGTTATTTAAATCACTTACTATAAACCAACAAATGAAATGTCTTGTTTTAAACCAATGTCATGTGTAAAACCACAGGTCTTGTATAAACAATGTCTTAGTGTAAACCAATGTCATGTTTAAACTAATGTCATGAATAAACAATTGTCTTGTATAACCAAAATGTCGTGTATAAAACAATGTTTTTGAATGAACAAATCACTTGTTTAATCAAAGGTTTTGTTTTATAAATCATTGCTTTTATTGTGTAGACATATAAATATGGATTTTTGGCGAATACATTCAAGCCTTGTTGACTGTCGGATAAACCCTTATCAGGTCAAAGGTTTATCAATATTCATCGAATTCTGTCATTCCTTAAGGTCACTTACAAACAAACTTAGGAAGCGGGAATGAGATTCTCAATCCTATGGTACCATTACATACTACCACTTCGGCTTGATCAATGTTAGTGAATGTATCATTGTCGAGTTCAACGTACCAAAATGTCTAAAACAATGTGAGCATGTCATGAAAATGTTTTGAAACCATGTACTAGGTATGCTAGGTCAACATACGAAGCAAAATGTCTTTGAAAACCATGTACTAGGTATGGTAGGTCAACATACGAAGTAAAATGTCTTTGAAAACCATCTACTAGGTATGCTAGGTCAACATACGAAGCAAAATGTCTTTGAAAATCGTTTACTAGGTATGCAAGGTCAACATACAAAGCAAAATGTCTTTGAAAACCATGTACTATACGCACTAGATAAATAAACCATGCATAATGTCATGAAAACAAGAAAATAATGAGAGGCACATATGAATCACCCCAAAACATTTGAAAATGTAAAAGAGGGGACTATGTACTCAGTTGGGATTGTGTATAAGTCTTGTTCGAATAATCAAACAAAGCTCTAGAGATAAAGGATTCAAGTGTGTCCTAATATCTGATAACTATGTTAGTGTGTCGGGACTTTAATTGGAGGATTTGATAGAATAAAGTCTTATAAATGAAATGAGTGTTGGAACTCATCTTGCATGATTTAATAAACTTAACATTCTGATTTGAAAGTGATCCTAAGTGCTTTTGACCTGTTATGACTCGTTAAGGTTGTAACACCCCGACAGTGAAATAAAAATAACGCACGACGGAAGCGTCGTGGGGTCAAGTTACAAATTGATTCAAACACATGGTAAACGAAGTTTGGTTTTTATTGACTTATAAATTACATTGTCTTTGAGAAAACAAAATACAACAACTAATTTTATTTTAAGCAAGCTAATGCGAGAGTCCATCCTATGTGTAGCATACTTGATCTTGCATTACTACCTGGAACATATGTGAAAATAAAGTCAACATTGAATGCTGGCGAGTAACATAGGTTTTGTCGCGACTCATGGGTTTTGAATAAATTTCAATAGTTGATATTATAAATAAATTTTTATAGCCATGAATCTTTGACAAAAATGTTTCTTTTGTAAGATCGTATGAGAAATCATTCGATTAAGAGAAACATTGTATGGTTTACTTAGAAACCATTTGTGACTTTGTATAAACCAACCAAATGTCTTGTATTGTATAAACATATATCTTTGTATAAACCAAATGTCTTGTGTAAACAAAATGTCTTGTTGTGTATATAAAACAATTTTCCTTTTTGTATAAAACAAGTGTGGTTTGTTGGCGAATACATTCAAGCCTTGTTGACTATCGGACAAACCTTTATGAATAAAGGTTTGTCAAATGTGTTGCACAGTTTCTGTCATTCCCAGAGGAAACTTCCAAACAAACCTAGAAAGCGGGAATGGGGTTGTCAATCCTATTGTACCATAACATACTAATGATCGGCGTGATCAAAGTTAATGAATGTATCATTGTTATGTTCAACATACCATCAAGTTTCGTACAATGTAAAGCATGTTATGTATATAAATCATGTGTAAATAATTTTTGTAAACATGTTTGAAAGGTAGTTTAGCACATATGAATCATCCCAAAATATTTAGAAAACGTAAAAGAGGGGAACTATGTACTCACATGGATTGTGGATGGCTTGTTTAATTGTGTTTAGCCGAGCTTAAGTGTTTCCCAATAAACATACAATGCACGCGTGCTAGTAAAATAACCCAAGTCACTTTAGCCATGCTACACGAGACAAAACCCTAACGGACTTAGTCAAGCAGGGTCTTGACATGCGTTGATGGGTCCTAGATCAATCGGGCAGGGGTGGCCACACTACAAGAGACAGAACCCCAACGGACTTAGTCAGGCAGAGCCTTGACATGCGTTGGTGGGTCCTAAATCAATCGGGTAGGGTGACGAATTAGTGATCGGGGGTTAAAATACTTACAACGGAGCAGAGCTTCGCAGGTTTAGGGGTTTAGGGGGGGGGGGAGTTTGGAACTCGGACAGAGCTTGAGAGAAAAAGAGTATCGATTTTTTCAAATCGAAAGGTGCAAATGAATCAGTCCCAGGCCGCTCCTTATATACCCAATTTTTGACTCTCCTGCGCGTCGTGCGGGAAGACAGGGTGTCTCTCGCGTGGCGCGGGGGAGGTCACCTAGGCCTAGACTGCCACTGGTCTTTGGTAGGTTGGACACATGTCGCAAAACGGAGCCACCTGTCCTGGTACTCTCCCGTGCGTCGCGAAGATGTCAAGGTTTCTGGCGCATGGCGCCAGGGAGGTCCAAGGTTTTTTTTTCGTGTCGGCTTTCATCGTGCATGTCCAGGGTTGCGATTAAGGTCTTTGTAAGGTGTACTTGGGAATATGTTATAGTAACTTGGATATTATTCCAGAAATGTTGTGAATATCATTTTAACCGAAAGCGTTTATTGGTTGAACGTGATAACCAATTCGAAACCACAATCATGCATGCAAAGTATCATCATACAAAATAATGATCAAATCAACTTGTCATAAACACAGATTAACTCATACAACACTTTGGTACACACTAACGCAGTTATCATGTTTCGGCTTGTACGCTCATAACTGGGCTGTTTTCGAGGATTTTTATAAAATAGTTCCAACGTTCGAAAAATTCCAACTTTTTATAGGAGATGTCAATTAGACTGTAGAATGTTTTGTAAAATTTTCAAACCCTAAATATTTACCATTATTTATAAATATTTACATACTAGGCTGCAGTCAGATTCGTCGCTTTCTGACTACAGTCCACGAGAAAAATTATTTAAAAATCATCGTTCATCCAATTAACAAAATTCCATGGCAGATTTCGAAATTCCTCTCTCCAGTTCTGTACAAATTTCGTGACCTAACCCCCTACAGACTATGAGATCCGACTCGATAAACAACCAGCAAATTCTGCAGAATTTACGCAGCTTCAGCTGCTGCACTAAATGACCACTTAAAAATAGCAAACGACCTCAGAAAAATATGAATCCAGTGCCATTAGAAGCATTTTTCAAAAATACACGTTTTAGGTTCAGAAAATCCACTTTTTGGTAAATAATGATAAGGTTACAGCCAATTGAAGTTGGCTGTAAATGTCAATCAGCAAACTGTTTTCGACTTTTATCGCATTAGAACATGTTTAAACGATCATGACGCTTAGTAATAATGATTACCAACAGTTTGACTTGTCAAATATCATATATATATCAATATTATTTAAACCCTAAATATTTATCATGATCTTTATCGCTAAAACGCAGCCTACGATTTTAGTATTCAACATAACATCACAACCGCAAAGATTCCCACATTCATCCGAACTAATCATAAATTACCACACTTTTTCATACTAATAATCCTACAAACAATAATCATGATCAAGATTACACATACCCTAATGTGAATCGCAAAACAATTAAACCCTAACCTTGAAACGATGATGATTAGCGAATCGGGACAAGCTTGGAACCAATGGGGGGGGGGTTGCCGTCGATTCTACTAGGGATTAGGGTTTCTCCTTTTTTTTGAAAGCTACAACATGCATGTATATATAACAAGGGGAAGGGGGGGGGGGGGGCGCAATGGGGGGGGGGGGTTGGGTAATGGCTTGGGCCTCAAGTTTAGGTTAATTCCTTGGGCCGCAAGGTGTGTGGGCGCAAGGGTGTGGGTGGCGGGTTGGGTTTGCTTGGTCGCGAAGTCGAAACATTTCACAAGCTTGGTTCGATTTATAAATAAAAGTTACTAAAATATTATTTACTAAAATATTATTTGCGCATGGAGTTTATAAAATATTAAATCACAAACGTCTAATAACACATAGCACGTAATTTAGATACAATCCGTCTAATAATACATAGCACGTAATTTAGATACAATCCGTCTAATAACACATAGCACGTGATTCACCCTATAGATTCACAAAGTTAGCGTAGTTATTGCGAGCGTGTAATTTAATTCTCCGAATTAAATCAGCGTAGGAGTGAATAACCGTAAAGTAGCGCGTTTAAGATACCTGAAAAACCGGGATGTCACACAAAGACCAACTCCAAACCATGATAGAAAAATATCAGGTTTGCAAATAGGAGCTTGAAACTACTACTTGTGAAAAATGGGTAGAGTCCTGTAAAGGTTATGAGCTTAATGCTTGATGCTCAAATCAAGAACAACATAAAGTTTGGAATAGGCTTTAGAGACTATGACCAGACTTGTGAAAATGTTGCAAAAATTGATTCTGAGACATTTGAAATAGTCCCAACAAACTTGGCTGGTGAAGAAATTAAAATCACAGATAAAAATGGAAACAAAACCATTCTTGAAAAACCAGAGGTTTTAGCAAAAGATAAAGAAATTGAAAAATATTAGTTTAAACCAACCTGGTCAGATGAATGTGATATTTTGGAAAACTTCAAGCCAATGGACTTTTCAACCACTGATGGTATAAATGCACCAAAAGCACTGGTGATCCCTATCAAAGACTTACCAGCAGAGGTTACATCCACTGCTCTCAAAAAGTCTGATAGGAAAAGGAAAGAAAAGGTTAAATACTTGTTTTGTGAATTTTGTGAAAAGAGAAATCATGTGGCTACTGATTGCTTTCTTTTAAAAGCCTATGATATAAACAAAACTTGTTTTATACCTAAATCTCCTAGATGCACCATTTGCAACAAAACAAATCACATGACCCTAGAGTGTGCCTATCTCAAAACCTATCATCAAAAGGTAAAAGAGATTAGAGCAAAAGCTCCTGAAAGAGAAAATACAAGTTTTCTGAAAACAAACAAAAATTTGAATCAATTGAAACATCTGTCACAAAAGCTTTAAATCAAACCTCTATTCACAGGGAAATTCAAGTGACAGATGCACCTCCATCAAACAAGCTTCCAAGAGCCAAAAGCCAGCCTAGTTACCAAAAGGTGCCAATGGTTTATGAGACTTACAAAAGGTCTTCTAAGCCAAAGGTAAATAGGCATCCTCATGGTTACCAACAGTTGATATGAAGTGGCTCACAGCAGTGGTTATAAAAACCTACTCTAACCACTGCTCTTTCATCTGAACTTGAGTCTAAATCATCTGATACCCCATCCAAAGCCGTTCTGGCTTTGGAAACTCACCTGAACTAATTATTTCAAAAACATGTGTAGGGAGCTTCTACTTGCCTTGACAGGCTTGGTATGTAGATAGTGGGGTCTAGGCACATGATAGGATGTAAAGCCCTGCTCAGAGATTTTAAAGCTATGGAGGGGGTGATATATCCTTTGGAAATAATTCAAAAGGGAAGGTGTTAGGGTCAGGATGTATCTCAGCTAGAAAACTCAAGTTTGAAAATGTGAATCTCATTGATAATCTAAAATTCAATCATACAAATGAGTGATAAGGGTTATGGATCCTTCTTCAAAAAAGAAACTTGTCAAATAGTAGGCCCAGAGGTTGTTAAAGTTAATAAAAGATTGAGCGCAAAGCACAACTTACTACTAATAGGGTAGGAGATGTGTATGTGGTAGACATGGTAAAAGATAATCCTATGTCAAATGCACTTTTGTTCTCAGTTGCTTCAAGCAAATAAACAGAATTATGGCATAAAAGACTAGGTCACACAAATCTAAAAACCGTCATCACTCTCTCAAAACAAAGTCTTGTTAGAGGGTTGCCTCACAAACAATTTACTTGGGAGCTTAAAACACAAAAGGTATTGCCTGGTGATAGTTGATGATTTTTCCAGGTTCACATGGACTTTCTTTTTACACTCTAAAGATGAAACAACAAACATTTTGCAAAACTTTGTTAAACAAGTTGAAAAGCAGTTCGATGTGTCTGTAAAAGTCTTTAGGAGTGACAATGGACAGAGTTTAGGAACAAAGAGTTGGATGCCTTCTGTGAGTCAAAAGGGATTGTTAGGCAATATAGCATCCCTAGAACTCCAGAACAAAATGGGGTTGTTGAAAGAAAAAATAGAACTTTGATTGAAACAGCAAGAACTATGCTAGTAAATTCTGGTTTACCTATGACTTTCTGGGCAGAGGCTGTAAACACTGCTTGCTATGTTCAAAACAGAGTTTTGATAAACCCCAGACATCAAAAGACTGCTTATCAATTGCTTTATAAAATCAAACCTCTGATTCTTATTTTAAAGTCTTTGGCTGCCCTTGCTTCATTTGAAATTTAAAAGATTCAATATCCAAGTTTGCAGCCAAAGTTGATTGTGGTTATTTTCTGGGATACTCAACCACTGGCAAAGCTACAGAGTTTTTAACTCTAGGACCAAGTGTGTTGAAGTAACTCTGAATGTAAAGTTCAATTAACTTTCATCTTTGAAAATCCCATCAAATCCTGTGAACTGTTTGACTTATCCAAATTTACATTTGAAGATGTGTCTTTCAAGACTAACCATGCAGGTACCCCACAGTCATCAAGTAAAGACCAAGGATATGATTGTATCCTTCCAAATTTCAAAATCATTCCTTCAGGCAGAGGAGTAGATGTTAGTAACAATGGTGAAAGCTCTGCCAGGTCAACAGTGGTTAATAGTCAAACCTCTGCTAGTTCTCAAAACCAAACATCTGTTGATAAAAGTCCACAACAAATAGACAAAAGTCAACCCACTTTCACACCCATTCTACTAATTCCTCCACCACCATTCCAATCAGAGGCTGGACCATCAATTTCACCAACAAAGGATAGCTCAGATGATACACATTTGCAAGCTTCACCTCAGAATGCCATTGTCTCATATCAAGGTGAATTGATTTTCCTCAAAAGCCATCATGTGGATCAAGTTATTGGAACATCAATGAGGGAGTGCTCACCAGAAGCCAATCCCAAAACATTTATCTTTTTGCTGGTTTTCTATCACTCACACAACCTGTCAAGTACCAAGAGGCACTAAAAGACATCAGTTGGGTAGAAGCCATGCAAGAGGAGCTCCTACAGTTCAAAAGATAACAAGTATGGGAACTTGTACAACTATGAAAAGATGTAAGTCCTATTGGCACAAAGTGGGTCTTCAAAATCAAAACAGATGAAAGGGGTATTTTTGTCAAGAACAAAGTAAGGCTCGTGGTTCAAAGCTAAAGAAAGGAAGAAGGCATAGACTATGATGAAACATTTGCTCCAGTTGCAAGATTGGAGGCCATCAGACTGTTTGTAGCTTTTGCTGCCAACCACAACATCAAGGTGTATCAAATGGACATCAAAAGTGCATTCCTATATGGAAAGATCAAGGAAGAAGTGTATGTGTGTCAACCTCCTGGTTTTGAAGATGCATTTCATCCTGATCATGTTTACAGGTTAAACAAAGCACTCTATGGTCTAAAACAAGCACCCAGAGCCTGGTATGAAACTCTATCCACTTTTCTCTTATCCATTGGTTTCACCAGAGGTAGGATTGATAAAACCCTATTTTTAAAATGGAAAGGTAAAGATTTGCTGCTTGTCCAAATTTATGTGGATTTTTGGTGCAGAATGTCTATGTCTTAGTCTTATATCGAGTCTGTATAGATTAGAGCTAAATATGCTAGCGAAACGAAGTATTTATGAGTCTATAGGTCATGTTCGCTTGAGTTGGTTTTGTATTGTCAAGTTCGGACGAACTTGCCTTGGCAAGTTCGGCCGAACTCACAACTCTCACCAGCGAACTTAGGACATTATATATAGCAAGCCTGTCATTCTCATTTGTAACTTTGCGTACTTTGAGGCGGAGCTCTGTCAATTTGGAGACTCGAGTTATATCAATAAAATTGACGTTTAACTGACTAATTCTTGTTATTTGGTAATCGTGTCATAATATTTCCGCTATTATGGACATTAGAGATCAAATCTAGGTTCCTATGCATTGAGGATCGGTCCTACAAGTGGTATCAGAGCTAGAATAGCCTGATTTGATTGATATCAAGACAAGAACACTTCTAGTTCTACTCCATTCTTCTATTATTCTTAACTCTTACACAAAAATGAAGAATTCACAGGCAAATTCTATCCAATTTTGAATATGACATGTTAAATACATCATAGATAAACCCCTGAGAGTTTGGAGACTAAAATCAAACAAATTGGTGTCAAATTGTTGCAAAAACCATGTTTTCAAAACACATCATGATCGAACTTGTTACCTAAGTTGACCGAACTTGCTTTAAAAGTCACTTTTTAAGTGAGTTTTTGCCACGTTCGCTCCAACTTGAGTGATTTTTGAGGGAACTTCAGCTAAGTTCGCTCGAACTTGCTAAGAATTCATTGATATTTTATCAAGTTCGACCGAACTTTATAAAAATCAAGAAAACCTTAGCTAAGTTCGCCCGTACTTGTAAGATCCTTATAAAATTCAAACTTCAAGTTCGATCAAAGTTAAACTCAGGGAAATTTTCAATTAAAGTCACAAGTTCGACCGAACTTGTGATAAAATCTGGAATTCTTCATTCTACTGCAAGTTCGACCGAACTTGTAGTAAATCTAACTTTTCAAAAGTTTGAACGTGTTTTCAGCGTACGTGTCTCGATATTCGCGATGGATGATATTCAAAGAGCGTTTATGTCCGGAGTGGGTACATCTAATGCCAATGTAATACAACAAGTGAACCTCGACAACGAAATGGGCACGTCCGTTAAACCGCCAAAGTTAATGAGCATGGAAGAGTACGAAGGATGGAAGGAGAAATTCACTTATTGGGTTCAGGCCATGCATTTCCAAGGCTGGGTGTCGATTGAGAGAGGTTATACTGTTCAGTTGGATGAAAATCAGCAAGTTCTGGAAAAGTACAAGTACACCACAATACAAAAAGATGAGTACATTGCTGAGAAAAAGATGATAAGACTCATTCAACAATCCCGTTAAAGAATATATTCTGGTCTTATTGCCTGAATATATGACTGCGAGAGATCTCTGGCTATCACTGCAAAAGAAATACCAAGGAAGTGCAGAGATGATCAAGAGTAAGAAAGCTCTCATTATGAAGGATTTCGATATTTTCAACATGTTTAAGGGCGAGACAATGAAACAGATGATTGAGCGCTTTTGTCATCAGAAAGTCCAAATGAGAAGACACGGTCTCGAGAGGACAGAACCACAGTACATTGATAAGCTTGCAGATGCATTACCTGACGGAGAGTGGACTACTTATCTGATGGTTCAGAAAGAAAGTCCGAATTAGGAATTCTTTAAGTTGTCTACATTCATCGACAAACTCGATGGTCATGAAATGGAACTTCTAAAGATCGCGAAGTCGAAGAATGCTAACATTGTTCAAGATGTTGGTCTGTATTACAAGAACGGAATGCAAGACAACATTTCAAGCCCAAAGATTCAGACAGCAATCAGTGCAAACATGAATTCTTCTCCACAGAATTAGAACCAATCATATCCATAATATGATCAAAGTCCAAAGCTCTTCGTTTTCAAGCGCAAGTTCAAATTCATCATATCACAATCAACAAACGAATTCTGATCCAAATTTGTACAAGTGTAACATTGCTGTCAATCTAAACAATGTTGTTTCTGAGAAAGTTGCAAAACAGCACATGTCACTTCTCGCCACAGTTCTAGAATCGTATGAAAGTCTTGTAGCAGGAAAAATCGGCAATCCTGAAAAGACCGCCGAAAGGTGGATGCGGAAGAGCTTGAACTGATGGATATAGATTGGTGTTTAGCTTCTATCATTCGAAGGGTCAAAAGTTTGTTGCACTCACAGGCCGAGATATCGGAAATTCAAGCAACAAGCTAGGTTTCGACAAATCGAAGGTCACTTGTTTCAGATGCTGACAGAAAGACCATTTCAAGAGAGAATGCAAAAATCCTGAAGCCACAGGCAATTAGAGTCCATTTGGAGGGGGCAACGAATATTACAAGAAGTCCCTTCAGTATAAGCCTTTCCCAAAGAAGACACAGGTTGAAATCCAAGAGAAACCAAACAGTAACAAACTGAGAAGGCAATGGTTGCTTCGAACGAGGATGATGGCTTTGACTGGAATTCTTATATCGGTAAGAAGACCGGAGTTGCATTGATGGCTAGATTGTTGAAGATACTTCTGCCGAAGAAGCAGCAGCGATTGAAAATGCTTTACTGGAACAATATCTGCAACAACAGGAAGAAGAGGAAATGTATCTTCACATGAAGACACAGGTATTTTAACTTCTAATTCATCTTCTAGTTTTGCAGGTAATTTGGATGGAAGTTCTCAGGAGCAAGTGATCGAGAAGAAGTAGATTGATGAAGAAATCATTGATATTGTTCAAGAAGTAAATGCAGAAAACCTCACAGACATTGCCAATAAAGCAATGATGGCGAACCTAAACAAGGTAGGTCTAGAGGTAAAGAAAGTTGTCAAAGTGCAAGTTGTGGAGGTTGTAAAACCTTGCACAAAATGTACCGAGCCATGTGCAAAATGTGCCGAAAAATCACAACATCGCTGAACTCAATGTACATAATGAACATTTCAAATATGAATATCGTACAATGAAGGAAGCGTATGACAAAATGAAAGATGATTATGGCAGGCTTGATAGAAATAATATTGAACAACATGATACTATAAGGATGTTGAAAGGTACAGTACTGGATAAACAAAAAGCAATAAACATCTATATTAACACCATTGCTGAAACCAAACAACTACTCCGGGACATGAAAATTGAAACAGAACATGTTCAACAACTTTTAAGAAGTTACACAACTAACGCGTATGTCATCAATCACATACTTCCCACGATCTCGTCGGAAGAAAATGTTAATAGGTCTAAAAAGAAAACTGGTAAAGAATACAGCAATGTTCCTCCTCCCCTATGCGAGAAGTATTGTCGCAAAACTGTTGAAGGGATGGATAAGGCACTCAACATTGAGTTGTTATCTGAAAAGAAAAATGAGTTGCCGGAGAACATTGATGTAGTCTTTACTAAATCAGATGATGACAATGCGGTAGTAAAAAAGATGGTTGAAAATGTTCTGAATGATTCTGATGATGGCAGCTTTGAGAGCGCCAACTCGAGTTTGAACAGTTCTTACACAAACTCCGAAGATGACGATACATCATTGAAAGATGATCTATGTGATGATCCTAACGTTGTCATGTACAAGGTTAAGGAATCTAATAGATTATACTTTGATGACAGTTTTCCGATTCAGAATGTCAAAGAAGATCAATTGGATAAATTGTTCAAGCTGGTTGAAGTAACATCAGATGACCTGGAGAAAAATGAAAAGATATTCTATTCAAAACCCAAAAGAAATTATAATAACTACCGAAGGAATGGTGGTGATCATCTGGAAAACCGGAGAGCTGGGTTGGGTTTAGAAGAATCTGATGAACCTAAAAAGAAAACATAACCATTTCATGAGTACAAAGATAAAAACATGAAACTTGTCTATGGGACGAACACGGTTCATGAGGAAAGTTTGATCGGGAAACAATCAAACGATGAGTTTAAGAAACAGAAAGAACTTCGAGATAAGGCGAAAGCCACAAGTGGTCTAAAATCCACTAGTGGAAACTCACATGATAATCGGACTTGCTTCAAGTGCAATGAAGTTGGTCATATTGCACGCAAGTTTCCGAAGTCTAAACCGGCTTATCTTCGAAGAAAACAAAGTTCAGATGTTGTGAAACCAAAGCAACCAGAGTTTGTAAAACCTGTAAAGATTTTGAAAAGAAATGAATCAAAACCAGAAGTTAAATCTAAAACTGAAAAGAGATTTGAAAACTTAACATTTGAAAAAGGTGAAACTTCTAGGACTAATGAAAACAAGTTTTACATCAAAAAGGCTAACATCAAATCACAAGCATGGGTTGCTAAGAAAAGGTCAACAACATCTGAGGTTATTAAGTCTGAGCCTGTAAAGACTAATAACACAAAAGAATCAAAATCTGAAATCAAGTCTGAAACTGTCAAAACTACAAGTGGTAACAATTCAAAAGGTAAAAAGAAAGAAAGTTTTGAAAAGGTAAACGACAGTGGAGGATCAGATGAAGATTATGAAGATGATTACCAAGCTTTCTATCCAAAACCCAAGACCAAAAAGGCTTGGGTCACGCTCTTTAACTAGATTTTAACATGTGCAGGGGCTCCAGAGATCCGTACTTTCCAAGTGGATTCTGGATCATGGAGCATCCAGGCATAAGACGGGAATGAAAGCGTTGCTGTTCGACATAAAAGCTATCAATGGCAGATATGTTGGATTTGCTGGTAATCAGGGTGGAAGGATAGTCGCCGAGGGAAAACTCTCTAATGGCGTTGTTTCATTTGATCGCGTGAACTATATTGCAGAATTGGAGAATAATCTTCTGAGCATATCGCAGATTTGTGACAAACAGTTCACGGTGCATTTCAACGACAAAGAATGTATTATTCTGAAGCTGGTTTCAAAATACCTGATGAGTGGATTCTGATACGAGCCCCGCGCGAGAATGATTTATATGTCTTGGATATGGGCATCGCTACCACTTCATCGAAATCAGCGCAATGTTTTATGATGAAGGCTACTGAGAAAGATTCTATTCTTTGGCATCGTAAGATGGGGCATATTCATTTGCGAAAAATGAATTTCTTGGTTCAAATGATCTGGTTGATGGTGTAAATCTTCGAAGCTTTCATATGTCTGATCACTGCTTAGAATGTAAAAAGGGAAAGCAGATCAAGAAATCACATCCACAGAAAATTCTGAACTCAATCAAGTTGCCACTTGAATGTCTCCACATGGATTTATTTGGTCCTGTCAATGTTCGAAGTATTTCAGGAGACTTATACTGCTTGGTCGTAACAGATGACTATTCGCGTTACTCATGGGTTTTCTTCCAAGAATCAAAAGATGAAAATTCTGAACTCAATCAAGTTGCCACTTGAACGTCTCCACATGGATTTATTTGGTCCTGTCAATGTTCGAAGTATTTCAGGAGACTTATACTACTTGGTCGTAACAGATGACTATTCGCGTTACTCATGGGTTTTCTTCCAAGAATCAAAAGATGAAACATTCGAAAACTTGGTGATTCTTTCAAGAAGCTAGAAAACCTTTATCATCTGCCTGTACGACGCATTCGCAGTGACAATGGCACAGAGTTTAAGAATAACAAAATGAGAAAATTTTGCAATGCAAAAGGGATTCTGCACGAGTTTAGTGCACCCTATACTCCACAACAAAATAGTGTAGCTGAAAGGAAGAACAAAACTTTAATTGAAACTACAAGAACCATGCTTGCAGACTCAAACCTTCCTGTCAGCTTCTGGAGTGAAGCAGTTGCAGCAGCTTGCTACACGCTACACAGAGTTCTAACTATAAAACCAACGAAGAAGATATGTTTTGAAATAATTAACTGACAAAATCCGAATTTGAAGTTTTTAGAACCATTTGGAGCGCCTTGTACTGTAATCGATCAAGATGGTAAATTCGGAGCCAAATCTCTTGAAGGTTTCTTTGTCGGATATGCGAGTCCGCTAAGACGTGTATATATTCCCTCGTTGAGAAAGGTAATTGAAGCATAACATGTGGATTGCTTTAACTATACAGATCCTATCCAAAGAAGAGGCGACGCATGGTTCAAACACTGAGACTGAGATAGCAAGTAGCCTAGACGGCCTAAAGGCTGGTCTCTCACTCAAAAACAATACGGGAACCAAGTTCTTTCAGTGTTCAACTATCAAGATCTTTGGAAGTCATTCGACTTGCCGGAAGAACCGTTTGAGGAAGAAATTGTAGTGTTATACCATCTTCAACAGTCGGCGAATCAAGAACAAATCGTTAGACCAATTGTGGTTAATCAACCTATGTTGGATACTTCATCTTCCGAAGCAGGTCCGAGCAATAGCGGTGTTCATGTTGAAAATATTTCTAAAGCAAAAGTAACACCTGTTACACCTCCAATGAATGCTTCTAATGAACCAGAAAATACATCAACAGAGCCCAGCATGCCTCAGAATCAGAATTCTGACTCAGATGAAGCACCGACATTTGATGCTGATAATGAATCATCATCGGATGAGGAAGTTGAGCAGATATCTAACATGTTGAATCAGTCTGCTAACTCAAGAAATCAGAACGAAGCTTCATCAAGTGCTCCTATTGTTGAAATGAACAGTGATTTGATTGTTTCAAATTAGCTTTGCTAATTTGATGTTCCTACTGAAAAAAAAATGCCACGATCATATTCTTACCATCCTTCAATGAATATCATTGGTGAATTACAAACTGGTGTGCGTACACGAAGCCATATCAATAAAGCACTTAGTTTTGACACCCGAGTTGCTCCAACTCATAATTACTGCTACTATTCATGTTTCATCTCACAAATAGAGCCAAAAACTGTTAATGAAGCTCTTGGAGACGAGAACTGGGTGATAGCAATGCAAGAGGAACTGTTACAGTTTGAGAAGTTGGGTGTTTGGAAGCTTGTAGACTTGCCACCGAAGCAAAAAGCTATAGACACAAAGTGGGTCTTCAAGTGTAAAAGAGATGATCGGGGTGTAATAGTCAGAAACAAAGCTCAGCTGGTTGTCTAAGGATTCCACCAGCAAGAGGGTATTGATTACACTGAAGTATATGCACCGGTTGCACGATTAGAGTCCATCCGCATTTTCCTCGCATTCGCAGCTTGGAAAGGATTTAAGGTGTACCCGTTGGATGTAAAATCTACGTTTCTCTACGGTAAACTTCGTGAAAAAGTGTACGTCGGCCAACCACCGGGTTTCGTCGATCCACTGAACAAGAATAAAGCTTATCTCCTAGACAAAGCCTTGTACATATTACATCAAGCCCCGAGAGCTTCGTACGAGACGTTATCACAACATCTCGTCGAAAACGGCTTTACGAGAGGAACAGTGGACAACACTTTGTTTACCAGAGAAGTTGGATGCATTTAATCATTGTACAAATCTATGTGGATGATATCATCTTTGGTTCTACAGATGCCAGTCTTTGCAAAGAGTTCGAAAAGATCATGAAGAAAAAATTTGCGATGTCCTCAATGGGTGAAATGAAATTCTTTCTCGGATTACAAGTTGATCAGTTACCAGACGGCATATTCATTCATCAGACGAAGTATGTTCATCACATTCTCAAGAAGTTTGAAATGGATACCTCGAAGCCGCTTTCGACTCTGCTGGCACTGAATCATGGGATTTGCATAGACGAGACGGGAACCGAAGTTGATGACACACTCTATCGATCGATGATAGGATCTTTGATGTATCTGACGGCATCTCGCCCAGACATCATGTATCCTACTTGCTTATGTGCGAGATATCAGTCTAGTCCTCGAGTGTCACACATGTAGATAGTCAAGCGAATCTTCCGTTACTTGAAGGGATGTCCAAGCACCGGCTTATGGTATCCAAAGAATGACAATTTTGATCTAAGGGATACGCTGACTCAGACTTCGGAGTAAACAAGCTGAACTCGAAATCTACAACGGTAGGATGCCAGTTCTTTGGAACACGTTTGGTAACATGGCAGTGCAAGAAACAGACCACGGTCTCTCTCTCTACCGTGGGGCATAATACATTTCGGCTTCCAGCTGTTCTTCTCAAATCCTCTGTATTCAACAACAGATGAGGGATTATGGTCTGCAGTTTCTTGATACGCCTTAATTTGTAGATAACAAAGAAGCCATCGATATAACCAAAAATCCGGTTCATCACTCACGTACTAAACATATTGAAATTCGTAATCATTTCATTCGTGACTGTTACGAAAAGATTTTGGTGCGAATAGAAAAAATCCACACCGACGAACAAAAGGTTGATTTTTATACCAAAGCATTTCCTTTAACAAGATTTAAATATCTAATGAGGCTTAACGGTATTAAAAATTTGCTGACAGGTGCGGAAGCTGAGGTTGAATACGGATCGGACGACGAGTTCACGTGATCCGCATTGGTTTGTCTATCTTTCTAGGTTAGTATTTCTTAAAAATCTAAAATACAAAAATATGTTTTTGATTTTAGGGGGAGAAATAGTTGAGAAAATACAAAAACATATGAAAATTTTCAAAAAAGTACAAAAACATTGAAAAGACAAAAAGAATTCGGTGTCACAAAAAGGAAATGATAGTACATCAGTGGACTATCACAGTATGCTAAAGAAATGTAAAGTTCAAAAGTGATAAACAAGTCTTACTATGGATGTGTCGATAGGCTTAACACGTTCAGTAAACTGTTTTCGAGATATAAACTAAATTTTACAACTGCTTAATGTTGTGGATTAACACAACTTGGATATATGGACTTAGTACTCTGAAATTTCGTTTGATAGATTGCCTGATTCTGAGATACGAGGTCTTTATAGATAGTTGATATCTGGGGTATTGTAGGTCCGTTGTACGGATCGTTCAGGCACTAATCTGACAAATCTAAGGTAAATGTGCGGAATCCGTTTGCATAGGCGACATTGGATACACTCATTTGTTTATATTTAATCACCGTTTCATTAATATTCAACGTTACAGATCCTGGAAACACTTGGACAGAGCTTTGCCTCTGTCGTGACAAAATCTCTGAATGTTACAAATGAAATCACAAGCTAGCTATATATACTAGTACAAGTTTGCTGGAGGTCTTGCAAGTTCGGGCGAACTTGACTTAGTCAAGTTCGGCCGAACTGACTACATAAACACACTAGAGCGAACTTGTCCTAAAAACCTTTAAATACTCCATTTTGCTAGCCTATTCTATACAGACTCGATACAAGACTAAGACATCGACATACTGTACTAACAGACTCCCCCTTGGATATAGTCTTTGTCTTGATCAGTCTTCCAAATCATTTATCGTTAGCTTATGATGACGTAGGCAACAGACATATGCATCAACAGACTCCCCCTTGGATATTGCCGTAGTAATCATTCTTCAATTAAGTTCCTGAGTCTTTAATGTTCTCTTGGTCTTTATATCTTGAATAACTTTAACATCCATGCTCCCCCTTGCTTTGAGCTTTCTATTATCTTCATTCATCATGACTATCTAGCTCTCCCTCAAATGATGCTCCGAATCTCTAAGATTTGACGATTAAGAACAATCACACGTATCCACACACAAACAGTTTCTTAACAGTCTCGTTGGTTCGACTCACATTCAACATTAATAGGTTTCCATGGAAGATATGAGAAAAAAATCTTTTTGGATTTTTAATATTGAATGCCGAAATGTAAACATACTAAAATGTAATATTTACAGTTTCTATTTTTGTGAGAAAACATGCTAGAGGATCATATCAGTTTTTGAGACATATCACTAGTACCGTTGACCTTTTAGTGACTTTAAGCTTTAAACTTGTTTACCTAGATTGTCGATATATTTGTCCACTTAAACTTCATCACATTTCTCAATTGTTCCAAGATATGTTAGGTATGAATTATAGAACTTGACTTAACTATGGTTCCACCTCTTGAATATACTCCCGTATCAAGATTCCCTAGATTTCATCTTACAGGTGAATATAGCGTAGTTGATATCTGTATCTGGGTTAATGCAAAGCCTTGAGAGCTCAGGTTAGTACTACCGTACAGACAAAGAGATTAAGGCTCGACTTTAAGGTGTGTTCCTTTTAAGGAATCTTTTCAGCACTGCAAATGATTAGATCTTTTGATACTTTTCAAGATTGCATGTAGCTTAAGGTTTATTGCGAAAGTATTATAGAAGTTCTAGGCTATTACTTTCGCAAAATCAGAAGAACTTGTATAATACCCCATATATAAACTATCTATAAAGACCTCGTATCTCAGAATCAGGCAATCTCTCAAACGAAATTTCGGAGTACTAAGTCCATATATTCAAGATATGTTAATCCACAAGTTTAAGCAGTTGTAAAATTAAGTTTAGTTCTTAACCACTACATTCTCTTCTCTCTTCACCTGATATTTATTTTTCAGAGATATCGAGAGTTCTTTTGCAGTCTTGTACTAAGGCAGTAGTATCAAGATATGTTCGTTAACAGATTGTTGAATAAGATTAATCATTTTCTTATCAGCAACATACGCCTCTTACTGTTGCGTAGAATACTTGCACTTCTCTAGAATATTCTGATTCTCATCTCTTGGAACTACATATCCTATTTCGATTGCCACCCAACTGCTAAAATGCGTAGCTTGGACCCAGCTCTCAAATTTTCCTTTCCAAACTTCATACTCATCAACTTTGGCGGATTCTCGGACCCCATTTCGTTTTGCAAATTTATCTGTTGTTCAAAACACCTGAAAAATGGTTAGCAAACAGACAATTTTAGTAAAAAATTAACTTTTTAATCGACAATATTAACGTATAGGTTTGCTAAAAACGTTTAAAATTTTTCAGAAAACTGTTTTTTCAAGATTAGAGCTTTAAACTCGTCTCGTCGATACGAATCTAACGATATATAATGTCCGAGACGTTTTTTTGAAACCTTAGACAAGTACAGGCAAACTTGTAATGGACAAGTTCGGGCGAACTTGTATATTATTTGACAAGTTCGAGCGAACTTGTGAGAATTTTCAAGAGAACTTACAAGTTCGGGCGAACTTGTAGGAATTTCAAAAGGTTTTACAAGTTCAGGCGAACTTGTAATATTTTTCAACAATATTTAATCTAGTTCGGGCGAACTTGATGAAATTTGTTTGAAAAATAAGCAAGTTCGAGCGAACTTACCAAAAATTTGAAAAATCAATAATCCGAACTTGATGAAAATTGTGAATTTTTCAGTCAAGTTCGAGCGAACTTGATGTCAAGTTCGAACGAACATGTGTTTTCAAACATGGTTTTTTTCAATTTTTCGGCATGAATTCGTTTGTTTTAAGCTCTGATCTTTTCAAGGGTTTATCTATTATGGATTTTACGTATTATACTTGAAAATCAGTCGATTTTGTCCGTGAATTGTCCAAGAAAAGTTAAAAATAGAAGAAATGAGTAGAAGATGAGATGTTCTATGTCTAATGTCGGGAGATTGTTGGGATCGAACCCTAACAAAGGAACAGATGATAACAAAGCCAAATACACTATTCGAGCTTTGGTACAACTATCAGAGGTTACAACCTCTGATCTACCTTTACACTGCTTTCCCTAAACATGTGTTCCATCAAAATTCTGCTCAATTTCTCCAAGAACTCAGCTGATTATCATCACCTTTAAGCAAAATCAAAGGTATTGTTCAAGTTTCTTATAATTTTGATGATGGTTTCTTGTGAAAACTTGAACTAGTCAATGAAAACCCTTTTTAATCAATGATTTTTTATGATTTAAACATGATTCTTGGCTAAATAAGATCAGATCAGGGATTCCTTGATGTTATATGGTAGCCAAGATCACAAAACTTTGGCTTTTGATACCCTAATCGACCAAAAGCGATTAACAAAGTTCTTAACCGAAAAACAGTGAAACAAGGCTTGATTGACATAAATTATGGCATGTTTGGATTGTGCTTGATGTGTAGGTACTGAATATAGCACCCACACACTTCTGGACTCGAGAAAAACACACGGGAACGAAGCTAACGCTAGGTATAACGCCCGAAACCTCCAATTAGCATAGGCATAATATTTTTTAGACTATAACTTGGTCCGTGAACACTAAGGAACCAATAGGGAATGTTCTGGGAAGTTTGGGAGTCCATAGGTTGAATTTTGATTCAGATTAAAAATCCGCGTTTTTGGGAGTTTTCGGTAGTCTGAAACTCACTGAAACAAAATCGGAAAAATCCCAAATCTTTGCAGGGAGTTCCTGGGCATATTAGGAGCCTCTGGAATATTTTGGGAATTTTTTGACATCGGATGATAAGCAATGGAAATTATTCGGTTAAATACTGGTTTACAAATAATTTATTTGAGAAGTTAAAATGGCTAAATAAATTCCCGAATTATTTTTCCCATAATCTACTTATTTTTATTGACTTGTACAAAAGTTCCAGATTTTTATCAACTTATGGATTAAAGGGGAATTTATGGAATTAAAAATGGTTTATTTTAAACTAATTTTGACAGTTTACCGTATAATGAACCTGCCACAACCGGGAACTAACCGAACCAGATGTTTACTATAGCTGGAACACCGGGAGGATGCCGGGAGATTCCAGGTTCGTTTGGACACTAGGGGTGTGTCCAATGCCAGTTTGAGAGAATCTCCGACGGCGAAAGAGAAAATTCAATTTTGGGCAACCTGGACTCCCAAACACCAAACTCCCTCAATGAAAAGTTAATATTTCTTAAACAACAACATGTTGATACTATTGGTATTCCCGTACCATTATCCGAGCATGTCAAACAACTGACCTTGGCTGGCACGCGAACCCATGCCTGGAAGCCAAACTAGAAACTGATACTTCCCTGACATCCATCACCATACCAGTATACTATAGGTTCAATCCAGGGTGAAAACTCATAACCAGGTCCAAGTTATAACCATTACCACCTTAGATATTGATTTGAGTCCCTACTTGCATACGCGTTATTAAAGATGATCCAGTTGATTGATCACTCTTTGTTTGTAGACTACTACTTTCACTATGAGTTTCACTCCCCCACTTTTGAACTGTTTTACTATTTTTCTGGGTGATTTGCATGTTACAAACTGCGTTAATTGCACCAACTTGTGATGATGTGAATTACTTAACACACGAACTATCCGCACTACAAGTGATTAATGTAAGCCATGGGCAGCGAATAGTACTATTGGTATGACAAACCCAGTTGCTGCGACCGACTGTGTGTCGGCAAACAGGCAACTGCATGCGTCCTAAACTTGTTATGTTGTTAGGCATAACTACACCTGGGGCGTTGGACTGCACATGACGCAGTCGATGGGCTGAGGTGTCGAATGTGACACGACCCGGTGTGCTGAGGTGTCAAACGGGACACGACATGGTTAAAACAGTCAAGGTTTCACTTGTGCATTCGTGTAATTCCATCTGCGATCTGTGACACATGCAATTAAACTTGTTAACACAATTTACTACCAAACAACCAAACTAGTGAAACTCGCCGGCTCGGTTAGTTGACCCTTTTTAAAACTAACATGCATTTCAGGTAAAACTAAACAAGAATAAGGAATGTGCGTATGGAATGGCTTGAGTAGCAGATAGTAGCAGAATAAAGACGGTAGTGGCTAGTAGTACCGCACTTAACCTTATGGTTTGTAATATGATACTTTATGTATGTTGTAACCGATATTCCCTCTTTATATGATCTCACGTTTTTACATTATGAGGAAGTACCATGTGTCTGCCGAACCCCGCAATTGTGTTCCGCTGCGAGTCGAGGTGTGACACTCTCTCCTTAGACAAAAAAACTCAGGGTACAGGCATTCACCCTTCCAGATTGCACGTGTTCACATTATTAAAACCCAAACTTTGACAAGATTTTGAAAAAATCGAAGGCTTAAAGTGCTGATGATTTGTTTTTTGGCTTTTAAGAATGAATTATGCTTTGTTTTTGGTAATCACCTTAGGATAGGTGATGGTATTATTTTAAGATCTGAACACAAGATAACTTGTGTTAGTGTCCTTGGAAGGTTATAGTCTAGGTCAAAGTATTACTAATAATCTAATACCCTATAACCATGAAATCTGACACCAATCTTTCTGTCACACCCCAACCGCGTAAAACAACAAACGTCAGGGAGTCATGTCACAGAAATATTGTTTCACAACACATGTTACATAATGTTTTGTATTACTAAGTTGATTGTTTACATTGTCCTGGGAAAATACAAATAATACATAAAATTTGTCTTGCAAGTTTTAAGATAAACTAAGGCCCAAGTCCACCCTATGTGAAGCATGCTCAAATTCAAACATTCGCTCCTAAAACATATGTGAAAATAAAGCGCATAAAAATGCATGTGAGTAACATAGGTTTTGTGAGGAAGATTCATGGTTTTGATTGTTTAAGAAAAGTTTGACTATTTCAAAAGTAGCCATGAATCATTATAAAAGTGTTTCTTTATATAAAATCATGTGAAAGTCAAATTATTTAAAAGAAATGATGCATGGTTAACTTATAACCAAAATATGTGTCGTTATCTGATGTCTTGTATAAACATGTCATGTCTTGTATTTTGTTTGAAGTGGTTTAGATAACGCCACGATATGTAATATAATAAAAGTACTTATATAGGAAGTACCAGCAGCGTATCCACCATGCTTTTATCATATTACACATGTCTCGTTATTTATATCATTTACCATAAATCAACAAATGAAATGTCTTGTTTTAAACCAATGTCATGTGTAAAACCAAATGTCTTGTATAAACAATGTCTATGTATAAACCAATGTCATGAATAAACAATTGTCTTGTATAACCAAAATGTCATGTGTAAAACAATGTTTGTGAATGAACAAATGTCTTGTTTAATCAAAGGTTTTGTTTTATAAATCATTGCTTTTATTGTGTAGACATATAAATATGGATTGTTGGCGAATACATTCAAGCCTTGTTGACTGTCGGATAAACCCTTATCAGGTCAAAGGTTTATCAATATTCATCGGATTCTGTCATTTCGAAAGGTCACTTACAAACAAACCTAGGAAGCTGGAATGGGATTGTCAATCCTATGGTACCATTACATACTACCGGTGGTCTTGATCAATTTAATGAATATATCATTGTCGAGTTCAACGTACCAAAATGTCTAAAACAACATGAGCATGTCATGAAAATGTTTTGAAACCATGTACTAGGTATGCTTGGTCAACATACGAAGCAAAATGTCTTTGAAACCATGTACTAGGTATGCTAGGTCAACATACCAAGCAAAATATCTTTGAAAACCATGTACTAGGTATGCAAGGTCAACATACAAATCAAAATGTCTTTAAAATCATGTACTAAGTATGCTAGGTCAACATGCGAAGCAAAATGTCTTTGAAAACAACGTACTAGGTATGCTAGGTCAACATACGAAGCAAAATGTCTTTGAAAATCATGTATTATACATACTAGATAAATAAACCATGTATAATGTCATGAAAACAAGAAAATAATGATAGGCTCATATGAATCACCCCAAAACATTTTAAATTGTAAAAAGGAGACAATTACTCACTTGGGATTACGTATAAGTCTTGTTCGAATAATCAAACAAAGCTCAAGAGATCAAGGATTCAAGTGTGTCCTAATATCGAATAACTATGTTAGTGTGTCGAGACTTTAATCGGAGGATTGGATAGAATGAAGTCTTATAAATCAAATGAGTGTTGGAACTCATATAACATGATTTAATAAACTTAACATTCTGCTTTCAGAGTGATCCTAAGTGCTTTTGACCCGTTATGACTCGTTAAGGTAGTTTACGGCTACTTTAACGTGTCATTTGCATAAACACGTGATCAGATGGTTAAACATGTCCCATGATAAGTCTTAAATGCCCATATATGTTTGAAAATGTTATAACATCAGTTTATATGTCAAAAAATTTGGTTACATATGTTTAAAATGGATTTATGCGCAAAAGGGTATTTTGGTCATTACTAAGGAACATAAGAATAACTTATCATAATACTAACCAAACCTTATGACCATAAGGTATAACCTCAGTGGGTTATTACCTATACAACTATGGTCACACATATATGTTTGGTCAGATCTTAAGATCAACCAAACAGGTCGGATTCGAAAGTCAAAGCGGTAGTCAAACCGCTCGACTAATGACCCAAAATAAGCACTAAACTAGAAGTGACGAGTTAGACATGTTGAAACATGTCTAACTAAGTTATAAAAATGATTTGGTATCAAAACTTGGAGTTTTGACACCCGATAATAGTTTCGTCGTAAAATGCACATTATGCGCGTCTTTGACCGAAACTTTGACTTGTCACTTCGACTAGTAAACGTGGTAATCAGAAGGTGCAATCACTAGGGATTATCAACCCTTCGTGATTACGATCACGTTGCAAAGTTCAATTCAACTTTTACTTGACCAAATTTGGTTAGAACCGAAAGTCAAATAGAAAGTCAAACAGTTGACTTTTGGCTCAAAATTGCCAAAATAAATGAAATAGACAAAGGGAGAGTACTTACTTGTTTCGGGAATACTATAAGAACTCAGTTAGGAGGCCTCCAAAAGCTGGAAGCAAGCTCCAAGGAGTGAAAATGGTGGATTTTGGTTGCTAATTATAGTTGTTTGAAGCCATAAGATCATTATAAGTGTCCCTTATGTTGGCATGATCATAGGGTGGCTTAAACACAAGTCAATTGTAGGTACAAAGCCGTAAATTTCGTGAACTTGGAGCCCAAGGCTTTGAAGGAGAAGCTGCCAAGTTGCAGCCATGATTATGTTGTCTGGCACCTCCATACGGACCGTAAGGGGTGTGTGCATACGGTCCGTAAGCAGGTCTGGGGGCCAAGTTTTGCTTTAGGGCATATTTGGCCCCTGGACTTGTATTATTGCGTTTTGTTACTTTTAACCCCTTTTAACCAAATTTTTAGGTTCGATATAGGTGTTAAGGCATATATAACTTGGATTTTGCCCGGAAATGATGTGGATGTCGGTTGGTTCGGTTGTACGGTTATGTGTTTCGCATAGTTACGTAAAACGCTTTAACGAATACGAAAACGACTGAAATTATGCAACGATGAAATTTTTGCATTCTCATAATTAAAATACAAGATTTCATTGAATATTAAATCGTTCCGAATTGTACAATGATTGAAATGGCACAAATGTCACACGGGTGTGTTACTTGTGTAGGTTACAAGTAGTGCATACATACACGAAACTCCGGGAGGGCCTCACTGTTATTGTTCGAACTAGTGATCGAGCGGGTTATTAGAAGAAACTTAGGCAACCGAATAGAGGAACCCTTGCTTCTAATCCACCCAAACCCAATTCGCCACCTACACCATCCTTTGGACCCATTCTAATGGACAACCAAAACTCCAACCAACCCAACAACCAAAACCAACACCAATATCAATACCCAAACTACCCTCCTCAAAACCAAAATATCCAAAATAACCAACCGGAGGGTGGTAAAAACTCAAGCTCACCAACACTACCATTCCAAACTCGTGGCCAAAACCAACATAATCAACTTACACTCACGCCTCCACTTCAAAATCGACAACACCCATTACCACCCAGTCTCAACGACGAAATGTTAACGCTAACTGTGGAGTTAACCTGAATCGTAGAAATCCCGCGAATGAAGATCAATTCCTTGATCTCGATGATTCGAGGAATAATATTCCTGACGATGCACCATATAGCGTTCCCGGTTACCAATCACCGGAACATGTGAGTATTCACTCAGAACACTCGGGTCGACGGAAGGAATTACAATGAGAGGTTGGATAACAAAGCTTGGGGGGATGATAATGAGAGGAATTTTTATCATGCTTAGGGATTTGAGTACAAAGATATTGGTTATCAGAACACCAATTTTATGGGGAAAAACCACAGATATGGGTATGATTATGGCCGAATGACGAATATGGAAACAACTGCAAACACGAAATAATCAAAGGAACCGTAATGACGTGGATTACAGTAACAACAACAACAATAATGTCAACCGTAACCGAATTCCGCAATTCGTGGGTGGTGGTAATCAAGGTGGTGATAGGGGTGGTGATCGAAGAGGTAACAAAGGTCGAGGAATCAAGAAGTTAATGGTCCTCCACGTCGTCAACAACAACAAGGCCACGAGGTGTTAATGGCCGATTTAGACCGGTGGTCACCGAAAAATGACTCACCTATGGTTCCTTCACCTTGAGGGAGGAGATTAATTGAGTGCAAGCCTAAATACATCAACATCCTGCGCACTTCAATGGTAGGACACACGACGAGCCACACACTCATTTGGTGGAATTTTCCACTATATGTGGCACGATCGGGGGCCATAATTTTGAGATTGAGGAGGTGAAGCTTAGATTATTTCAGTTCTCATTGAAGGACAAGGCGAAACAGTGGTTTCTCACACTTTCAGCCAATAGTATTCGTACTTGGGCAGAAATGCAACAAGGATTCCTTGATGAATACTATTCGATTACGAAGACCGATGATGCACGAGACGAGATTCGGTCGTTTCAACAGTGGTCGGGTGAGTTATTACATGAGGCACTTGCTCGATTAAAGGAGTTAGTTTGAAAATGTCCTCATCATCAGATTCTGAGATGGGAGTTGTTGAAATGCTTCATACAAGGGTTAGATACCGAGGATGATAAGTACTTGCAATCGGCAAGTACAAGTAACGGTACTTTGTTAAACAACCACGAGGAAGATGACTGGGCATTTATAGACAAAATGAGAAAAAATTCCAAGATGGTTGCTATGGAGAATCGATCCAAAAAGCATCCCATCTCCCTATCTCTTCCCGATCTTGATTCAAGTGCCAAAGATCGAATTGCCACAATGGAACGAGAGTTGGCCCATATGAAGAAAAAGGATGTGGGGCGGTTAAGTTTGCGGTATGGAAGATTGTGGGGATATTGGTCATCAGACTGAAGAGTGCCATGTGACATCCGGAAAATCAGGTATCTTTCCTGGTTTAATTTGCATTGTGGTTATAATATAGTTTATGTAGTTATTTATAAATACGTGTGTCGCGGATAATTTAGTAGCGTGTTATTTTTTTATATTATATAATTTAAATACCCGACTCTCGAACCCGAAACATTGTTATGCAATATCATGCGAAACCAAAACTAGTTATGGTTATAAACTAGGTTATGCGATATCATGAGACCCAAAACAAACCTGTTAGCATGTGACCCAAACCAAACCCCCACACCCACTCTCGGCCCAAAACAAAACCAACCCAACCTGCCAACCCAACCTCCTGCGGCCCAAGTTACCCAAACCGCCCCCACCCCCTTTATTTTATAAAAATCTCCTATGTATATGTGTGTGCATGAGATCAGGAAATCAAAAACGCTAGTTCCCTTCCCCTTTGTGTACGAAGGCAGCCGTCCCTCTCTCTCGATCGCTCATCTCCCTCTCTCTTTCTAGTCCTCTCATCTCTCATACAAGGTTAGTGTTCTTGTTAGAGTTTTTGTAAGTCTGCTTGTTAGTATTCTTGTTAATGTTTTTGTTAGTGTTCTTGTAATATTCGAGTTGCAATGCTATGAATATATATATGGCTGCGTTTTTTTATGAGTTGACGATGATTATACATAGGGTTGGATGAATAGTCTTGAAATGCAATGTTAGGGTTCGGGGCATTTGAATGAAATCTTAATGAGGATAACATAATCATGATAAAATCTGATCTAAATATCAAGTATGAACTGAACGGAAGAAGTAAATACGTCGTGTGATCACATGGGTCGCTAAAAAGAACGATTGAAACTTGTATGGAGTTGTATTGAGCTGAAACGGGTTCTGTCTGGGTTTTTGCAGCCAACTTCTGTTGGCTGTAACCAGACCTTAACAAAATGAAAATTTTATTTTCTGAAGGCTAAAACATATGATTTCGAAAAACGCTTCTAATGGCGCTGGAATTGAAATTTTTGGACGTCGTTTACTATTTTTAAAGAATTATTTCGTTCAGCGGCCAAAGCTGTGTTTTTTTTCTGCAGAAATTACACGTTATGTTTTTCATATCTTGGAAACTAGTTTGAGTTAAGTCGTAAAATTCATACGTTCGCTGGGCTTGGGAGTCTCCGCAAACCTCCAATTGGAATTTCGTCAATCGGATAAATGATGATTTTTAAATAACATTTTCCGTGAGCTGCAGCCAGAAAGCAACGAATCTGACTGCAGCCTAGGAAATGATTTTTATTAAATAACTGGTAACGATTTTGGGTCTTTAGAATTTTACACAAAGTGGCGCGGCCTATTTGGAATGCCCTGTAAATTATTTTGGATTTTTTGAATGGGGTAACGATTTTTTAAAAATACCCGAAGACAGCGCAGTTCTGGGCATTAAAGCTGAAACGTAATAAGCTGCAATGTGTGCATCTAAATGTTTGTTTTTGCTATCTGAGAATGATCGAACCTGTTTAATGTCAACTAAAATATTATGTAGGTCGTTATGTGCTATGATCATATATAAATATGTGTGGAATATATATATACATATACATACATATGTATATATATGTATATATATACATATGTATATATATATGTATATATTTTACATATATATATATATGTAAGTTGAACTTGATTGCATGATACGTGTTAGATACGTGTATGAATTTCGTGCCTTAATAAGCCACTAATAAACTAAGTGGTAATCGAATTAGGAGTGATTGGCAACCTCAACTCATAATCACTTTAAAAGTCTAACCGAGCAATCAAAGGTGAGTTCACGGCCCCTATATTTTAAGGCTTTTAAATACACAGGGGGAGAAAACATGTACGCTTACGATAAACTTTTGCTTAAAGTTATTGTTGAATAACGTCGTAAAAACAATAAATTGGTTTATGTTATATACGGTTATGGTCACTAAGTAGCAACTTTATCAAGGGAAGTCCTCATTAACTCTCGGACCGTTAGTATGGGATTTATAGCTTATAGCGGGGAAATTTTGAGTAGTACTACTCGGCCCGACAAGTCCCACCCGAGCTAGTTGCGCTAGCTGATCGGTTATGCTCAACGGGTGTAGAATTTGGCCTAACACACGCCATGGTTGGTGATACACCTGGCACAGAGAGGCAACAACAGTCAGCTTCGATCGAGAACCCTTATGTGACATAGCTTAGGTTCGCTACCTATATTAACATGAAACTTTTTATCAAAGCAACATTATTATTCTGGGTTGGAATATTGGGAAAACTATTGAATCGGTTAAACTGTAAACTTAATAAACCTGTGAACTCACTCTTCTTTATGTTGACACTTGTTTCTTACATGTTTTTCTCAGGACGTTAGCGTAGGAGTAGGTGCACGCATGGGTACAAAAACTATTTTTATCGAGTCTTGCATTTGAACATTATATTATTATGGCGTTTTTTTGGCGCTCGGTTACATTTGTTTACCTTACGCTTCTGCATTTCTTTCGTAGTTTGATTATTTTTTTTTTATAGAGGTCCTTCTATATGACTAGTGTCTGTGATCCTGGTTTGTCACGCGCCTTGCGGTAAAACCCGTAAGTTGAAATTGAGGGTGTGATAGATTGGTATCAGAGCCACTGGTTATAGATAACTAGGTTTACATTTAGAAGTAGACCTAGACTATAGCCACTTACACGACACTAGAACTAACTGGCACCAATACGTGACACCTCGGTAAATGTAATATATTTATAATATCTTACTCATACCTACTTTTACTAACGCAACAGGCATGTCAACATCATCCTCATCATCAGATCAGTCACGGGCACCAGCGATGGCACATGTAGTTACGCGTTCACCCCCACGTCAAGTAGAGAGCGTGCTGCTTATCGTAAGAAACTTACTTAGGGCAGGGAGTCGTCTTCCTGACCCACCCATGTGACACCAGTTAACCCAGTTAGCACCCAGACTGAATCCGCAATGAGGAGAGCACTTAAGGAACACAACCAACTTTTGATAGAGGAAAAGCATGTAACACCCCGACCGCGAAATAAAAACAACCCGCGGCGAAAACGTCAGTGGGTCACGTTACAATTGATTCAAACACATGGTAAATAAAGTTTGGTTTTATTGAACTTATAAATTACATCGTCTTTTGAGAATTCGAAACAAAATACAACAACTAAGTTTATTTTTAATCAAGCTAAGGCCAGCGTCCATCCTATGTGTAGCATACTTGATCATGCATTAGTACCTGAAACATATGGGAAAATTAAGTCAACATTGAATGCTAGCGAGTAACATAGGTTTTATGGTCACGACTCATGGCGTTTGAAAATTGAATATATTAATCAACTTTAACAGTTGATATTTTAAATAAATCTTTGTAGCCATGAATCTTTGACAAAAATGTTTCTTTTTATAAGGTCGTATGAGAAATCATTCGATTTAAGAGAAACATTGTATGGTTTACTTAGAAACCATTTGTGACTTTGTATAAATCAACCAAATGTCTTGTATGGTATAAACATATATCTTTGTAAAAACCAAATGTCTTGTGTAAACAAACGTCTTGTTTTGTATATAAAACCATTTGCCTTCTTTTGTATAAAACAAGTGCGGTTTGTCAGCGAATACATTCAAGCCTTGTTCACTGTCGGACAAACCTTTATGAATAAAGGTTTGTCAAATGGTGTTGCATAGTTTCTGTCATTCCCAGAGGAAACTTCCAAACAAACCTAGGAAGCGGGAATGGGGTTGTCAATCCTATGGTACCATAACATACTACCGGTCGGCGTGATCAAAGTTAATGAATGTATCATTGTCATGTTCAACATACAATCAAGTTTCGTACAATGTAAAGCAATGTTGTGTCTATAAAACATATGTATATTGTAGTGAATTCATGAAAATAGTAATAGGCACGTATGTTTCACTCGCTTTAACCATCAGTAGTAAGTATGTTTTGAAAGCTAGTTTAGCACGTATGAATCACCCCAAAACATTTAGAAAACGTAAAACAGGGGAACTATGTACTCGTCTGTAGCTTTAGGGTTTTTGACTTACAGCTTCCTGGTGCAAGTCCTGAGTTCCTAATAATAATACAATGCATCACGTGTTAGTAAAATAACCCAAGTCACTTTAGCCACACAACACGAGATAGAACCCCAACGGACTTAGTCAGGTAGAGGCTCGACATGCATTGGTGGGTCCTAAATCAATCGGGTAGGGTGCCCACACTACACGAGACAGAACCCCAACGGACCTAGTCAGGGAGAGCCTCGACATGTGTTGGTGGATCCTAAATCAATCGGGCAGGGTGACGAATTTGGGATCGGGGGTTAGAACACTTACACCAGAGCAGAGCTTCGCAGGTTTAGGGGGGTTCGTAACTCGGACAGAGTTTAGAGAGAGTAAGAGATCGATGTATTCGATCGAAATGAGCGATTTGAAACAGTCCCAACCGCTTTTATATACCCAAATTTGGCTTCTCCCGCGCGTCGCGCGGGGAGACAGTGATTCTCTCGCGTAGCGCGGGGGAGGCCAGCTAGGCTAGGCTGCCAACGGTCTTATGTAGGTTGGACACGTGTCGCGAAATGGAGCCGCGTGTCCTGTTACTCTCCCGCGCGTCAGGGAGATGACAGGGATTCTGGCTCATGGCGCCTGGGATGTCCAAATTTTTTTTTCTCTCGACGGCGTGTTGCGTTAAGGTCCTTGTAAGATTATGTATTTTTTAAGTCAATTTTATTAAAAACATAACCGATCGAAAGGAACAACGGTTGAAAATTTTCAAATCTTACAAAGCAGGCGTTGCAAGAACAGAATCAGGTCTTGCAGGGACAAGTTACTACCTTGCAAGGGCGGGTTGAATCACAAGAAGGGCAGCTACAGGTGCTCTATGAGAGAACATATGAGTTGAAGCAAGAGGTTTTAAAAGGTCGTGAAGTACGGGGTCTAATAATGGAAGATGCTCATTTGGATAGGAAAAGAATTATTTGGCTTGATGGGAGATTAGAAGAGATGGCATGAAGGGTTCTTCAATTAGAGGACCCAGGGCCAATGCCACCATCACCTGCACCAAAACCAGCTCCAGCCCCGGCATCTCCTGAGCCGGATGATGAAGAGGAAAATCCCGATGAAGAGCCGGAAGAGATTCTAGAGGATGAGCCCGAAGAAGAAGAGGTAGAGTCAGAGGAGGTTCCGGGTGATGACGAAGGCAAGGACATCGGTGATGACCTCAGAGATGGGGACCGCGATGATGACCTCGGAGACGAGGACAGCTGTGATGGCCGCGCTCATTCAAGAACAAGTGTCCGCAGCGCTAGCAGAGAACCAAAATGCGCAAAACCCACCTATAGGTAAATGCTATCAATTTTCATGCGAAAGTTGAGATACTACCCATAATCGATCTTCTCACTGGATCTCTAACACTCTGTTTCTAGGAGGGGGTTAAACCCCTATAAGATGTTCTTGGATGCTAAGCCCGGGAGGTTCACCAGAGCTCAGGGACCAATCGGCTTGGTCTGCTGGATAGAGAAGTCCGAGTCTGTGTTTGCTATGTGCACTTTGCTGATTGGAATCGAGTAAAGTATGCTGCCTCGACATTGGAGGACGGGGATTTAACATAGTGGAACGCACAAGTACAGGCAAGAGGACGAGCTTCTGCGAATGCTATGATATGGACCTCGTTCAAAGCTTTAATCAAAGAAGAGGATTGTCCCCATGACCGTGTAAAATAGTGGGAGCAAAGTTTGTGGAATTACAAGATGGTGGGATCAGAAATTGAGGCATACACGTCAAAACACCACCACTTGGTGTTCCTATGCCCAGATATGGGTCCCCGGTCTCTAAGCACATTGAATAGTATCTTGGGGGTCTAGTTCCTGAAATACAGGGTATGGTAATGTCAAGCAACACAGAAACGATTCAATAGGCTGTGAGGATAGCTCACAAACTTACCGATAAGGCGGTAGAGCAAGGGAAGCTACCACAGAGGGGCGCAACTGGTAATGCCCGGATAATAAACGCAAGTTCGAAGACTCATCTGCTCGACAGTCTTCGTCAAGTCAGCCACAACAGCGTTATCAGAAGAGGGCTAACAACTACAACAACAACCATAGGTACAACAACCAGCCTACCAACACCAACAATAATAACTAGGCACAGGGCGGTTATGCGGCTTGGAAGCCGCAGTGCAACCGTTGCAACCTTCACCATCACGGCCCATGTGCCAGCACCCGTTGTCAAAGGTGGGTAAATCGGGTCATGCGGTAAAGGACTGCCGTGGGGGAAATTCTGCCAAGATAAAATCAGAATCAGCCTCAGCAGCAGCAGGGGGCAAACCAGGGATGCTACCAGTGTGGTAGCAATGCACATTTCAAGCGGATTGTCCGCAACTCAAGAACAACAACAGTGGTAACAACAACAACCAGAACAACAATAACGGGAATGGTGGCACTGGAGGTGCCAAGGGATGAGTTTTCCACTCGGTAGGGGTGAAGCTAGAAACGACACCAACGTCGTCACCAGTAAGTTCCTTCTCAATGACCATTTGCTTCACTTTTGTTTGATATCGGTGCCGATAGGAGCTTTATTTCTGAGTCATTTATGAAGTACCTAAAACTTACTTTCGAACGTCTAGAAAACCCATACGCTATAGAGTTAGCAAACGGTAAACCCATAGACGTAACCCACGTGGTAATCGGATGTCAGCTTAAACTGGCTGGTCACATTTTCACAATTGATCTCATGACAACTACTTTGGGCAGTTTTGATGTGGTAGTCGGTATGGACTGGTTGTCCGAAATCTGTGCTGAAGTTCTCTGTCGCGAGAAATTTATTCGTATTCCCCTTTCCAACGGCGAAGCCTTATTGGTTCAAGGCGAGAAGACTGGCGTTGTTACTAACATCATCTCATTTATGCAAGCCTAGAAGTGTCTTCGGAAAAAGAATTCCTTTGCATTTTTAGCCATGGTCACCGAACAAACCCAGGATGAGAAGAAGATCAAAGACATTCCTATCATCCACGATTTCACTGATGTCTTTCCCGAAGAATTACCTGGTCTCCCACCGCATCGTGAAGTCGAATTCGGGATCGAATTCACAAACCATGTGGCACCCATCGCCAAAGCTCTGTATATCGTTGATACCCATCCGAACTGCAAGAACTATCTACTCAACTCCAAGAGCTATTGGATAAGGGGTTTATCCGACCTAGCTCATCACCATGGGGAGCTCCAGTTCTTTTTGTCAAGAAGAAGGATGGAACTTACCATATGTGCATCGACTACCGGGAGCTCAACAAGGTTACCATCAAGAACAGGTATCCATCGCTCGCATAGATGACCTTTTCGACCAGCTTCAGGGGTCGAGCTAATATTCAAAGATTGATCTAAGGTCAGGATTGAAGGTCCGTGATCAGGCGGTTCAAGACCGAAGTTAGTGCATAAACTATATAACAGTTTCGGTAGAATGTTATTAAGAATGGAGTAGAAACAGAATGCAGCAGAAGTCTTCATTCATACTGAAAGAGTATACATCTTTATAAGTCTAGCTGCTGGAGTTCCTGGAGAGAATCCGGCAGCACCTCCCTGTAGAGATGGCAAAAACTTAAATGACAAATGAACACACACCACCTATTTATAGGGAAACACAAAAGTTCGCTTCACATGCATGGACAAGTCGGGCGAGTTAAATGACAAGTTCGAGCGAACTTGTCTGCCACATGTCAAGTTCGAGCGAACTTGACCTCCACAGGTCAAGTTCTGGCGAACTTGTTCCCTTTTACACTGTAAACTCTGTATTTTGGTCGTGTGTTCGATTCTAACCTATACAATATTCAACACACACTCAATCTAGCCTATTCAACAAGTGACGAACACAAAATGCATCAACAGATTCCCCTTGTTCGTTACTGTCGAAGCTTTATCTTGATCTTCAAAACTCTGAGCCATGTTTGAATATTCTGCAATTTCAATCAAGGTGTCTGCTAATGTCGTCGAAACGCATCAACAGATTCCCCCTTAATTGATGATCCGGGTTTGCATTATCAACTTTCAATACCGCTGAAATCTCCAGCTCAGATCTTTGTTTGCGTGGTTTCCGACTCCTCTGATTTACTTGACCGACAAAGTATCTCAAATAGCCATCAACTTGAAGATAATCAATGCACTCCATTTCGACGATAACCGCATCCGAGTTCAGTTTTTGAATAAGCATTGAGCATCGAGAGTTTATTCCACACACTCCAAAAAGTATCAAAAACTCAACCAAGAATTGATAGAAACTTCGAATCACCGCATCGGAAACCTTCAAATCAACGAATACCCTCAAAAATCCAAAATTTCGATTTCCGTAATCGCAGTTAAGCACCCTTCAGAAATATTTGATCAGCAAATCGGTAATCTGCTCAATCAACAAATCTTCATCGGAAACAGATAATCTGGTAACACATCGAATCTGAGAAACATACGTCTGTGACCAAAATCACATTCTTCCTCTTCAGTCACAATGCCAGATATATAGCTATCTCCGGTAGACCAGCGCCACTTAATCACCAAACATCATCATCCAACGTCGGTTAGTCCAAAGAGAAGAATAATTCATCTGCTTGAAGACTAAAAATAATGGTCACCAAAGGCTATCATCAGATTTCCTTGGTAATTTTGAAACCATCTGTCTTCGGAGCTAGTCATTAGTTCCTAATATCATCACCGAACGTTTTAACATCCTCAGTTCCTCACTGGTACTAACGACTGCTAATCTAGCTAACTGATCCTTCACCAGAGATCAGGACTCTAACCCTTAAGCATCACTGTGTATCATGAACTGGAAACTCAGAACTTCCTGTGATCACCCGATCAATCTCGATCCTCTGCATTTTCCGATAATCTGCAATCGGTAACCACCGGATATTGTTGCAGCAGTCACGAATTTCAAAAATGCCGGAATCTTCAAATATTGAAAAATTTTTATGTCCCCTCATTTTTGCAAATTCTGACCATACTGAAATTTTCACTGAAATTCCCCCTAAAACCAGAACTTTCAGTATTTAACAAATGCGGATTTAACGTTTAGGCCCATTACTAGTCACGACACCCTAATGATCAACATTCTGCACTGGTATCAATGACTTTCCCGTTATCTTCAAAATTTTGTGATCGTATCACCAAATCTGTACTCAGAAGCTCTAGACGGTGTCCCCGAACATCCCGATTCGTCTTCGAAAACTCGAAAAAATACTATCACCAAATTTTTTCTGGACACTCATCCCAAAATTTTTTTGGGCGAACTTGTGTAAGAATCACTTTTCAGCAAGTTCGGGCGAACTTGTATCAAAGTATAAGAAATTTAAGCAACAAGTTCGGGTGAACTTGTAACTATAATTTCATTAAAATCCAGTCAAGTTCGGGCAAACTTGGTTGGCCAACACCAAGTTCGGGCGAACTTTTATGAAATGAACAAGTTCGTGCGAATTTGCGCTTAATTTCAGTGAAAATCAGTCAAGTTTGGGCGAACTTGATGAAAAATCATGAAAATCCTTGTCAAGTTCGGGTGAACTTGGTCCCCCAAATCAGCCTTTCTTTCACATTTTTCGATCCAGAATCCTTATTTCTTCGAATTTCGAGATGAATCCACCATAGATCTGGTCGAAATTCAATTTCTAACAATCCTATCCGTTCAATTTTACTTTTCATCTGTGGATTGTATGTTTATTTCAAGTTTTACGTCCAAAACCCCTCCTAATGTCCATAAATGTCTAAATTCATGAGCGTAGGTGATAACCGTAGCTCTGATACCAATTGAAGGTCCGTGATCAGGCGGCTCAAGATAGAAGTTAGTGCATAAACGTATATAACAGTTTTGATAGAATGTTATTAAGAATGGAGTAGAAACAGAATGCAGCGGAAGTCTTCATTCATACCGAAAGAGTATACATCTTTATTAGTCCAGCTGCCGGAGTTCCTGGAGAGAATCGGCAGCACCTTTCCCGTAGGGATGGCAGAAACTTAAATGACAAATGAACATACACCACCTATTTATAGACATGTTCATAAGGAGGACAAGTTCAGGCGAACTTGTCTACCATATGACAAGTTCGAGCGAACTTGTCTGCCCACACGTCAAGTTCGAGCGAACTTGACTTCCACAGCTCAAGTTCGGGAAAACTTGTTCCCTTTTACACTATAAACTCCGTATTTTGGTCGTGTGTTAGATTCTAACTTAAACAATATTCAACACACACTCAATCTAGCATATTCGACAAGTGACAAACACAAAATGCATCAACAAGGTTACCATCAGCTCCACGTCAGGAGGAGGACATCTCCAAGACCGCGTTCCGTGCTCATATGGCCATTACGAGTTCTTGGTCATGCCATTCCGTCTCACCAACACACCTGCGGTATTCATGGACCACATGAACCGCGAGTGTAAACCATATCTCGACAAGTTTGTCATCATGTTCATTGATGACATACTGATCTACTCCAAGAACAAGGAAGAGCATGAGGAGCATCTACGTCTAGTGTTGGAGTTGTTACTACAAGAGAAACTATATGCCAAGTTCTCCAAATGCGATTTTTGGATTCGTGAAGTTTAGTTTTCGGGGCATATAGAGAACGAAAGGGTATTTACGTTGATCCATGTTGGTGCATATGTCTGTTGCCTACGTCATTATGTATTGAGTCTGAGTGAATAGGGCTTAATCAGTTAGAATCTGGGCGTAACTATGTAAAATAGGAATCAAGTTCGCTTGAGAATGTTATTGAGAATTCAAGTTCGGTCGAACTTGACTAAGTCAAGTTCGCCCGAACCTCCTTCATCTCCAGCGAACTTATGTCCCTTTATAGGTGCCTTGGTGATTCATTTGTAAGAGTTGAGAGATTTTGGCACAGAGACGGCGAAGCTCTGTCGGATCCGGTTCTCGAATGTATTGAACTTTAGATCAATGAAAACAACATTTAAATGAGTAATTCTTGTTATTTGGTTAATTTGTCATTAGTTTCCCCTAATTGGACAATAGATAACAAATTTAGGTTCCTGTGCTAATCGTGGACGTTCCTACAAGTGGTATCAGAGCCTGGATACCTAAATTTGCTGGAATCAAGACAATAATTTCTCTATTTCATCTCCATTCTATCATTTTTCTTAACATTTTCACATATTTGATGATTTCATGGACAAAATCAGCTAAAAATTGAATATGTCATGTAAAATACAGTTGTGATAAACCCCTAAGAGTTTGGACATCAAATTCAATCGAATTGATATCAAAAAGTTGAAAAAACCATGATTTAGAAAACCATGTTTGATGAACTTGAGACCAAGTCCGACCGAACTTGATTAAAATTCTCCAAATTTTATCAAGTTCGACCGAACTTGTATAAAATCTGTGGAAAATTTGTCTAAGTTCGCTCGAACTTAGCTCTTTCTTGAAAAATTTTCTTAAGTTCGATCGAACTTACTATTTTTCTTGAAACTCTCTCACAAGTTCGCTCGAAGTGCAATTTTTCTCAAAATCTACATCAAGTTCGACCGAACTTGAGGTTGTGTGATAAAATTTGAAACTTGTCATATAAGTTCGACCGAACTTGTGAAAATCTGAAATCAAAAGCTGTATTCACACAAGTTCGACCAAACTTGTCTGTTTCTAATCAATTTCTGAGTGTTATTTATCGTATTTTCAGATACATCTTCAGATTGTTAAAATGGAAGATTTCCACAATGTATTCGTTTCTCAAATGGCTTCTTCATCAAATGCTAATGTTCTTGCGGCAAATCAGATGAACATCAACAACGAAATGGGTACTACGTCGAAACCACCAAAGCTAATGAGCATGAATGAATTTGAAGGATGGAAGGAAAAGTTTGTGAACTAGATACAAGCGAATCAATTCAACAGCTGGGTTGCAGTTGAGGATGGTTACAAATGTCTAAAGGATGAGCGTGATCAAGATCTTCCGCTGAACAAGTTTTCAAATACCAACAAAGATAACTATGTTGCGGAGAAGAAAATATCAGTTTGATACAACAATCAGTGAAGGAAGATATCTTGATATTATTACCAGAATATGATACTTCGCAAGAATTATGGCATTCTCTTTGTGAAAAATTCAAAGGAAGTGATGAAATGATCAAAAGGAAAAAGGCTTTAATCAAGAAAGAATTTGATATTTTCACGATGATTAAAGGTGAAACAATGAAGCAGATGATCGATAGATATTGTCACCTCATGGTCTAGATGCGGAGACATGATATCAAAAGATCTAATGAATAGCAAATCGAGAAGTTGGCTGATGCACTTCCAGAAGGAGAATGGACAACATATCTGACGATTCTGAAGAATAGTCCATCTTGGAGACATTTCAAGTTGTCATCCTTCATAGACAAATTGGAAGGACATGAAATGTAATTGATAAGATTGCAAAATCAAAGAATGCTAATGTTGTTCAAGATGTCGGTGTCTATTACAAAGGAGGTATTCCAGATACTCCGATTCAAAGCCCGAAAATTCAAACAACATTTAGTGCAAATACAAATTCTTCTCCAAGTCAAGGTTCTCCATATGCTGGATATCCAAGTGCAAGTTCAAGCTCATCATTCCAAAATCAGACAAACCAAACTAGTTCTGATTCAATGTTTTCCAATGCAACATAGCAGTTGATTTGAAGAATGTATTTCCAGAAAAGGTGGCTAAACAGCATATAGCACTTCTTGCTACTATTCTCGAATCATATAAAAGTCTCGTTGCTGGAAAGATCGGTAATCCAGAGATGACCGCCGAAGATTATGATCAGGTGGACGAAGAAGAATTGGAGCTAATGGATATTAAATGGAGCCTTGCATCCATTATCAGAAGAGTTTCTAAATTTGTGGCACTCACTGGAAGGGATATTGGTAATTCAAACAACAAACTTGGATTTGACAAGTCTAAAGTCACATGCTTCAGGTGTCGACAAAAAGGAGACTTCAAACGAGAATGCAGCAATCAAGAAGCAAGTGGAAACCAAAACCCTTTCGGCAGCAACAATGAGTACTACAAAAAAGCTCTTCAATACAAGCCATATCCAAAGAGAACACAAGTCGAAGTAGAAGATAAATCTGCAAAGAAAGCCGAACAAGCTCTTGATGCCAATCATGAAGAAGATGGTTTTGACTGGAACAGATACATCGGAAAGAAAACTGGTGTTGCTATGATAGCGGAGTTAGTGGATGAATCTGATACATCATATGTCGATGCTGCTTTGGAAAATGCCATTCTGGAAGGTTATAGGCACAGAGCTGAGGAAGAAGAATTAGTTTACCTTGAGATGCAAAGGCAAGAAGCTTTGAAATCAGAGGCAGAAAAGGTAAAAGTTGAGGTAAAAATGTCTGAAAAGGAAGTTGTGAAAATTGTGGACGTTGAAAAACCTTGCACAAAGTGCACAAGTCCTTGTGAACCATGTCTTGATAAAGTCAAAGTCATAAGAGAATTGACTGTACACAACGAAAACTTTCGTTATGATTACAGAACCATAAAAGAAACTTATGACAAAATATCAAGCAAATATAAATATGTTGAAAATGCTAATTGTGAGCTAAATGCTAATGTTAAAATTTTAAATGCAACTGTAATTGAAAAACAAAAGGCAATTAACATGTACATTAATACCAATTTCTGAGACAAAGCGTGAGCTTCACGACATAAAGATAGAAACGGAACGGGTAAGACAGCTTCTAAAGAGCTACACCACAAATGCATATGTCATTGATCATATTTTACCTAGGATTAAGTCGGAGGAAAATGGTGATAAATCAAAGCGTAATGAATACAGAAGTGTTCCTCCACCACTTCTTGCAAGTTATTCCTACAAGAAAGATGATGAGATTGAAAAGACATTGAATTTACTCATTTTGTCAGAAAAGAAAAATAAATTGCCTGAGAACATTGACATAGACTTTACGAAATGAAATGATGACAATGAAGAGGTGGTTAAAATGGTAAATGTGTTGGGAAATGATGACGACAGCTCTAAAAGTGCCAAATCAAGTTTGAAAAACTCAGAATCACTTTCTGAAGATGACGATACATCATCAGAACATGATCTAAGTGATGATCCTAATATTGTCATGTACAAGATTAAGGAATCTGATAGATTATACTTCGATGATAGTTTTCCGATTCGGAACGTGAAAGAGGATCAACTTGATAAATTTTTCAAACTTGTAGAAGTTTCATCAGATGGTCTTGAGAAAAACGGAAAAGATTTTACTCAAAACCCAAAAGGAATGCTAACAATTATCGAAAGTTTGGTGGTGATTTTCCTGAGAACAGGAGAGCAGGTTTGGGTTTGGAAGAAAATGAAGATGAACGAGAAGGGACCAGAAGTCGCCATGTCATGAATACAAAGGTAAACACATGAAGTTTGTGTATGGGACTAATACGGTTTCAAGAAGAAGGTATGATCGGTAAGAAATCGAATGATGAATTCAAAAAGGAGAAAGAACTTCCGGACAAGGCTAAGACCAAGTCCACAAGTGGAGTAAAACCCACTAGTCGAAATGTTTCTGATAGTCGGACTTGCTTTAAATGCAATACTATTGGACATATTGCTCGCAAATGTCTAAATCTAAAGCCTGTGTTTTCTCGAAGAAAAACCGAATCAAAAGATGAAAAGAAAAAACAACCAGAGATTGTGAAATCTGTTAAAGAGTCAAATAGAAACTATGAATCTAAACAAGAAGTGAAACCTAAAACTGTGTCAAAATTTGAAAACTCAACATTTGAAAAAGGTGAAACTTCAAAATTTAATGAAAAATAGATTCTAGGTTCTATATCAAGAAAGCGAGAAGCAAGCTACAATCATGGGTTGCTAAGAAAAGGCTTTTATCATCAGAAAAACCAAAGCCTGTTGCTGACAAAATTGAAAATGTCAAATTAACCAAGTCAGTAATTTAAACAAACTAGTAAAGAAAAGGTAAAAACGTTTTCAGAATCAACATTGGACGAAATATTTGATAATGATTTTGATTATGATGAAGAGTTAGAATATGGTTATGATGCTTATCATGTCAAACCCAAAACCAAAAAGGTTTGGGTTTCCTTATTCAAATAGTTGCTTTGTTGTGCAGGAGTCCAAGATCCACTCTATCAAAGTTGATACAGGATAGCGGAGCTCCATGAGTTTTTAACTTATCTAGAAAGTCTTAATCATTGATGTTTTGAAATTACAAGTGGTTGAAAAAGAAAATTTGAAAAGAATGTTTAAAAATTTGTGAAAATCCACACCGTTAAACAGAACACTGATTGTTATATTGAAAAATCATTTAAAAATTGATTTCCTTACAAGTGGTATTACTAATGGTTTGTTCCGCTGACAGGTGATGATGCAGAAAATGTAAACAAAAGGATCGGACGACGAGTTCTCGTGATCCTCATTGGTTTGTTATCATTTTTAGAAGAATTTCTTTATATCTAAAATCCAAAAATATGTTTTTGATTTTAAGGGGAGTAAGAAAATTTTTAGAAAAATAAAAAACATATGAAAGTTGAAAATTAAAAAAACATTAAAAAATTCAAAAGGTACAAAAACATTGAAAAAGATAAAAAGAATTTGGTTGTCAAAAAGGAAATCATAGTACATCAGTGGACTATCACAGTATGCTAAAGAATTGTAAAGTTTAAAAGTGATAAACATGTCTTACTGTGGATGTGTCAATAGACTTTAAACGTTCAGTAAATTGTTCTTCCGGATATAAACTAAATTTAGCAACTGCTTAAATTTGTGGTTTAACACATCTTGGATATATGGACTTAGTACTCCGAAATTTGATTGAAGGGTTGCCTGATTCTGAGATACGAGGTCTTTATAGATAGTTGATATCTGGGTATTATACAAGTTCTTCTGATTTTGTGGAAGCAATAATCTAGAACTTCTATAATGCTTTTGCTAAAAACCCCAAATTAGCATGCAAAATTTGAAAAGAATCAAAAGATCTAATCATTTGCAATGCTTAAAAGATTCCTTAAGTGGAACACACCTTAAAGACGAGCCTTCATCTCTTTGTCTGTACGGTTGTACTAACGTGAGCTCTCAAGGCCTCGCACAACCCAGATACAGATATCAATTACACTATATTCACCTGTAAGATGAAATCTAGGGAATCTGGATTCGGGAGTATATTCAAGAAATGGGAACCATAGTTAAGTCAAGTTTCATAAATCATATCTTAACATATCTTGGAATAGTTGAGAAACGTGATAAAGTTTAAGTGGACAAACATATCGACAATCTAGGTAAACGAGTTTAAAACTTAAAGTCTCAAAAAGGTCAACGGTACTGGTGATACGTCTCAAACAAACTGATATGATCCTTAGACAAGAATTCACAAAAATATGTCTGTAAATATGTTTGTACGTAGTTTACTTTCTTTAAATTGCTTTACAGATAAAAAAATCAAAAAGATTTTCAGTATGTCTTAGCATAAATTTTCTAAGATACAAAAGATTTTGTTTCTACATTAGTTTCAACGAGCCAATGTTGGAGAACAGATCTTGGAAGTCTGGTAAGAAAATTTGATGAATGTTTTAAAAGTTCATTAATTTGAAACTTTAAAATCAGATAGTTCATAACGGTTTTTCAAACTGAGGTCATTAATATGGACTTGGTTGATATATTTGGATTAATCAATGTCATTAACTTGGACTTGATCAACTAAGTGGATTTTTACAAATCAAATAATAAAAATGTGAATATTGAGGGTCTTAAATGTAAAATGTATTCAAGGTCATTAAGTTGAACTTGAAAAATTAACGTTTTTGAAAAGATTGAAAAAAAGATTAAATTTGAAATGTTGGTGTTGCAAAATTTCAAAGGTTGAATCTGAAAGGTTTATTTGAATGTCAGAAAGTATTTAGACATGTATTAAAGATTAAGGGAGAGTTGATAAAGCAAAGATTGAAGATACCGGAAATCTTAAAGCAAAGGGGAGCTGGATAAAACACTGTCCAAAGATTTCAGAAAGCTCAAAGCTAGGGGGAGTTTGAAGTCTAAAGATCAAACAAAGTAAAACGGAGTCTGAGACTAAAGCTTAAAGCTAGGGGGAACATGCGGATTAAAAGTTTATCAAGACAAAGATCAAAGAAAGAGAAAGAGGATATAAAGATCAAGATGATAAAGTTTATTATGGAACTAAAGATCAGAAGACTCAGAAGATTTTAAAAAGTCAAAATGACTGCGGCAACAATCAAGGGGGAGTCTGTTGGTGCATATGTCTGTTGCCTACGTCATTATGTATCGAGTCTGAGTGAATAGGGCTTAATCAGTTAGAATCTAGGTATAATTATGTAAAATAGAGTCAAGTTCGCTTGAGAATGGTCTTGAGAAGTCACGTTCGGTTGAACTTGACTAAGTCAAGTTCGCCCGAACCTCCTTCATCTCTAGCGAACTTATGTCCCTATATATAGGTGCCTTGGTGATTCATTTGTAAGAGTGGAGAGATTTTGGCACAGAGACGGCGAAGCTCGGTCGCATCCGGTTCTCGAATGTATTGAACTTTAGATCAATGAAAACAACATTTAAATGAGTAATTCTTGTTATTTGGTTAACTTGTCATTAGTTTCCACCTAATTGGACAATAGATAACAAATTTAGGTTCCCGTGCTAATCGTGGACGTTCCTACAATCCAGCCAAGATAGAGGCTATCTAGAGCTGGGAAGCACCAAGGACACCGACAAATATACGACAGTTTTTGGGTTTGGCAGGCTACTATTTTCGTTTCATCGAGGTATTTTCTAAGATCGCACAACCACTTAACACCCTAACTCAGAAGGGCACCAAGTATATCTGGGGTGATAAGCAGGAAGCAGCAGTTCAGTTGCTGAAGCAGAAGCTTTGCAGCGCACCCATTTTATCCATTTCAGAAGGGACAGATGACTTTGTGGTATACTATGACGCTTCCATCCAGGTATTGGGATGTGTGCTCATGCAACGTGATAAGGTCATCGCGTATGCATCTCGACAATTGAAGGTTCACGAGAAGAATTACACGACAGTGATCTGGAACTAGGAGCAGTAGTCTTCGCACTAAAGATTTGGAGACATACCTGTATGGAACCAAGTGCACAATCTACACAAATCACAAGAGCCTCAAACATATTTTTAACTAGAAGGAGTTGAACATGCGACAGGGTCGCTGGGTCGAGCTCCTAACGATTATGAATGTGCTATCCAGTACCACCTGGGTAAGGCTAACGTGGTAGCGGATGCCCTTAGTCGAAAGGAACACCTGAAACCCTCGGCGAGTTCGAGCTCTACAACTCACTATTCATTCTGGATTACCTGAGCAGATTCGCGACGCTCAACTAGAAGCTATTAAGGAAGAGAACATTAAGGCGTAATCTCTACGCAAAATGGAGCGTGATTGGGAAACGAACCCCAACGGTACCCGGTACTTAATGAATCGCATATGGGTACCCCTCTACGGAAATCTAAGAAAGCTTGTTATGACGAAGCACACAAATCCCGATACTCTGTCCATCCTGGTTCGGACAAGATGTATCAAGATCACAAAACCACGTATTGGTGGCCCAACATGAAGGCCGACATAGCCACCTATGTGAGCAAATGTCTGACTTGTGCTAAAGTCAAGGTGGAGTACCAAAAGCCATCAGGGCTGCTGCAGCAACCGGAGATCCAAGTGTGGAAGTGGGATCAAATCTCTAGGACTTCATCACCAAACTCCCGAGAACTCCAGGCGGTCATGACACCATGTGGGTGATTGTTGATCGTCTAACTAAGTCTACACATTTCCTCGCTAAGGAAACAGATAAGATGGAGAAGTTAACTCGCATCTATATTAAGGAAGTAGCCTTTCGGCACGGGGTGTCATCATCTATTATTTCAGATAGGGATGCTCGTTTCACATCCAACTTTTGGCAATCACTTCAGAAAGCGTTGGGTACACTCTTGGATATGAGCACAGCTTACCATCCTCAAACTGATGGTCAAAGCGAACGGACGATCCAGACATTGGAATATATGCTCAGGGCATGTGTGGTAGATTTTGGGAACAGTTTGGAAAATCACTTGCCGTTAGTGGAATTCTTTTACAACAACAGTTATCACACGAGTATTCAGGCAGCATCGTTCGAAGCATTGTATGGTCAGAAAATGCAGGTCACCAGTCTGTTGGCAGAAGTTGGTGACAGTCAACTCCCGGGTCCCGAGTTGATACTTGAAGCTACAGAAAAGACCGTACAAATCAGGAATTGTATGGCAGCGAGACGTGACCGACAGAAGAGCTATGCTGACCAACACCGCAAACCCCTCGAGTTTCAAGTAGGCGACCGAGTCCTGCTAAAGGTGTCACCCTGGAAGGGTGTTATCCATTTTGGCAAACGGGGCAAACTCAATCCGCGCTATGTAGGCCCATTTGTGATCACGAATCGGCCCAGTAGCTGACCAGTTAGCTCACGAAACGAATCGGCCCAGTGGAGTTCATAACTTTTTCCATGTTTCTAAACCGAATAAATGCTTATCGGATGAGACCATAGTTATTCCATTGGATGAGATCCAAGTAGATGAACAACTTCATTTTGTTGAGCAATCGATCGAGATCATGGACCGTGAGGTCAAGACTCGGAGGCATAGCAAGATACTGATTGTTAAAGTTCGTTGGAACTCTAAGCGTGGACCACAGTTCACGTGGGAAAGAGAGGATCCGATGAAAAGCAAGTACCCTCACCTATTGGTGACTGAGCAGCAAACTGATAGTACTACAAACTGAATTTCGGGACGAAATTCTTTCAACGGGGGATGATGTGACAGCCTAGGGAAAACCTCACACTAACTTAGCGAACCAACTTGGACTCACTCAATTTCCGGGACGAAAATTCTTTCAACTTGGGGATAAGGTGACATCCTGGAAAATCAGGTATCTTTCCTGGTTCAATTCACATTGTGGTTATAATATAGTTTATGTAGTTATTTATAAAATACGTGTGTCGCGGATAATTTAGTAGCGTGTTATTTTTTTATAATTTATAATTTTAATACCCGACTCTCAAAACCGAAACATTGTTATGCAATATCATGGAAACCAAAACTAGTTATGGTTATAAACTAGGTTATGTGATATCATGAGACCCAAACCAAACCCGTTAGCATGTGACCCAAACCAAACCCCCCACACCCACACTCGGCCCAAAACAAAACGAACCCAACCAGCCAACCCAACCCCTTATGGCCCAAGTTACCCAAACTGCCCCCACCCCCTTTATTTTATAAAAATATGGTATGTATATGTGTGTGCATGAGATCAAGAAACCAAAAATCATAGTTCTCTTCCCCTTTGTATCCGACGGCAGCCCCCCCCCCCCTCTCTATCGATCGCCCATCTCCCTCTCCCCGTTCTAGTCCTCTCATCTCTCATACAAGGTTAGTGTTTTTGTTAGTATGCTTGTTAGTGTTTTGTTAGTATTCTTGTTAACGTTTTTGTTAGTGGTCTTGTAATATTCGAGTTGCAATGCTATGAATATATATATGGCTGCTTTTTTATGAGTTGACGATGATTATACATAGGGTTTCATGAATAGTCTTGAATGCACATGTTATGGGTTTGGGGCATTCGAATGAAATCTTAATGAGGATAACATAATCATGATAAAATCTAATCTAAATATCAAGTATGAACTGAACAGAAGAAGTAAATACGTCGTATGATCACATGGGTCGCTAAAAAGAACGATTGAAACTTGTATGGAGTTGCATTGAGCTAAGACGGGTTATGTCCGGGTTTATGCAACCAACTTCAGTTGGCTGTAACCAGACCTTAACAAAATAAAAGAAATTATTTTTTGAAGTCTAAAACGTACGATTTCGAAAAAGGCTTCTAAGGGTGCTGGAATCACAATTTTTGGACGTCGCTTACTATTTTCTAAGAATTTTTTCGTTCAGCAGCCAAAGCTGCGTTTTTTTTCTACAGAAATTACACGTTATGTTTTACATCATATCCTGGAAACTGTTAGAGTTAAGTAGTGAAATTTGTACAGTAGTTGGGTTCGGGTATCTCCGCAAACTTCCAATTGGAATTTCATCAGTCAGATAAACCATCATTTTTAAATAAATTTTTCCGTGAGTTGCAATCAGAAAGCGACGAATTTGACTACAGCCTAGCAAATTATTTTTACTAAATAATTGGTAACGATTTGGGTCTTTTGGAATTTTAAGCAAAGTGGCATGGACCATTTGGAACGCTCTGTAAATTATTTGCAATTTTTGGAATGTGGTAACTATTTTATAAAAATACACGAAAACAACCCAGTTCTAGGCATTAAAGCTGAAACATAATAAGTTGCAATGTGTGCATCTAAATGTTTGTTAGTGCTATCTGAGAATGATCGAACCTGTTTAATGTCAACTAAAATATTATGTAAGTTGTTGTGTGCTATGATAATATATAATATATGTGGAATATATATATGTATATATATATATAATTATATATATACATATGTATATGTATATATATATATATATATATATATAAAAGTTGTCAACGTGATTGCATGATACGTGTTAAATACGTGTATGAATTCGTGCCTTAATGAGCACACTAATAAACTAAGTGGTTATCTGTTAGGATGTGATTGACCAACCTCAACTCATAATCACTTTAAAAGTCTAACCGAGTAGTCAAAGTGAGTTCACGGCCCCTATATTTTAAGGCTTTTAATACACAGGGGGAGAAAACATGTACGCTTACGGTAAACTTTCGCTTTAACGTTATTGTTGAATAACGTCGTTAAAACCGATAAATTAGTTTATGTTATATACGGTTATGGTCACTAAGTAGCAACTTTATCACGGGAAGTCCTCATCAACTCTCGGACCGTTAGTATGGGATTTATAGTGGGTAAATTTTGAGTAGTACTACTGGGCCTGACAAGCCCCACCCGAGCTAGTCGCGCTAGCTGATCGGTTATGGTCAACGGGTGTAGAATTTGGCCTAACACACGCCATGGTCAGTGATAGCCTGGCACACAGAGGCAACAACAGTCAACTTGGTCGAGAACTCTTATGTGGCATAGCTTAGGTTCGCTACCTATATTATAACATGAAACTTTTTATCAAGGTAACATTATTATTCCGGGTTAGGAATAATGGGAAAACTATTGAATCGGTTAAACTGTTAAACTTAATAAACCTGTGAACTCACTCTTCTTTATGTTGACACTTGTTTCTTACATGTTTTTCTCAGGACGTTAGCGCAGGAGTAGGTGCACACATGGATACAAAAACTATTTTTATCTAGTCTTGCATTTGAACATTATATTATTTATGGGCATTTGTTTTGGCGCTCGGTTACATTTATTCAGCTTACGCTTCCGCATTTCTTTTGTAGTTTGACTATTTTGTGTTGGTTTGAATTTTTAGACGTATCTTTTTAATATAGAGATCGTTCTATACGACTAGTGTTTGTGATCCTGGTTTGTCACGCGCATCGCGGTAAAATCCCGCAAGTTGAAATTGAGGGTGTAACATGCCAAGTCAACATGGCACAAGCCACTGAAGAGGTGAATCAAGTGTTTGGAGAAAGGAAGCAATACAACTGAACTTCAACACTTATCACCCAGGTTTGAGGAGCTACCCTAACTTGAGGTCTGGTAATGCTTCGAATCAAATGAACCTGAATTTCCAACCGGGAAATCAAGGTGCTAACCAAGGTGGTTCGACATACCAATAGCGTCAAGGTAGCAATCAAGGGGGTTACCAACGAAATTACAACCAATGGGGTAGCCAAGGGTACAAAAGTCGTGATAATAACCAAAAGAGGCTACAATCAAGGTAGTAACGGTAATGGTAACGGGTCGATGAACAATCAAGGCAGTGGTGATGATTTAAACGCGAAGATTGATGCGCTATTGAGTGTAGTGAAGGAGTCTAAAAGTGACATCAAGGAGATGAAGAAGGCAAATCAGATGAGGGATAAATCTCATGAGGTTTTGGCAAAGCAAGTTGGTCAACGTGCGGAAGAGGTGGCACACATGAGAGGAAGTGGAGGAAGACTTCCAAGTTACACCACCATGAACTCTAAGCACCAAGGGTCCAACTCAAAATCTACACGTGAGGTACCAATTAAAAAAATTTCTTTACGTACTAGTCGAGTCATAGATAATTATGTTGAGTCACCACCACCCTAGTTTGTTGAAGGGGTCCTGGAAGATGTTAGTGATGAGGAGAGTGTTGATGGTCAAACGGGTCAAAAAAAATTTTCAGACAATGGCAAAAGTACCCCCGTTGTGACGTCCCGTCCCAAAGGGTAAGCAAAAGGGTGTGGAGGTTAATACCGCCCCTTATCCCGAAGCTTTGTTGGGACCATCCAAGAAGGTGGTGAATAAACGTGGCCGATATCAAGAAGAGATGTGAGAAATTTTTAAACAAGTTAAAATAAATATACCACTTTTGGATGCCATTAAGCAAGTACCTCCGTATGCTAAGTACTTGAAGGATTTGTGAACTCAGAAATGAACTCACAAGTTTCCTAAGAAACTTGACTTGACTGAAAATGCGAGTTCGATTCTTTCGGGTGCACTCCCACCTAAGCTACAAGATCCGGGGGCGCCCATTATTTTTATACAAGTGGGTGAATTCAAAATGACTCGGGCACTTTTGGATCTTGGGGTGAGTGTGCGTATCTTACCGGGTAGTTTGTATGACCAATACGAATTTACTTATAGCACATAGGTCAGTGTATTAGCTACGCACTTATGATCCTTAGATTCCATAGACATCCTACATACTATGATTTCAATACCGGTTTACAAAGATAACAGAATACATTTCAATTCCGGTTTATAGATACGACAGAAAACATTTTATTACCGGTTTACAAACACAACAGTTACATGCGTCGGTTTACAAACATGATAGAAAACATATCAATACCGATATGCAGATATGACATTTCAAACGATTTGGGATACTATGATCCCAAAACCAGTTTTTAAACGCTAGATTTTCAAATGTTTTAAGATTCATTTGATATAAAACAAACAAACTACGAACTCCCAACTTTTTGTTGATTTTTCGCATGTTTGTTTCTTAGGTTTCAAAAATCAAACTATGGCACGGTTGGAATAGGGAACCGTTTGGGACTCGAGTACTTAGCAGGAATTCTTTTCTAGAAGTCTTAGCTTAAACACTTATTCCCTGTATGCAATGAAGATACCAGTCAGAGCACGCCCAACTCTGATTTTAGCGGGTGTGACACTAATGGAGGTGTTGGTCACCAATAGGGTGGCTATTGGGTGGACATTGTGGATTTGAAGGGAATTAGTCCCTCGGTGGTGATGCATAAGATCATCATGGAAGATGGTGTCACTCGTTCTCGTGACGCACAAAGAAGGTTAAATTCGAACATGCGTGATGTGGTTCAAGAAGGAGGTGCTAAAGTGGCTAGATGCGGCTATCATATACCCCATTTCGGATAGCCAATGGGTGAGCCCTACACAAACCATTCCCAAAAAGGCGGGCATTCAAGTCCTCACAAATGACACAGGTGAAGAGGTTGCCACTCGGCCGGTAACCGGGTGGCGTATTTGCATTGATTATAGGAAGTTGAACTCCGCAACTTCCAAAGACCATTTCCCTTTACCTTTTACTGACTAAATTGTTGAGAAGTTAGCGGGTCAAAAATTTTATTGTGTCTTGGATGGGTATCCGGGTTATAATCAAATTGCTATCCATCTGGAAGTTCAAGCTAAAACTACGTTTACTTGCCCATACGACACTTTCACATTTTGGTGAATGTCGTTTGGGTTATGTAACACCCCGCCACCTTTCAAAGGTGTATCATAAGTATCTTCTCGGATATGGTGGGGGAGTTGTTAGAGATTCATAGATGACTTCTCAATATTTGGGTCATCATTTGAGGCATGCCTTGATCAACTCGAAAAAGTTTTAAAAAGTGTTGAGAAAAATTTGGTTTTGAGTTGGGAGAAGAGCCATTTTATGGTTCAAGAAGGTATTGTGTTGGGGCATGTTGTGTTGAGTCGTGGGATAGAGGTTGATCGTGCAAAGGTGCAAGTCATCTCTACTTTACTTTATTCCACGAGTGTTAAGGGTGTTAGGTCATTCTTAGGTCATGTGGGTTTTTATAGAAGGTTCATAAAAGGGTTTACTGATATAACGAAACCATTGTGTAACTTGTTGCTAAAAGACCAACCGTTTGATTTTAACAAAGAGTGTCAAAATGCCTTTAATGTTTTGAAAAAGGAATTGGTTGAAGCCCCAATTTTGCAATCACCGGATTGGTCGTTACCATTTGAAATCATGTGTGATACAAGCGACTATGCGGTTGAGGCTGTGTTGGGTCAAAGGGTAGAAAAGAAACCCGTTGCTATCTACTACGCGAGTAAGACTTTGTCGGATGCACAATTAAATTACACAACTCTCTATCGAGAAAGAGCTACTCGCGGTGGTGTATGCATTAAATAAATTCTGGGTTTACATATGGGGTAATAAAGTGATTATTTATTCTGATTACACTCCTGTCAAGTACCTGATGGAGAAGAAGGATGCTAAGCCGCAGTTGATTCATTGGGTTCTTTTATACAAGAATTTGTCCTAGAGATATGGGACAAGAAGGGTAGTGAAAATGTGGTTACGGACCACTTGTCCTGGTTGTTTGTAAAGGAAAGTTCTTCCCGTCTAGAGATCAATGAAACTTTCCCAGATGAGCATATTTTGAAAGTGTCGGTCTTCCTTGGTTTGCTAATATAGTTAACTATTTGGTGACAACTGACTTACCGACTCATTGGGATCGGAGGAGGAGGTTGCATTTCCTCTAGCAGATCAAGTATTACACGTTAGAAGAACCTGACTTATTCAAGATATGCCCGGATCAAGTCTTGAGGAGATGTGTCCCGGACCATGAGATTTCGAGTGTCTTGACGCAATTGCACTCATTTGCTTGTTGGGGCCATTTTAGTGGTCACAAAACGGGGTACATAGTGCTCAATAGTGGGCTTTATTGGCCAACTATTTTTAAGGACACATTTAACTTTGCTAAAAACTGCGTCGAATGTGAAAAGCTGGGGTATTTCCAAACAGGATGAGAGGCACATTTTTCAACGAGTGGGGATCGATTTCATGGGCCCATTTCCGAATTCGCATGGGAATTGTACATTTTGGTTGCGGTCGACTATGTGTCTAAATGGGTCGAAGCGATTGCCACAAAAACGAATGACCATACCATTGTTTGCAATTTTGTTCAAACAAATATAATTTCACAATTTGGGGTTCCTCGGGTTATCATTAGTGATGGGGGATCTTAGTTTAAGAATTTTAATTTTGGCAAACTATTGAAACGGTATGGTGTTGACATCGAATTTCTACCCCTTACCACCCGCAAACGAGTGGTCAAGTGGAAATATCGAATAGGCAAATTAAAGAGATTTTGAGAAAGTCCGTTCGATCGGACCATAAGGATTGGTCAACAAAGTTGAACGATGCCTTATGGGCCTACCGAACGGCGCATAAAACACCTATTGGCACTACACCTTACTACTTAGTTTATGGTAAAAACTGTCACTTACCAGTTGAACTCGTTCATCGTGCATTTTGGGCGATAAAAGAAGTTATTGTCAAATACGATGATGCAGGTAAGGAACATAAGTTGAAGCTATGCGAGTTGGAAGAGCTTCGGGAAGAAACATATGAGTGTGCTTCGAAGTACAAGGATGGGATGAAGCGAGCACATGATGCTAAGTTGAAGACGAAGGAGTTCGTTGTGGGTCAAAAGGTGTGGCTCTACAACTCAAGGCTCAAGTTCTTCCCCGGGAAGCTCAAGAGTAAGTGCATGGGCCCCTATGTGGTTACACAGGTCAGAAAGTTGGGAGACGTTACTATCGAGGACCCAAAGGACGGGTCAAAGCAAATTGTTAACGGTCATCGTGTTAAACCGTTTCTTGATGGTTATGAAGAAAAGAATGGTGGAAATACAGAGTTGGTAAGCTTCTTTGTAAGTGTTCCAACTATGAGGTCAACTAAGGACCGATAACACTTATGTAGAGTTTTGTACATTTTCGTTGTTTGTTTCGTATTGTTCTTGTTATTATTGTTTTCGTTTCGTACTAATCTCTTTGATGTGTGAAGTTCCAGACATCACAAATGGGTCATGAAGATGTAAGGTATGTCTTAGACTTATTGTGTGTATTGGGGATAATACACGACTTTTCAGGGGGTGGTTGGAATCGTTAAATGGCTGTTTGTTGATAGTTTTAAAAACCGAAAATATTTACAAAAAGATTTTTAATAATTTTTAGGATTTTTTCTAGTAAAGGTCCCTTTGTAAAAAGTGCCCATTTTCTCCTATATTTTTCAAAAGGGGGGGGGGTAGAAGGGGCGTCGCTGACGCAGGCTGGTGTTTGGCGTCGATCAGTTTTTTGCCTAGACAGTCCAGCAACGGGTTGCTGGGATCTCACGTTTTTGGGGTGCGTCGACGACGTAGGGCCGACGTCTCCGTTTAAAACACACACGTTTAAAACACACCCAACTCACCGAACCCGTTAAAACACACCCAAACACATATGTGACCACAAATTCGACACAACCTGATCGCTGTCTGTTTAACTTCATTATTCCCACCAAACACCTTCTTTCTTCTCATAACTCCACTTCATCTTCTCCACCATAACCTCGAAGAACCCTAGATCTTCCTCCTCTCATAACTTCTTCAATTCTCAACCAAATCACCTGATTTTGAGTCTAAATCGTGTAGTTCTTCGAGAGCAACAAAACCCCTAGCTTAGTTTTCCCTGTTCATCCTTAATTGTGAGAAATCTAAGCCGCAAGTTTCGGGTTTTTAAGAGTGTTTTGCAGATTGCTTGTTTTCACATCTCTATATAGTTCTCCATCTTCTATAGTGATAAAGATTTACTAATTTTTTAGCATGATTATCATATGGTATGTTGATTTCTTTTGAAATTTTGAACTTAATTGTTTAAGAGTAGGTTGTTTATGATATATTTGTGATATGTTAGCTTGATTGTTGGGTGAAAACATGGTTTGGGATGGAATTGAACATTTAACAAGTTTAGGGATGTGATTGCACCCACTTGTTCATATAATTAGGCATGAACATGATGTTGAACATTGTTGAAGTCTTATGAATTTAGGATTAAAACATAAAATTTTGTTTTTAGATGTTAAAGTTTGCTACTTGAGAAGTTTAAATTTGGCTAATTTACATCTAACAATTAAAATTAAGTTCAACATTATAGTTTATGCTTAAGGTTTGAGTTATTCTGAGGATTTAAGGGTGTACTGACTGATATGTTGTTGTTATTGTTAATGTTTTGTAGTTATGGCTAGCCGAAAGCGAACCAAAACAGCGGATGCAGAAGCTTCGTCATCTAGTAGCGTACTGGCTAAGTGGCAACAACGTTGCACTTTACCGGATATAGAGGACAAGTTATTTCTGCAAAATTGGAATTGGTCTAGATATAAAGATGAGGAGTTTGGGACTCAATGGGAACAAGACAAAACAAGGCGTTGCATCGATTTAACAACAAACAGACAGAGGTCAAATTGTGGAGATATAAGATGTCCAAAGTTAGCACGATAGAAAAAGTTTGCGTATGTGAAAGGTTAGTGAATGTGGAAGAACTTCGTCAAATCGGTATTACTCAGAAGAGATTGGGTTGGGAACGTGCACTTGATTGATGTGAGGGTGCAACTCATAGAGTTTATTTGAAGGAAGTGATGAATTGGTATACAACTTTGCGAATAGAGAATTCGGGTGAGCATCCTACTATGTGGAATTTAGTGGGTGATGCCGGGAAGGGAACGATAACGATGTGTTTTGACACAATGAACCGGATTGCTAATTTTGATTCATCAGGTGTCGATGATTATTTCTATTACGGCACCAATCTATTTTGGAAAAAGGAATTGGTTCAAGCATACTTGGTTGGCCTCTTCGAGCTAACTATGCCCAACTATACAATCGGTAGGTACGACCGGAACCACTTGTCGTGTGAAGGAAAGATTCTACAGAACATCTCGTTGGAGAATGTAATGGGTAGATTGGGGGATCGGGGAAAACTCCAGATGTGGGATCTCCTTGTGCTTCACTCACTTTTTACTGGGGCACCTAAGTTTTCATGGCGGCACATAGTCATGATGAACATATGAGATACACGAAATCAATATAAAAGAAAAATGATTCCATATGATCGCTTCAACAAAACCGCCTGCCCGACAACTCAATTTGGGAGGTTAAGACTCTCGATGGGATCGACTTTGAGAACGGGGGCGCACATATGGGTGGAGACTGTTAACGGGAAGAGTAACGTTGTGGACCGAAAATGGGGTTTCGGTTTGAGTATGTCGAAAAGCATGTCGATTAAGAGATGGGTGTAGGAGAAGAAGAAAGGGACGATGAAGAAGAGGAAGAAGACATGGGATGAAGGCCTTCAAGGCAAAGGTATATGTAACACCCTGACCGCGTAAAACAACAAATAGCGGCGGAAACATTGGGGAGTCATGTCACATAACTTTATTTCACAACATATGGTACATGAAGTTTTGAATTATTGAATAATTGTTTACATTTTCTTTGGAAAATACGAATAAAACATAACATTTTTCTTTCAAGTTTTAAGATAAACTAAGGCCCAGGTCCGCCCTATGTGAAGCATGCTCAAAGTCAAACATTCGCTCCTGAAACATATGGGGAAATAAAACGTTAGCATAAAAATGACTGTGAGTAACATGGGTTTTGTGATGATGATTCAGGGCTTTGAATGTTAAAGAAATGTTTCACTTATTTAAAAAGTAGCCATGAAACATTATAAAAATGTGTGTTTTATAAAATCATGTGAAAGTCAAATGATTTAAAAGAAATGATGCATGGTTAACTTAATAACTAAAATATGTTATGCCTTGTATAAAATATGTCGTGTCTTGTATTTTTTTTGAAGTGGTTTAGATAATGCTACGATATGTAATATAATAAAAACACTTATGTATAGGAAGTACCAGCGCATATCCACCATGCTTTTATCATATTACACACGTCTCGTTATTTAAATGACGTACCATAAACCAACAAATGAAATGTCTTGTTTAAACCAATATCATGTGTAAACCAATGCCATGTAAAAACCAAATGTCTTGTATAAACAAATGTCTATGTATAAACCAATGTCATGTGTAAACCAACGTCATGAATAAACATTTGTCTTGTATAACAAAAATGTCGTGTGTAAAACAATGTTTTTGAAGGAACAAATTTCTTGTTTAATCAAAGGTTTTGTTTTGTAAATCATTGCTTTTATTGTGTATACATATAAATACGGATTATTGGCGAATACATTCAAGCCTTGTTGAATGTCGGATAAACCCTTATAAGGACAAAGGTTTATAAAATGTTCACAGATTCTGTTATTCCCTAAGGTCACTTCAAAACAAACCTAGGAAGCGGGAACGGGATTGTCAATCCTATGGCACTGTTACATACTACCGGTTGGCGTGATCGATGTTAATGAATGTATCATTGTCGAGTTCAACGTACCAAAATATCTAAAACAATGTGAGCATGTCGTGAAAGTGTTTTGAAACCATTACTAGGTATGCTAGGTCAACATACAAAGAAAATGTCTTTGAAAACCTTGTACTAGGTATGCTAGGTCAACATACGAAGCAAAATGTCTTTTGAAAACCATGTACTAGGTATGCTAGGTCAACATACAAAGAAAAATGTCTTTGAAATCATGTACTATATTTACTATATAAACAAAACATGATACTGTCATGAAAACAAGAAGATAGTGATAGGCACATATGAATCACCCCAAAACATTTGAAAACGTAAAAGAGGGGACTATGTACTTACTTGGGATTGCGTATTATCTTGTTTAAATGATCAAACAAAGCTCAAGAGATCAATGATTCAAGTGTGTCCTAATATCGGATAACTATGTTAGTGCATCGGGACTTTAATCGGAGATTTTGATGGAATGAACTCTTATAAACCAAACGAATGTTGGAACTCATATGATATGGTTTAATAAACTTAATATTCTGATTTGAAAGTGATCCTAATTGCTTTTGACCCGTTATGACTCGATAAGGTAGTTTACGATACTTTAGCGTGTCATTAGCGTAATTATATGTTTGGATGGTTAAATATTTCCTATGTTAATTCTTATATGCCAAAACATATTTGACAATGTTGTAACATCAGTTTTATATGTCAAAACTTTTGTTACATATGCTTAAAATCGATTTATGCTCAAAAGGGCATTTTGGTCATTTTTAAAGAACATAAAAGCGACTTATCATAACTAACCAAACGTATAAACTTAGTAGCTATTCCCTATAAAACTATGGTCGATTCTTAAGAACGTCCGAACGGGTCGGATTGCGAAAGTCAAAGCGGTGGCAAAGACCGCTCGACTGACGACCCCTAATAAAGCACTAAACTGGAAGTGGCGAGTTAGGCATGCTAAAAAATGTCTAACTAAGTTATAAAAAATGATTTGGTATCAAAACTTGGAGTTTTGATGACCAGAAACGGTTTCGTCGTAAAATGCACATTATGCGCATCTTTGACCGAAACTTGGACTCGTCACTTCGACTAGTAAACCTGGTAATCAGAAGGTGCAATCGCTAGGGATTAAAACCTTCGTGATTACGATCACATTGCAAATTTCAAATAAAATTTGACTTGACCATAAATGGTCAGATTGGAAGTCAAGTAGTAAGTCAAGTGTTTGACTTTTAGCTCAAAATAAGCTAAAATAATGAACAAGAGTAGGAAAGAACACTTGTGTTCTAGGAAGGCAAGAATACTCAGTAGGAGGCCTCCAATGGGAAGCAAACTCCAATTTAGAGCAGATAGGTGAAGAAGAAGGAAATGAGCAAGTTGTGAATGAAAATGATCACCTATTTATAGTTGTAGATGATGAATTTGATGATTAAAAGTGTCATGGATCAGTTTAGGATGGTAGCGAATCTCGCAGTCGTAATCATTTAGAAGTTCGACCCAACGTCATTGCCTCATGTTTAGTTCTTTCTAATTGAAAATGTGTTGAAGACTTTTGTGGTCTGTGAAAACCACACATTTTCTACCGTAGAGGTAGTGTCTCAAAATTTTGAGAGCAAAAACTACGACACCTAACTCAAGATCATGAGTTGTGTAGTTCTTTTCATGGATTTTTAATTGTCTCGATGCATAGGCTATAACTTTGTCTCTTTGCATGAGAACACAACCAAGTCTTATGTTTGATGCATCACAATATACGATAAAGTCGTCATTGCCATCAGGTAAGGACAGAATAGGAGCATCACAAAGTTTTTGTTTCAAGGTCTGGAAAGCTTTTTCTTGTTTGGGTCCCCCTCAAATGGTTTATTTTTTTGAGTCAAAGCAGTGAGGGGAACCGCAATCTTGGAGAAGTTTACGATAAAGCGACGGTAATAGACAGCTAGACCAAGAAATGAACGGACTTCGGTAGGAGTAGTAGGTATACTCCAATCCCTAATCACACTGATTTTGGCGGGATCTACATGTATACCTTGTTCGTTTACAATGTGTCCTAAAAATTGAACTTCCTTTAGCCAAAATTCACACTTGGAGAATTTGGCATACCGAGGTGTTGTTCGTGATCGGCTCGAGACTTTGAATAGATCAAGATGTCATAGATAAATACTATGATGAACTTGTCTAAATAAAGTTTACAAACCCTATTCATTAAGTCCATGAAGACGGCAGAAGCATTTGTCAAAGTAGTTTGCATGACAGTGAACTCATAGTGGTCGTATCGTGAGCGGAAAGCATTCTTGGGAATATCTTCTTTGAGTACATGAAGTTGATGGTACCCAGAACGCAGATCGATCTTTGAAAAGCAGGTAGCACCTTGTAGCTGATCAAAGAGATCATCAATGCGAGGTAGGGGATATCGATTTTTGTTTGTGAGTTTGTTGAGCTCACGATAATCGATACACATGCGGAAGGATCCATCCTTCTTTTTCACGAATAAGATAGGAGTGCCCCAAGGTGAAAAGCTCAGAAAAATAAATCCTTTGTCTGAAAGCTCCTGAAGATGTTTCGATAACTCTTGCATCTCAGATGGTGCAAGACGGTAAGGGGATTTGTCTATAGGGTTGGAACAAGGTACAAGGTCTGTAGGAAACTCAACTTATCGTGCTGGGGGTAAACCAGGTAGCTCTTTAGGAACTACCTCAGGATAATCCTAAACAACGGGAATGTCTTTAACAGGTTTGTCCTTGCCTTTCTCCTCTATGATATGTGCCTAGAAGGCTAGATAATTCTTTCGTACGTACTTTTGGGCTTGGGTACAGGTCATAAGTTAAGGTTACTAGAGGGTTTCTCCCCACGAACCTCTAAAATTTCACAAGACAAGAGAGGCACACGAACAATGTTGTCAAAACAGATCACCTCAGCATGGTGCTTAGTTAACCAATCCATTCTTACTTTGACGCCAAAACTCCCAAGTTGCATTCGTGTGAGGTCAATAGGAAAAAGATGGTTATTGAGGTTTAATTGGCAACTACAAATGACCGAGTCGAGTACAAGAGGTTCGCCACTAGCTATTTCTACTATTAAGGGCTTTCCTAGTTTAGTTTTAGGCATTGAAAGCAAGGGTTCCAAAAGCTAGGGATACAAAACTTCTGTCGGCACCCGAATAAAAAAGAATAGAAGCAGGATGGTTGTTAACAAGGAACATACCGTTCACCACTTCGTTGTCGGCACGAGCCTCGTTAGCATTGATATTAAATGCTCGTCCACGAGTTAGGTTTGTGTTTGCTAACTTCGGGCAGTTATTTCTGTAGTGAGTAAGATCACCACAGTTGTAGTAAGACCCAGGTGGATAATGGGGTCATGCAGGGTTCGCTTGCTGTTGAACGGGGTTTTAAACCACATGATTCGGGGCAGGTGCGGAACGAAAATTGTAGGCCAAATGACCATATCGTTCGTAGTTTGTATAATGACGGCATGGTAGATATGGTTGGTGATGACTATTACACTTATTGCACAAAGGTGCAGTACCAGCATATTGCCTCTAGCGCGAGGCTGAGCTGGTTGGTTAGGATAGTTTGGTTGGGTTGTGGGACAACAGTGAAGTTCTTGGAAGCCTTATGCTTCCTAGACTTCTTAGAGGTTTCGGCCTTGTTTCCCTTTCATTTCTCTTGAGTTGTCTTGGCAGATGGCTTATTGTCACCCTTGCGGTGGAGTTTACCCTTTTTGACTTGCGAGTCAGTCAGGGTTGCAACCAACTCGATAGCCTGTCTGACTGTAGCAGGGTTGCTACCAGTGATAATATCCTGAACTGGGTCAGGAAGGCCATCTATGTACTTCTCAATAGCCTTATCCAAAGGCGTGACCATAGCGAGGCATAACAAACTCAACTCCTCTTAACGGTCAGTGTAGGCACGATGTTCTCCACTATCCTATTTCAAGTCATGGAATTCGTTCTCAAGTGCCCTTTGCTCGTGACGTGGGTAGAATTCCTTCATCATAAGAGCTCGAAGCTCTTCCCATGTCTGAGCCATCGCTACATCAACACCTCTATCCCTCAGAACTCTGTTCCACCACGTGAGTTCCCTCTAATGGAACACACTCGATGCAAATTCTACTTTGCGCTCATTTGGACATTGGACATGGCGGAATGTACTCTCAAGACTCTCAAACCACTATAGGAGCCCAGTTGCTCCCTCAGAACCACTAAACGCCGAATTGAATTGTTTATAGTTGCACGGAGCAGGTGTATTGTTGTTATTATTGTTGGCTTGGTTTAACTGAGTCACAAGATTGGGTAGCATAGCAGCTATCTGCTGAGCTATCATAGCATCCATATCGGCGTCCTGAGTAGCATTTTGACGAGGAGGCATTCTAAAAGAGAAGGAAAATACGAGAGAAAACGACTGAGATTGATAAAGGAATGTAAAAAAAGAAGTGTTAAAAATATCGAAGAAACATAAGGATGGTGTGATACCCATGACGAAACCAGGTACACCTTAATTGGTCCTAAACTTAAAGCATGATTAAAACATTAATTGCGCGTAAACCTTGTAAACTTGTATGACTTGTGTGCTATGCTGAGCAATCGTTATTACGTCTCGGAAGAATCCAAGAGCACGTCATGGTTAACATGACACTACTAAGGACCAACGATGTGAGGTTGGCATCCTTAGCCTTGAACAACGTGTTAAACGGAGACTTGACGTCTAACAGCGCATTAAACCATTGTTGTTAATTATTAGGTTATCGGTAGCATCATTAAGATTTCTAGTTCTAGAAACAACTTAGTTTTGTCCCATAGACTGTGACATAAGGTTTGAAAATAATCAAAGCCTTGGCACGCAAAACGAAGCAGATCCCGTTTGGGGAAACACCTTCGTTCCGGGCATAACATAAGGTAACCAAATGTGCAAGGAACGATTGATCAAGCTTAAAAACACTTAAACGAACGTCATATGAGACTTTTATGATTAAACGTAACCATGCTTGGGTTTCGAGACAGTTATGCCCAATTTTTAAAACCGAGTCTTACAGTAAGAACGCAAAAATCGGAGCCCGTTTCGCAAATCGAGAACGCGTCCGGGACCCGAAAACGAACCTAAACGTAAACGGAAGATAAACATCATCTTTTAACATGTATAACGAAGCACGAGGTGCCCCCTTAGGGCCCACACCCAAACCCCAACCCCCCATATATATATTTTTATTTTTATTTAAATTCAAGAAAAAACCCACTCTCTCTCAAAAATCTATCAAAAACCCAAAAAGATTCAGCTGATTTTGCTCATAAAGAACTTCAAATTAAAGGTATAAACCTTGGGTCTTATGATTCTAACCTTGTTTTCTTGATTAAACGTGATTTCTAGCCAAAAAACTAATTTTATTCCGAGATTTTTGAAGGTTTAAACATGTTTATGGGCTGAATAAGAACACCTTGGTATTTCTCTGGTGTTATATGGCAGCCATAATCACAAATATTTGTGGTTTGATATCCTAATCAACACCTATTCGACAAAAATCGCTTAACTATTCGATTAACCGAAAAACAAAGAAATAAAGCTTGATTGATCTAAGTTCTAGTATATTTGGGTTGTACTTGTGTGTAGGTACTAAACATAGTACCCACCCACTTCTGGACTCACAAGAAGTGCTTGGAATCGCAGCTTACGCTAGGTATATCATCCGAAAACGAAACTAGCATGGGCAGAATCTTGTTTTAGCTATAACTTGGTCTGTGAAACTTGGATTGAGCTGACATGTGGTGTGGTGATGTAGATATGCAGAAGTCACGTAAGAGTTTAGAATTTTTTGAATTTTCTACAATTTTTTGTGAATTTTTAACCATTTTACCAAAAGAAATTCGGAAAAATTATCAAACAAATTCAATAAATCACCAAATTTTATAGCGCCACCAAGGGACATATGGGAAAAGTTTTGGAAAATTCAGAGTCCATTTGTTGAGTTTTGATTTGGGTTAAACATCCGTGTTTTTTGCGAGTTTTTGGTAGCCGAGAACGCACCGAAACAAAATCAGAAAAATCTCAAAATTTTGTGAGGAGTTCCTGGACATGTAATGGGTGTTCTGGAATATTTTTGGAATTTTTGAACCACTGATGCTAATTAATACTAATTATTTGATTAAATATTTTTTATAAATAATTTATTTAAATAGTTAAAATGCCAAAATAAATTCCCAAAAATTTTTCACAAAATCTACAGATTTTTAATAAGTTATATAAAAATGTACAGATTTTTATTCCAATTATAGATTAAATGGAATTTATGGAATTAAAAATAGATTATTTTAAATCAATTTCGGCAGATTACCGTATAACGAACCTGCCGGAACCGGGAACTGACTCAACCCGACAAATACTATACTTGGAACACCAGGAGTATTCGAAGAGATTCCTGGGCAAATTGGGCACTATGGGTGTGTCCTAAGACAGTTCGGGAGAATTCCCGACGGTGAAAATGGAAACTCAAATTTGGGCGACCTAGACTCCCGAAACCCTCAAACTCCCTTATTGGAAAGTTAATCGTTCTTAAATAACCACGTGTTAGTACTATTGGTATTCCCATAACATTATCCAAACACGTTAAACTACTGACTTTGGCTAGCACGCGAAACGGTGCCCGGAAGCCAAACTGAAAACTAATACTACCCTGACGTCCATCACCATACCAGTGTCCTATAGACTCAATCCGGAGTAAAAACCCTGACCAAATTCAAGTTATAACCCATTACCAACTTAGATCCTGATTTGAGCATACTTCATGTTTGTTGTTAAAGTTGATCCAACTGCTTGATCACCCTTGTGTTGAGACCACTAGTTGCACTGTAAGTTTCACTTCCCCATTTTTGAAAGGTTTTACTTTTTTTTGGGGACTTGCATGTTAAAAAAAACTGTGTTGAATACACCAATTTGGGAGTGAGTTTTACTCTCCCACTAGTAAACTGTTTTACTATTTTCAGGAATGACTTGCATGTTACGAAACTGTGGTAATTGCACCAACTTGTGAGATTTGAATTATCTAACACATAAACTACCTCCCCTCTACAAGTGATTAGCGTAAGCTATGGGTAGTGGATAGTACTATTGGTCTGACAAACCCAGTTGCTCCAGGCATTGTCTAGGTGACACTGTGTGTTGGTGACTAGGCAACTGCATGCGTCCTGAATTCAGTCATGTTGTTAGACATATTCAGGGGAACATTGAAATTTACATGACTTAGTTGCCGGGATGACGTGCCTGTCTTGACATGGCCCAGTGGGAAGTGTGCGGTGACACGACCCGGTGCTATGTTGTGTCTGTCTGATACGGAGTGACTAGGACAGGTCAAGGTTTCACTTGTGTCCTCGTGTAATTCCGTCTGTGACTATGACTGTGACCAGTGCACTTAAACGTGTTAATACATATGGTTCCACAACAATTAAACCGGTGGAACTCATAGAGCGTTTAGCTAACCCTTTTTTAAAACTAACATGCATTTCAGGTAAGACTAAACAAGAGTAAGGAACGTGCGTGTGGATGGCTTTTGGTAGTCAACTGTAGTAGAATAAGATCTGTGATAGCTCGTAGTACCGTACTTGAACTTATGTTAGTAATATGAAACTAATAGTATGTTGTAACCGAGGTTCCCTTTTTATGTGATATCATGTTTTTAAATTATCAGGAATTACCATGTGTCTGTCATACCCTGCAATCGTCTTCCGCTGCGAGTCGGGGTGTGACAGAAGATGGTATCAGAGCCTTCGGTTATAGCGAACTAGGTATCTCTAAAAGAACCTAGACTATAATCCTAAGTTAGTCTTCTTAAAAAATCAAACTGCATGCAATACGTGCTTATGTGTATATTTGTGGAATGTTGAGTTCAGTATTTCGGTCAGCAAATCAGTGTTGTGTGTGGTTTTTTTTTTCAGGTAGCATGTCGCATCATTCGAGTCACCAGACTACTTCGCATATGGAGACCGATCCTGAGGAGCATCCGCTGACACCCCTTTTGACCTCGAGCAACGAGCCAGATCTCTCTCGCTACTGTTGCGGACCTTACCCACCCAGACCTCGTACTAGGCGCGAGGGAGAGGCCTCGAGCGCCTACCGTTCCCTACCTCATCACCCGACTAACTCCTTGGAGCATAGTCGTACCCGATATATTGCCATACCAGTAGGACCTATTCCTAGGAGCCCTACTCCCGCCACGGGGCATTGGGAGTGGGAGCCGGTAGCACCCCGCTTACCGTCACCAGAGACACCGCCTGACCCTTATACTCATGCCACTCCGAGTGCTTATTAATCCTCTTCATCTAGCCCTCTTGAGATACCCACCTTTGGCCTCCGACAGACGGCTCGTCGGAGAGTACTTACACCAGTACCTGTGTTCACACCACCCGTTTCCCCTATTCGTCCGATACCCGTACCTATAGGGACCAGGCAGCATTTTACTGCCCGTTTTCTGACACCACCTCGGGAGGACCCTTTCGCGTTTCACACTTACGAGCGAGGTGGCCCTTCCCAGCCGTTTAGAGAGCCTTCCCCACCCGTTTGGGGTATACCTGTTCCTCCCAGGAGGTGCCTGCTCCTATTACCGAGAGTAGCTTGATGGGATTTCTGTTTGAGCAGATTTCATTATTACGGATGGCGTGGGATGAGGATGAGCAGCAGAGGAGGTCAAAGGGAGACTACCTAATCGTCTTACAGCAGGCGATCATCGCCTTACAACAGGGTATGGGGTATGTTCATCATGAGCAGGATCATTTCCAACGTTGGTATACGGATGTATCGGTGCCATTGTAGGTTTGGTAGCAGGTCTTGGAGGGTTGGCAGGGTGGATGTGTGTTCCTAGTATAGCTTTTTTTTCTAGTATAGATAGAGGTGATGTATCTTTTGTACATCCTACCAAGCACTGGGTTATACCCATGTAGAGGTGGTGATGCAGTCATAGTGTTTTCACGTTTTCCTAGTTAGTACTCTCATTGCATCGAGTCTGTACGTCACTTTGGTGACATATTTTGACAGCACATTTAAGCACTGGCCCTTATGGGTTAAGTCTATGTGAAAATTTTGACACTTGTATGATGATGACATTACATATATATATGACGATACTTTTGACTATATGTGCCGTGGATTCATGTGTGTGATGAAGTGTGTGTGTTATGTGTTAGCCGAATATGTGACATGTGTTAACTGAATACGCGACATTGATACCTAGACATTGTTTATAATAGAATGGCCCCGAAACGCGCACCACAGATGACTGAGGCAGATATTGCGCAAATGATAGCGCAACAACTCCAGGCGGTTATTCCTACGATCATGGCGCAGGTTAGCGCCAGTATTAATGCTAACCCGCAACCGAACCCGCAACCAGGACCCCTAGGTCAGAACGATAACCAGAATAATGGTAGGCCGGCTTGCACATATAAGCATTTCATGGAACGAAACCGATGGAATTTAATAGGACTGAGGGACCGAATAGGTTTGTGAAATGGGTCGAGAAGTCAGAATCGGTACATAACATAAGTAATTGTCCTTGTAATTGCGCAGTTAAGTATACAAGTTGTACCTTTATTGACCATGCTTTAAACTGGTGGAACACTATTGTTCAAACTCGTGGACAGGACTCAAATAATGCTTTGACTTGGGATGATCTCAATATATATATGAGGGAAAGGTTTAGCCAAACTCATGAAATTCAGAAGCTTGAACATGAGTTTTTGAAACCTGCAGATGCAAGGTGCCGACCACGCAGGTTACACAAATCGCTTCAATGAACTGGCACGCATATTGCTAGACATGGTCCGACCGGAGTCCAAGAGGATTGAAAGGTATATCTGGGGATTGGCCCCAGAATTGAGGAGTATCATTAACTTAGTGGAATACCTGACTATGCACGAGGTCGTAGCCAGGTCGGAACTGTTACGTATGATATGGTTAGACGTAAGATTCTGACAATGCCGGGAGAGCCGGCTGGGAAGAAGAGGGAAGCCCCGGAGAGTAGTCGCGCAAGGGTAGCAGCACCGAAGAGGGGGGAAATACTAGCCAGAACTATGCCATGACTACCCCCGCGGGTAACTCTGATGGCTACAAAGGAAAGGCCCCAAAGTACAACAAGTGCGCTTTCCACCACTCTAGTACATGCCGAGCAGTGATATGCTCGAAGTGTTATAACAATGGGCATTTTGCCAAAGACTGTAAGATGGCCGTGGAACCAAATCCCAAACCAACTCGTTTTCAACCTCCTAAGCCTCAACCCCTTCAGCAGCGACCCCAATAAGCAACACAACAGGCTAACTACCCCCGTGCGTGCTTTGGATGTGGTAGTATGAAACATCTTCAGCGAAGTTGCCCGAAGTTAGCTCAGCAGATGGCATAAAGGAATACCCAGAACCAAGCATCTACCTCGAATGCAGCTCGAGGTCGTGCCTTTATCATGGGACCTAGTGATGCACGCCAGGATCCCAATGTGGTTTCACGTACGTTCCACGTTTCCAAACAAATTGCTTCAGTGTTATTTGATACGGGAGCCGATAGAAGTTATGTATCGATTGCATTTTTGCCACTCTTGAATATACCTGCTATTGACCTGAAACAACCCTATACCGTTGAACTTGCCAGCGGGAACCGATTACCAGTCACCAACTTGTTGTTAATTGCCCTATAACCCTTAACGGTTACCAGTTTACTATTGACCTTTTACCAGTATAATTGGGTAGTTTTGATATCGTCGTAGAAATGGGCTGGTTGTCCAACCATCGTGCGGAGGTGTTAGGTGAACAAAAGGTTGTGAAGATTCCTTTATCCCCCACGGATGTAGTTATGGTTCAAGGAGAGAAGTTAGATGTCACACTTGAACCTCATATCTCAGCTCAAGGCTTGAAGGGTATACGACAAGGATGTGATGTGTTTTTGGCCAGCGTCACGACCGAGGAACCCTCAAGCAGCATATTGAAGACATCCCGGTAGTATGTGAATACCCTGATGTGTTCCCGGAGGAATTGCCAAATTGCCGGCCAATCGGCAAGTCGAGTTTCGCATCGACTTAATACCGGGAACGGCACCCGTTGCCAAAGACCCATATCGTCTTGCACCGTATGAGATGCAAGAACTATCAACGCAACTACATGCATTACTTGATCGTGGCTTCATCCGTCCTAGTTATTAGCGTAAGCTGTAAGCCGTGGGTAAGTACTATTGGTCTGAACAAACCCAGTTGCTCCAGGCAGTGTCTAGGTGACATTGTGTGTCGGTGACTAGGCAACTGCACGCGTCCTAAATTCAATCATGTTGTTAGACATAACTTAGGGGAACATTGAACTTTACATGACTTAGTTGCCGGGATGACATGCCTGTCTTGACACGGCCCGATGGGAAGTGTCTGCGGTGACAGACCCGGTGCGATGATGTGTCTGTCTGATACGGAGTGACTATGACAGGTCAAGGTTTCACTTGTGTCCTCGTGTAATTCCATATGTGACTATGACTGTGACCAGTGCAATTAAACGTGTTCAATACATATGGTTCCACAACAATTAAACCAGTGGAACTCACGGAGCGTTTAGCTGACCCTTTTTTAAAACTAACATGCATTTAAGGTAAGACGAAACAGGAGTAAGGAATGTGCATTTGGATGGCTTTGGTAGTGAACTATAGCTGAATAAGAGTTGTGATAGCTCGTAGTACCGTACTTGAACTTATTGTTTGTAATATGATACTAATAGTACGTTGTAACCGAGGTTCCCTTTTTGTGTGATATCATGTTTTTAAATCATCGGGAATTACCATGTGTCTGCCGCACCCTGCAATTGTCTTCCGCTGCGAGTCAGGGTGTGACAGATGGTGGTCATTCATTTGTTACTCAAAACAAACAAACGACAAATAGTGACTAATCAAAGTAAATGGGTCTTTATAATATATCGTGAAGACATTCTTTAGCCTATAAATGGACACTCACCTCAAGTGTCCCTAGGTAAGAATTATTGGTTGATTAAGTGGATTTGTACGAACACTCTAGCCTTAGACAGAAAACTCAGGGTACAGGCATCCACCCTTCCAGATTGCATGTGTTCACATTACTAAAACCCAAACTTTGACGAGATTTTGAAAACTTTAAAGGCTTAAAGTGCCGATGATTTGTTTTAGGCTTTTAAGAATGAATTATGCTTTGTTTTTGGTAATCACCTAACGATAGGTGATGATATTGTTTTAAGATCTAAACACAAGATAACTTGTGTTAGGGTCCTAGGAAGGTTATAGTGTAGGTCAAAGTATTACTAATAACCTAATTCCCTATAACCATAAGCTTTGATACCAATCTTTCTGTAACACCCCAACCGCGTAAAATAACAAACCGCGGCGGAAACGTCGGGGAGTCATGTCACAGAACTATTGTTTCACAACATGGTACACAAAGTTTTGTATTATTGAATTTAATTGTTTACATTGTCTTGGTAAAATAAAAATAAAACATAACATTTGTCTTGCAAGTTTTAAGATAAACTAAGGCCTAGGTCCGCCCTATGTGAAGCATGCTCAAAGTCAAACATTCGCTCCTCAAACATATGTGAAAATAAAACGTTAGCATAAAAATGCATGTGAGTAACATAGGTTTTGTGATGATGATTCATGGCTTTGAATGTTTCACTTATTTCAAAAGTAGCCATGAACCATTATAAAAAGGTGTCTTTTATGGACTCATTTGAAAGTCAAATGATTTTAAAAGAAATGATGCATGGTTAACCTAATAACCAAAATATGATATGCCTTGTATAAAATATGTAATATCTTATATTTTCTTGGAAGTGGTTTAGATAACGTTACGATATGTAATATAATAAAAGCACTTATGTATAGAAAGTACCAGCGGCATATCCACCATGCTTTTATCATATTACACATGTCTCATTATTTAAATCACTTACCGTAAACCAACAAATGAAATGTCTTGTTTAAACCAATGTCATGTGTAAACCAATGCCATGTAAAAACCAAATGTCTTGTATTAGCAAATGTCTATGTATAAACCAATGTCATGAATAAAAAGTTGTCTTGTATAACCAAAATGTTGTGTGTAAAACAATGTTATTGAAGGAACAAATGTCTTGTTTAATCAAAGGTTTTGTTTTATAAATCATTGTTTTTATTGTGTAGACATATGAATATGGATTGTTGCCAAATACATTCACGCCTTGTTACTGTCGGATAAACCCTTATAAGGACAAAGGTTTATCAAATGTTCATGAGATTCTGTCATTCCCTAAGGTCACTTCCAAACAAACCTAGGAAGCGGGAACGGGATTGTCAATCATATGGTACCATTACATACTACCGGTTTGCATGATCGATGTTAATGAACGTATCATTGTCGAGTTCAACGTACCAAAATGTTTAAAACAATGTGAGCATGTCGTGAAAATGTTTTGAAACCATGTACTAGGTATGCTAGGTCAACATATGAAGGAAAATGACCTTGAAAACCATGTACTAGGTATGCTAGGTCAACATACGAAGCAATATGTCTTTGAAAACCATGTACTAGGTATGCTAGGTCAACATACGAAGCAAAATGTCTTTGAAAACCATGTACTAGGTATGCTAAGTCAACATACGAAGTAAAAATGTCTTTTGAAAACCATGTACTAGGTATGCTAGGTCAACATACAAAGCAAAATGTCTATTGAAATCATGTATTGTATGTACTAGATAAACAAAATATGTATAATGTCATGAAAACAAGAAAATATTGATAGGCACATATGAATCATGTCACACCCTCAAATTTCCACTTGCGGAGTTTTACCGCGAGGCGTGTGAACAAACCAGAATCCGAGACACTAGTAACATCGAACGACTCTATATGATTTGTTTATACGTTTTCCAAAATCATTTGTTTAACCATTCATAGTTATTTTAAATTGTCTTAGTTTGGTTTCATAGTTTAGCGGAAGCATTAGTTTTTAAAGTTGAGCGGAAGCATTAAAGTAAAGTAAAGAAAGGGGGGCCAACACAAACGCCAAAACTAAAGAAAAACTCAAACAATATTCGTAAATGAGACTCGATAAAAAGATGCCTTGATCAATGCAAGTGAGTGCACCTAGAGCTCCTAGCGTCCTGAGAAACATGTAAAGAAACAACTGTCAACATTAAAGAAGAGTGAGTTCACAGGTTTTCATAAGTTCATTTGTTCGGTTATAAGTTTATTTCCCCCGTTATCCCTAACCCGGGGTAACGATTTAGTTCCATTATTCCCAACCTGGAATAATACTGATGGTTCCATTATTCCTTACCCGGAATAATAATGATGTTCCATTATTCCTAACCCGGAATAATAACGTTGTTGGTTCCATTATCCCTAACCCGGAATAATATTGTTGATTCGTAATTAAGTTCAATGTTAATATGTAGGTAGCGAGCCTAAAGTTATGTCACGTAAGTGTCCGCGATCGAAGCTGACTGTTGTGCCTCCGTGTTGCCAGGCCTATCACTGACCATGGCGAAGTTAGGCCAAATTATTCACCCGTTGACCATACCCGGTCGGCTAGCGCGACTAGCTCGGGTGGGGCTTGTCGGGCCCAGTAGTACTACTTATAATTTCCCCGCTATCTAACCCAATACTAACGATCCGAGAGTTTGTCGAGGACTTGTGTGATGTAGCTGCTTAGTGACCATAACGTACATTAACATTAACTTAGTTACCGAATAGTTTAATGACGTTAATTTCGTATAACGTAAAGAGATAGAGTTGTAGAGTGTATACATGTTTCTCCCCCTGTTGTTTAAAACGGATAAAATTAGGGGCCGTGAACTCACCTTTAGTTGCTCGGTTAGTGTAACACAGATGTAGCAAATGATGGGACCGCTAATTGCGTCGTAACAAGTCAATTGATTTAGAGTTAGTGTGTGAACACACTGATACAAATCCTACACATAACTATCATACAATGCGGCACACATAATAACAATTTTGTAAACACAATCATGCATTGCAAAGTATTATCATACCAACATAGTGATCAAACCAACCTATCATGAACACAAATCAATCCATACACACTTTGGTACACACATTCGCAAGTTATCAAGTTTCAGCTTATATACTCATAATTAGGCTGTTTTCGAGGATTTTTATAAAATAGTTCCAATGTTCCAAAAATTCCAATTTTTTTACAGAGGTGTCAACTAAACTGTAGAATTTTATCTAAATTTTTCAAGTCCTAACACTTTACCAATTATTCATAAATATTAATATACTAGGCTGCAGTCAGATTCGTTGCTTTCTGACTGCGGTCCACGGGAGAATTTATTTAAAAATCATCGTTCATCCAATTGACAAAATTCCAGTGGGAAGTTTCCCGGAAATTTCCATCTCCAGTTCTGTACAAATTTCGTGATTCAACTCTCTACAGATTATGAGATCCGACTCGATAAACAACTAAAGAATTTTCAGAATTTACACAGCTTCAGTTACTGCACTTAATTGACCACTTAAAAATATCAAACGACTTCAGAAAAATATGAATCCAGCGCCATTAGAAGTGTTTTTCAAAAATATACGTTTTCGGCTTCAGAAAATCCGTTTTTCGATAAATAATAACCAAGTTACAGCCAGTTGAAGTTGGCTGTAAACACCATTCAGCATCCTGATTTCAACATTTTATCGCAATATAACACGCTTAAACAATCGAGACGTTAAATATAAACGATCAAGAACAGATTTATCAATCATATATTACACCATACTCATGCAAACCCTAATCATAATATATGGTTTTTATCACAAAACGCAGCCTAATGATTCTTGATTCCAACTAATCATCATAATCGCCAAACTTGCAAAATTTATCGAACTAACATCATACACTTTCATAATAATGATTCTACCATTACATACAAGCATGATCAAGAGTTTATAACCCTAATATGACTTTGCAAAACAATGACAAACCCAACCTTTAACAATGAAGATTAACGCGCCGGGAACGAGATTGGAATCACTTCGGTTTATTGGGAAGTTGCGATCGAGAGGAGGAGTAGGAAGGGCTGCCGTCGGCTGCCTTCTTGTGCTAGGGTTTCTCTCTCTTTTTTTTTTAAACAACCTCATGCATACACATCTATATATAGTATGAGGAAGGAAGGAAAAAGAGGAAGGGTTTGGGCGATTAGCTTGCGGCCGCAAAGGTTTGGTGCGTTTAGCTTAGTGAGCCTCAAGTTTCGCTCAACTCCTTGAGTCGCAAGGAAATGAGGTCGACTCGTTTCGCGGCTCGGTTCGATTCGTTTATCTATTTATCATATATATATTTTTATAACTAAAAATCACGAATTCAAACATGGCATAATAACTCACCGAACTTATAAACGTTTAATACACATAGCACGTAATTAACTTAGATAAGTTCACAAAGTTATCGTAATTATTTCGAGCGTGCAAATTAAATCTCCGAATCAATTTAGCGTAGGAATGAATAACCGTGAAGTAGTGCGTTTAAGATATCTGAAAAACCGGGATGTCACAAATCACCCCAAAACATTTGAAAAACGTAAAAGATGGGACTATGTAGTAACTTGTGATTGCGTATAAGTCTTGTTCAAATGATCAAACAAAGCTCAAGAGATCAAGGATTCATGTGTGTCCTAATATCAGATAACTATGTTAGTACGTCGGGACTTTAATTGGAGAATTGGATGGAATGAAGTCTTATAAACAAACCAGTGTCGGAACTCATATGATATGGTTTAATAAACTTAACATTATGATTTAAAAGTGATCCTAAGTGCCTTTGACCCGTTATGACTCGTTAAGGTAGTGTACGCTACTTTAGCGTGTCACTAGCGTAATTATATGTTCGGATAATGTTGACAAAACATGTTTGACAATGTTGTAACATCAGTTTGTATGTCAAAACTTTGGTTACATATGCTTAATTTATGCTCAAAATGGGCTTTTGGTCATTTTAAAGAACATAAAAGCGACTTATTATAAACTAACCAAACCTTATGACCATAAGGTATAAACTCAGTAGGTTATTCCCTATAAAACTATGGTCACCTAAATGTGCTTGGTCGATTCTTAAGAACGACCAAACGGGTTGGATTCGAAAGTTAAAGTGGTGGTCAAGACCGCTCGACTTACGACCCTAATAAAGCACTAAACTTGAAGTAACGAGTTAGACATGTTAAAACATGTCTAACTAAGTTACAAAAAATGATTTGGTATCCAAAACTTGGAGTTTTGATACCCAAAAATAGTTTCGTCGTAAAATGCACATTATGCGCATATTTTATCGAAACTTTGACTCGTCACTTCGACTAGTAAACGTGGAAATCAGAAGGCGCAATCGCTAGGGATTATAACCATCGTGATTACAATCACGTTGTAGAGCTCAATTAACTTTGACTTGACCAAAAATGGTCATAACCAAAAGTCAAACAATAAGTCAAATGTTTGACTTTTAGCTTGAAATAAGCTAAAATAATGAACAAGACTATGAAAGAAGAATTACTTGTGTTCTAGGTAGACAAGAATACTCAGTAGGAGGCCTCCAATGGGAAGCAAACTCCAATTTAGAGCAGATAGGTGAAGAAGAAGGAAATGAGCAAGTTGTGAATAAAAATGATCACCTATTTATAGTTGTAGAGGATGAATTTGATGATTACAAGTGCAATGGATCAGTTTAGGATCTCTCCACATGTTCATAAACGTGTCAAGATCATGCTAGAGCTTGGAGAACATGGATCTTGGGCTCCAATGATATTTAAACAGTTGTCTGCCAAAATTTTCTGTTACTTGGCACCTCTGTGCCCTGTGAGAGACTTAATATATGTCTCTCGCACCCCGCTAGACACCCAAACTTTGGAATTTTGGCAGATTTGGCCCCTGGACTTGTTTCGTCGCGTTTTGTCACTTCTAACACCAGTTAACCTAACTTTTATGCTCTATAAGGATGTTAAGGTATACATAACTTGAATTATGCCCCAAAAATGTCATGGAGGTCGGTTTGTTCGGTTGTACGATTGCGTTTTTTGCTTAATTACGATGAACACTATAACAAACATGAAAATGATCGAAATTGCGCAACATTGATATTTTTGCATTCTCATCAATAAAATACAATATTTTATTGATTATAAAAAAATTGGATTTGTATATGTGGTCCGTATTCAAAAATACGAGAATCGGCAGACTTTCGCAGTTTGTCGCAAATGGTCCGTGAGCTTGAATAAGCGTGTTTTTGTCATACCGAACCCCTCAAAACTTATTTCTATGTTATGTAAAGGGTGTTTAGGGTATTTTTAGCTTATGTCCTTGTTCCTAAGTGCACGTCATGTTAAACTGATTACGTTTGCATTATAGTTTACGATTTTACTTCCAGAAAAGGTTTGAGAGTTTGAAATTGTACAAGGACATAAAACGTGCAAATGTCACACGTAATTATACAATCCTGGAAACGAAACACAAGATTTCATTGGATTCAAAATTGTTTGGGGTGGTACAATGGTTGAAAAGGCACAAATTTCACAGTATGCCGGCCACACAATGAATTGTCACACACGGCATGAATAATAGGCCACGAGCAGCATGTGCAAGCTATCCTCTCGGTACACAAGACACGTATGATAAAGTGTCCGCGGGGATATATAAAGATAGAGAAAGAGAAGAAAGGAGGCGAAAAGCCGAGGAAGATTGGAAAACCGAGCAATGAGCGCAATTGGCTGCTCAGCAGGTTTATAGGGAGCAACACGAGATGTACTAGGTGCAATAGTTGGCCCATATACGAGCATGGGAACAGGAGCAGGAACACCTCTGGATCAAGCAAAACACATTGGATGAACATCAACGGAGGACAACGACTATAGCTCTTGAAGTTAAAATCAATAATCAGCATCACCTCCACGACGAAGAACGTCATCAACGAGATCATTAAGCGGGTCGATCGTATCAACAACACATTCCTTGGAGTTATTATGAGAACCTTCATGTGTCCCCCGGACCTTCAGAATCGTCTCCTCATTGGGCCCTGAAGGAGTTGGCTCCAGTTATGCTCCGCCGCAGTTTCAACCACCGGCTGAAGGGGAAAGGGGTGCCCTTGATGACTACCATGAGATGATGTCGATCCTCACCGGATTTGCGTTCCAACCCTACCCACCAGTCGATCCGAATGAGTGCTACCAAAGATAGTGCGGGGTATGTTTTTTGTTGTTGTTGTTGTGTATTATTTTCTATGTTTTAGTTAGTTTGTTTCTCTCTGTACTTGTGTTTTGTTTTTATTTAGTAGTTAAATGAACTTTGTCGGTTTTTTTCCCTATATAATCCTCACGAGATCTATTCGTCCTCCTGAGCTATCAGGAGGTTTAAAAGGGCTTGTTGCATAAGCTAAATGCAACCTTGATTCCTATGAAAGTGAGTTAGGTTAATTGTTGTTGAAAATTATTTATCCACAAAATCAAAGTGAAATAACGAATGAATTGGAAAATCTTTTATAAAATGTAGAATGGGTAACTAACAAATTTTGATGGTTGTGAGAAGGATGCTTCTACACGAGGGTTGAGATTTGTAGGTACACTATGTTCGTGAGACGACCATTTTTGTTGAAGAGTGAAGAGCACACGAGGAACAAGAAAAAAACCAGGTGCATGCGTTTCTTTTTCTTTGAGTAGTAGTTAGTTAATAAGTGGATTGTAAATTGTATAGTATTGACCAGGATGAAAATTCTAGGAGGATGGTCATGTCACATCTGTTGTGCATTTTAAAAGCTCTATTCCTATACATTAAGACAATGTTGACTTCAAGTGTGGGGATGGGGTATGTAACCCTTGTGCCAAAATCTCGGGCTTTTAAAAAACTTTTTCTTTGAAGGCTTTCCGATAACTAATACTTAAACATAACCCGTTTAACGTAACGTAACGTACGCACAGGGACAAGGACATAAGTTAAACGTACCCTAAATATCCTTCACATAACTTAGAAATAAGTTTTGAAGGGTTTGGTACGTCAAAAACAAGCCTATTCGATCACAGGGACTATTTCTGACAAGCTATGATAGTCTACAGATTCTCATAGCGTCGCACACTCCAGAACAATGACACAATCTTAACATACCCTAAATGCCTTAACATAGCTTAGAAATAAATATCGGGGCTTCGGTAGGAAAAACCTGCTTATGCAACTTCAGGAGCTATTTTGCAAATTCTGCGAAACTATGTCGTTACGCGTATTTCTTAATCCGGGACATGTACGCACATCAAAAAATTTTTGTAATCATAAAAATCTTGTATTTTAATAATTGGAATGCAAAAATATCATTTTTTACACATTTACAGTCATGCACGCGTTCGTTACGATTTTTGTCGTAATTAACAAAAAACCGCAACCGTACGACCGAACGAGCCGACATCCGAAACATTTTTAAAGACATTTCAAGTTCCCTATGTTATTTCATCCTTGTGAAGTTTAAAAATGAGCTTAACGGGTGTTAGAAGTGCCATAATGCGACAAAACCATGTGCAGGGGCCTGTTCTGCCAAAATGTGAAACTTTCTGCCAGCTAAGGGGCTTACGAACCGTAAGCCCAAAGCCCTTACATTCCGTAAGGACCCCCCAGCTTAGCAGAAAGGTGCGCTTGTTCATTTCTTGGACACTAATCCTTTCGACTTGTGCCACCTATCAACTGATCTTGACACTTGTTTGAAGCCCCTCTATGATCATGACACCTCAAGGACATGTGTAATGATCCTAGAGCATCAAGATTTCTATAAATAGCATGGTATTTCATACCTTTGACATTTTTTCAACCCTTTCTTTCATTCATCTGGAGTTGCAACCTCTTGAAGATCATTCTCTGAAGTTTTTGTCTTCCCTAAGTGTATGTGAGTGTTTTCATCTATGTCTTGTTCAATTCTTTTAGCTTAATTGGGCTAAAAGTCAATCAGTTGATTTTTTTTTGACTTTCAGATTTGATCATGAATTGGTCAAAACAAAGTCCAATTGAACTTCTCAATCTGATGGTAATCATGATGGTTATGGTCCTTAGTGATCATGCCTACTGATTTCCACGTTTTCTAGTCTTAGTGACGAGTCAAAGTTTCGGTCAATAATGCGATAAATGCGCATTATACGACGAAACTATTTTCGGGTGTCAAAAGAGTATGTTTTGATACCAAAACTCTTTTACAACTTAGTTAAACTTGTCAAAACATGTTAACTCGTCACTTTTAGTTTAGTACTTGTTTAAGGTCGTTTGTTGAACGGTTTTGACCATCGCTTTGACTTCGAATCCGATCCGTTTGGTAAACTTTACCATCTGACCAAGACCATTATTATGATCATAGTATTATAGGTTATGACCCTCTGAGGTTATACCTAATGATCATATCGTTTGGTTAGTCAAATGACAAGTCGACTATGTATTCCTCAAAAATGCCGAAAATGACCTTTTTACACATAAATTAGTTTTGACCATATATGAACATTGTTTTGACATCTAACTGATTTCACAACTTATATAAACTAGTTTTAACATATTAGACTTGTCATAGGACATATTCAACCATCCGAAACTATAGTTATGATTATGACCCGTTAAAGTGGCGAAACCACTTTAGTGAGACGTAACAAGTCAAAACGCTTTGAAATGCCTCCAATTCAGAATGTTTGATATTATAAACCATAATATACAAGATCCAACTTTTGTTTGGTTTATATACCTCATTCTATCCGATTTCTCGTTTCAAGTTTCGACACACTAACATGTAGTTATCTATACACTAGGAACCACTTCAACACTTGAACTCTTGATCCTTTGAGCTTTGTTATATCATTTGAACAAGATCTATACGCAATCTCAGGCGAGTACTTAGCTCCCCTCTTTTATGTTTTTCAAATGTTATTGGGGTGATTCATATGTGTAATCAATTTTTCACAATGTATAGAAATTATGTGTTTACTAAGTGCATTTTTGTGTAATATTCCTTTTATGCAGGACATGACAATTGGGGACACGAAACAAATCCTTATTGTATCTTTCTATCTTCATGGATTGATTCTTGTGGGATATTTTAAGTAGAGTCTTAAATCTTTCTATCTTTATAGTAAGATTTCTAAGAAGTACTTTACAAGACAATGGTTATGGTTTATGTTTAGAATTGTTGGCGATTTAGATAATGAAACTAGAGTAATATAATAAGGACATGGTGGATACGCCACTGGTACTTCCTACATATAAGTGTGCTTATTGTATTACCATTCGTAGCCTTATCCGAATCACTACTAGGATTATGATTTGGTGATACAATGAGACAAGACAAGTGACTAAACAAAATCCCTAATGCATCTATCTATCTTTATAGTTAGATACTCGTGGGATGTTTAAAGTACTAATTGGTAGTCCTTTATTAGATTCTTTGTACTTTAATGCGTATTTGACAAGACAATTGACAAGACAAGTGACTGAACAAAATCCCCAATGCATCTATCTATCTTTATAGTTAGATACTCGTGGGATGTTTAAAGTACTAGTTGGTAGTCCTTTGTTGGATTTTGTGTCTATAATGCGTATGACAAGACAATGTGACAAGTTGACGATGATTATGTGGTTATTGTGGTTATTCTGTGTACTTTGTTGGATTCTGGTACTTCCTATATATAAGTGTTCTTATTGTATTACTCTTGTAGCGTTATCCGAATCACATTAGGATTTTGTGTTCGATTGATTCAAAGTACAATATTCAAATCCTTTAAAAAACTTACAATTTTTTTTATATGTTAGATTTTTAGAAGGATAACCAAAGCATTATTTTAAATCATTGATTTGATTTCTAATATTACTCACACAAGTTATGACAAGTTTTCAATATTGTTGTTATTAATCCTTGATTGGATTTCTAATAACACACTAACAAGTTTTCTGATCAAATTCAAGGCGATTACAATGAACAAAGTACAACTTTCAATGGCATTAAAATTACTTAGTATTAATCATGTTGCCATATACAAAACTATTTTGTCACAAGTTTCATAACCAAGTGAATGTATTTCAATACTAAATCTTTTTGCCATTCTTTAGCCTTAAAGGGTCCATTTTCAATAGACGACTCTTGTAGTTGTCAAAGTATTGCAACACTAAACTTTTGCCATTAACTTGGCTAACAAAACTATGTACTCGCCAACATTGTTTGTTGATGTCTCGTTTTCATATATGTTTCAAGTTTCGATTATTCAAGTATGCTGCACATAGCAATGCATCCGGGCTTTATACTTCTTTAAATCAAAAGACAATTACATGTATTTGTTGTATTGTAAAACAATGATGAAACAATTTAGTACCAGTAGTTGTGAGCAATTTGTAACGTGACTCACTGATATTTCCGCCGCGTCTTGTTGTATTACACGATTGGGGTGTTACAGGGTAAAATTTAAAAAAATTTCAAAATGTCTTTCTTTGAGCAATCTGTAAAAGCATAAGTAACTAATTCAATGAGGGATAGCTGTCACACCCCGACTCGCAGCGGAAACAATTGCAGGGTGCGGCAGACACATGGTAATTCCCCATAATTCAAAAACATGACATCACGTAAAGAGGGAACCCCGGTTACAACATACTAATAGTATCATATTACAATCCATAAGTTCAAGTACGGTACTACGAGCCACTACAGCTCTTATTCTGCTAAATTCTGCTATCTAAGCCATCCACACACACGTTCCTTATTCCTGTTTAGTCTTACTTGAAATGCATGTTAGTTTCAAAAAGGGTCAGCTAACGCTGCTGGTTAGTTCCACTTGTTTAGTTGTTGTGGAACCAATATGTGTTAACAAGTTTAATTGCACTGGTCACAGTCACATTTACAGATTCATCCACCTGACACCTTCAGCTCGCCAGACCGTGTCACAACAAGCACCTTCAGCTCGCCGGACCGTGTCACAACCAACACCTTCAGCTTGCCGGACCGTGTGATAACAAGCACCTTCAGCTCACCGGACCGTGTCACAACTGACACCTTCAGCTTGCCAGACCGTGTGTTATAAATTCATCTCATCACAAGTTGGTGCAATTAACACAGTTTTGTAAATTCAAGTCACCCTAGAAAACAATAAAATAGTTTAAAAGTGGGGGAAGTGAAAACTCACAGTACGAGTAGTAGTCTCAACAAAGGGGTGATCAGGAACTGGAACAAATTTAATAGCAAGCATGCAAGTACGAACTCAGATCAGTATCTAGGTTGGTAATGGTTATAACTTGGATTTGATCAGGAGTTTTCACCCTGGATTTAGTCTATAGGACACTGGCATGGTGATGGAGGTCAGGGTAGTATAAGTTTTCAGTTTGGCTTCCGGCACCATTTCGCGTGCTAGCCAAAGTCGGTGGTTTAACATGTTCGGATAATGGTACGGGAATACTAATAGTACTAACACTTTCTATTTAAGAATGATTACCTTTGATTTGAAGGTGTTTAATGTTGGATCAGCTGGTCTTAAGCTTCTTATGGCAGAATTTTTGTGTGAAAGTGAGAGGAATTAAAAGAAAAAAAAATAAAAATATATATAAAAAGGGGGGTGGCGGTTTGGGGTGGATCCCATGTGGGACACCTTGTGCTTTGTAACTCGTGTTAAAAGATGATGTTTATCTTCCTTTTGCGGTTAGGTTCGTTTTTGGTCCCGGACGCATTCTCGATTTGTGAAATGGGCTCCTTTATGCGTGTTCTTAGTGTCAAAAGACTCAGTTTTAAAAATCGTACATAACGGTCTCGAAATCCAAACCTGGTTACATTTTAATCATAAAAGTCTCGTATTAGGGTAGTTTAAGTGTTTTTAAGCTTGATCGATCGTTCCTTGCACATTTGGTTGCCTTATGTTATGCCCGAAATGAAGGCGCTTCCCTCACCGGGAAGCTGCTTTGTTTTGCGTGCCCGGGCTTTGATTAGCTTCAAACCCTATATCACAGTCTATGGCACAAAACTAAGTTGCTTCAGGAACTAGGAATCTTAAATTATGCTACCGATAACCCAATAATCAACGTCAAAGGTTTAATGCGCTGTTAACCGGAAAGCTCCGATTCAACACGTGTTTAAAGGCTATGGACACCAACTTCGCGACGTTGGTCCTTAATAGTGTCATGTTAACCATGCTCTCGGATTCCTCTAAGACATTATCGATATTGTTTAGTATAGCACACAAGTTGTGCAAGTTTACAAGTTTACGTGCAATTATTGTTGTAAGTATGACTTAAAGTTTAGGACCAATTAAGGGGTACCTGGTTTCGTCATGGGTATCACAGTCTCCCCTGGTTAAGAAATTTCGTCCCCGAAATTTACCATGTCTAGTTAGGGGAAAAGGTGAGGATATTTTCTTCAGAATTCATCCTTCCGTTCCCAGGTATATTCAGGTCCTTGTTTCGAGTTCCACCGGACTTTAACCAGTGAAATCTTGTTGTGCCTTAATTGCTTAACTATGCCATCAACTAATTCTACTGGCTCTTCCACAAAGTGGAGTTTATCATCAACGTGTGTGTCTTCCAATGGTATCTGGGTGGCCTCGCCCGAAAGGCACTTCTTTAAGTTCGAAATATGGAAGACATTATGAATGGCACTAAGCTCGGTTGGTAGCTTCAACCGATATGCTATGGGACCTACTTTTTCGAGGATCTCGTAGGGTCCAATGTATCGTGGGCTAACTTTTCGGTCTTTCCAAATCTGATAACGCCTTTCCATGGCGATACTTTTAACAATACCCGTTCACCCACTTTGAATGATAGCGGTTTCCTACGCTACACAGCCCAACTCTTTTGCCGACTCTGAGCGGCTTTCAGGTGATTCCGAATCTGATGCACCTTATCGGTCGTTTCCTAAACTAGTTCAGATCCCGTTAGCTGAGTGTCACCCACTTCGGCCCAACAAAGTGGTGATCGGCACTTTCGACCGTAGAGTGCCTCGTATGGGGCTGCGTGGATGCTACTGTGGTAACTATTGTTAATATGAAAATTCCACTAGTGGGAGATGCTTGTCCCAGCTTCCTCTGAAGTCCAGGACACAAGCACGAAGCAAGTCCTCTAGTGTCTGAATCGTGTGTTCCGATTGGCCATCGGTTTGGGGATGGTAAGCAGTGCTCAAATCAATTCGCGTTCCCAAAGCTTCTTGTAACTTTTGCCAGTACCGCGAGGTGAATAGCTGTCTTGGTCGGAGATAATAGCAATCGGGACACCATGTCTAGCTACTATCTCATTAGTATAGATTTCGGCAACTGGTTGGTCTTATAAGTGTTATGAATCGGAATAAAATGCGCGGATTTGGTCAATCAATCTACGATTGCCCAAATCGCATCATGACCACGAGGCGTTTTCGGAAGATGGGTCACGAAATCCATCATGATTTGTTCCCATTTCCACTGAGGTATCTCGGGTTGTTGTAACATTCCCAATGGTTTCTAATACTCGGCCTTGACTCGAGCACAAGTCAAGCATTGGCTTACGTACTCGGCCACGTCCTTTTTCATCCCCACCACCAGTAAAATTCTTTAAGGTCGTGGTACATCTTGTCTGTACCGGGGTGAATTGAATATTTCAACCTATGAGCCTCGTCCATTATTAACTGACTCAACTCCGAATTTGCAGGAATCCACACTCGATTCTTGAAATACAACACCTCATCTGTTTTCCTCACAAAACCTTTCTCATTCCCATTCAATTCTTTGCCGGGTAACTGGCTTTCCTCCAGGGCTTGCATCTGCACATTCCGGATTTGATCTATCAGTCTTGTCTGCATAATCATTCCCAAGGCTCTCACTCGAAGGGGTTTAATTCGATTCTTCCTACTTAGCGCATTCGCTACCACATTATCTTTCCCTAGGTGGTACTTTATTTCACAGTCATAATCGTTTAACAGTTCCACCCATCTACGCTGCCTCATGTTCAATTCCCTTTTGTCGAAGATATGTTGGAGGCTTTTGTGATCCGTATATATAGTACACTTGGTACCATATAAGTAATGTCTCCAAATCTTAGTGCAAATATAACGGCGCCTAGTTCCAAATCATGCGTCGTGTGGTTCTTTTCGTGCACTTTCAACTGTCTAGAAGCGTACGCAATAACTTAATTCCTTTGCATAAGGACACATCCAAGCCCTTGTCGCGATGCGTCACAATATAGGACAAAGTCGTCATTACCTTCGGGTAGCGTCAGGATTGGGGCCTCGCATAACTTTTTCTTTAACAGCGAGAACGCTGTTTCCTGGTATTTACCCCATTCATACTTCATGTCCTTCTGTGTCAAAGCGGTCAGCGATTGGGCAATCCTTGAGAAGTTTTTGATGAAGCGGCTGTAATATCCTGCCAGCCCCAAGAATTGGCGTATCTCTTTTGGAGATTTCGGCACAGGCAAATTCTTTATTGCTTCTATCTTGCTTGGATCTACATGAATTTCATACTGATCCACCACATGTCTTAAAAATTGTACGGCCCGCAACCAGCAGTCACACTTAGACAACTTAGCATACAATTTCTCCTTCCGTAGTGTCTCCAGTATAGCACGTAAATGACACTCGTGCTCGTTCTTGCTCTTAGAGTAGATCAAGATATCGTCAATAAAGACGATGACAAATTTGTCAAGTATGGTTTACATACTCGGTTCATTAGGTCCATGAACACCGTAGGTGCGTTGGTTAACCCAAAGGGCATAACTAGGAACTCATAGTGGCCATAACGAGTTTGAAACGCTGTCTTGGGAATATCGTCCTCTTGGACCTTCACTTGATGATAACCTGACTGAAGATATATCTTAGAAAAATATCGGGCTCCTTGTAGTTGATCAAAAAGATCATCGATCTTTGGAAGAGGGTAACGATTCTTGATAGTGACCTTATTTAACTCTCGGTAGTCAATGCACATTCGGAAGCTACCGTCCTTCTTCTTCACAAAAAAGACTGGGTTTACCCAGAGGGAATAACTAGGACGGATGAAACCCAATCCAGTAACTCATGCAGCTGTGTCGATAGTTCTTGCATCTCAGATGGTGCAAGACGATATGGGGCTTTGGCAATGGGTGCCGTTCCCGGCATTAGGTCGATGCGAAAATCGACTTGCCAATTAGGCGGCAATCCGGGCAATTCTTCCAGGAACACATCAGGGTATTTACATACTACCGGGATGTCTTCAGTACGCTTCTCGGCCAGTTCCTCCGTCGTTAATCTGGCTAAAAATTCGTCACATCGTTTTCGTATATGCTTCAATGCCTTAAGGTGAGATATGAGGTTCAGCATGGTACCTAACTTCTCTCCTTGTACCATGATCGTATTCATCGGGGATAAAGGAATCTTCACAACCTTTTGTTCACACAACACTTCCGCACGATGGCTGGACAGCCAGTCCATTCCTACGACGATGTCGAAACTACCCAATTCTACGGGTAATAGGTCAATAGTAAATTGGTAACTGTTAAGGATTAAAGGGCAGTTAAGTAAGTGACTGGTGATCAGTTTTCCATTGGAAAGTTCAATGGAATAAGGTCGTTTTAAATTAACAGCAGATATATTCAATAGTGGCAAAAACGCAATTGAAACATAGCTTCTATCAGCTCCCATATCAAATAACACTAAAGCAACTTGATCGGAAACGAACGTACCTGAAACCACATTGGGATCCTAGCGTGCGTCACCAGGCCCCATGACAAAGGTACGACCTCGAGATGTACCGAGGTAGATGCGTGGTTCTGCGTGTTCCTTCCTGCTGCCAGCGGAGCGAACTTCTGGCAATTTCGTTGAAAATGTTTCGTACTGCCACATCTGAAAGCATGTACAGGGGTAGGTAACCTATGGTGCTGGTTGTTGAGGTCGCTCTGAAGAGGTTTAGGCATTGGAGGTTGAAAACGGGTTGGTTTGGGGTTGGGTTCCATGGGCACCCTACCGTCTTGGGCAAAATGCCCATTTCTATGGCACCTCAGCATATCACTGTTCGCACCTACCAACGTGGTGGGGATTACACTTGTTGCACTTCGGGGCGGTTCCTTTATAGCCATCAGAGTTGCCTGTTGGGATAGTCATGGCGTAACTCTGGCTAGTAGCTCTTCCCCTTTTCGGTATTGTTGCCCCTGCTAGACTACTTTCTGGGGCTTCTCGCTTATTCCCGGCCTGCTCTCCTGGCATCGTCAAAATCTTGCGTCTAACCATGTCATATATAACAGTACCTGACCTGGCTACCACTGCGTGCATAGTCAAGTGTTCTACCGAGTTAATGATACTCCTCACCTCTTGGGTCAGTCCCCAGATATATCTTTCGATCCGCTTATGTTTTGGGGGGACCATGTCTGGCAATATGGGTGCCAGTTCATTGAAACGATTAGTATAACCTACATGGTCAGCAGCTTGCATCTGCAGGTTCCAGAACTCATGTTCAAGTTTCTGAATCTCGTTGGCCGGGCATAACTTTTCCATCATCAGTGCCTTAAGATCGTCCCATGTCATGGCATTAATCGCGTCCTGTCCGCGAGATTGAACAATGGTGTTCCACCAGTTTAAAGCATGGTCCGTGAAGGTACAAGTAGTATACTTAACCGCGCAGTCACCATGACAATTACTTATATTGATTACCAATTCCGACTTCTCGATCCATTTTACTAACCCATTCGGTCCTTCGATCCCGCTAAATTCCATTCGGTTTGCACTCCATAAAGTGCTTATATGTGCAAACCGGCCTACCATTGTTCAAATTATTGTTTTGATTATCGTTCTGGCCTACCGGTCCGGGTTGTGGATTTGGTTGCGGGTTAGCATAATACAGGCGCTAACCTACGCCACAATCGTGGGAATAACAGCCTGGAGTTGCTGCGCTATCATTTGTGCAATTCCTGCCTCAGTCATCTGTGGTGCGCGTTTCGGGGCCATTCTATTATAAACAATAGATATGTATGGATCAATGTCACATATGACACCATTTCATCACACACATAAGTTCACAACATGTATAACCACAACGTCATTATATATAATAATAATATCCGTCATCACACAATTGTCTTTGCACATAGACTTACCCATAAGGGCCAGTGCTTAAATGTGCTGTCAAAACATGTCACCAAAGTGACATACATACTCGATGCAACGAAAAGTACTAACTAGGAAAACGTGGAAACACTATGACTACATCACCACCTCGACATGGGTATAACCCAGTGCTTGGTAGGATGTACAAAAGATACATCACCTCTATATATACTAGAAAGAAACCATACTATGAATGCCACATCCACCATGTCAACCTTCCAAAACCTGCTACCAAACCTACAATGGCACCGATACATCCGTACACCAACACCCGGAAATGATCCTGTTCATGATGAACATATCCCATACCCTCCTGTAAGGCAATGATCGCATGTTGTAAGACGATAAGGTAGTCTCCCATCGACCTCCTCTGCTGCTCATCCACATCCCGCGCCATCCGTAACAATGAAATCTGCTCAAACAGAAACCCTATCAAGCTGCTCTCGGTGATGGGAGCAGGCACCTCCTGAGGAGGAACGGGTATGCCCCAGATGGGTCGGAAGGCTCTCTAAATGGCTGGGAAGGGCCACCTCGCTCGTAAGTGTGAAAAGGAGAAAGGTCCTCTCTATGGAAAACGAGTGGTAAAATGTTGTTGGGTCCCTATGGGTATGGGTCTCGGACGAATAGGGGAAACAGGTGGTGTAAAAACAGGCACAGGGATAGGCACCCTACGACGAGCCGTCTGTCGGAGGCGGATAAGGGGTACCTCCTTAGAACTAGGTGAGAAGGGTGAGTAAGCACTCGGAGTGGAAGGAGTATAAGGGTCAGGGGGAGTCTCTGGTGTAGGTAACCTTGGTGCCACAGGCTCCCACTCCCAATGCCCCATGGCGGGACTAGGGCTCAGAGGAATAGGTCCTACTGGTATAACAACATCCGGGGTACGACTATGCTCCGAGGAGCTAGTCAGGTGGTGAGGTGGGGAACGGTAGGCGCTCGAGGCCTCTCCCTCCGCCTAGTACGAGGTCTGGGTGGGTAAGGACCACAATAGTAACCAGAGGGATCTGGCTCGTTGCTCGATGTCAATGGGGGTATCAGTGGATCCTCCTCAGGATCGATCTCCGTAGAGAAGTAGTCTGGTGACTCGAATGATACGACATGCTACCTATAAAAAGAAAACACAAGACAACGCTGATTTTACTGACCGAAATAACCGAACTCAACATTCCACAAATATATACATAAGCATGTATTATACACAGTTTTGATTTTTAAGATTTCAAAATTTTTTATGGTTCGTAACGTTAGTAGACGGATTTCCATCCTATCTCAATGACGTTCCCAGAACTCCCAGTATGAGCAGATAAATTATTGTGTTTCGGACCACAATAATTTATTTGCCCCACAAGGCCATCCTGGTACTAACCACGCTACTCAGTCGCTAGAGGTTCTCAGCGTGTGGAGACTAACTTAGGATTATAGTCTAGGTTATTTAAGGATATCTAGTTTGCTATAACTGAAGGCTCTGATACCATCTTCTGTCACACCCCGACTCACAGCGGAAGACAATTGAAGTGTGTGGCAGACACATGGTAATTCCCCATAATTTGAAACCATGATATCACATAAATAGGGAACCTCAGTTACAACATACTAATAATATCATATTACAATCCATAAGTTCAAGTACGATGCTACGGGCCACTACAGCTCTTATTCTTCTACATTTTGCTACCCAAGCCATCCACATGCACGTTCCTTATTCCTGTTTAGTCTTACCTTAAATGCATGTTAGTTTTAAAAAGGGTCAGCTAACGCTGCTGGTGAGTTCCACTGGTTTAGTTGTTGCGGAACAATATGTGTTAACAAGTTTAATTGCACTGGTCACAGTCACAGTTTACAAAGTCATCACACTCACACCTTCAGCTCGCCAGACCGTGTCACAACAAGTACCTTCAGCTCACCGAACCGTATCACAACCGACACATTCAACTTGCCGGATCGTGTGATAACAAGCACCTTCAGCTCGCCGGATCGTGTCAGAACCGACACCTTCAGCTTGCCGGACCGTGTGTTATAAAATTCATCTCATCACAAAGTTGGTGCAATTAACATAGTTTTGTAACATGCAAGTCACCCAAAAAACAGTAAAACAGTTTAATAGTGGGGGAAGTGAAAACTCACGGTACGAGTAGGAGTCTCAACAAAGGGGTGATCAGGCAACTGGAACAACTTTAATAGCAAGTATGCAAGTACGAACTCAGATTAGTGTCTGGGTTGGTTGTTAGATCGTCTCCACGTTAAGCTCGGGAACCTAAAGTGTTTCTATTGTCCATACAAGCGGAAATTATATGACAAGATTAATCGAATATGCAAGATTTATTGTTTAAATGTTGTTTTATTGATCATTAAAGTTCAATACATTTAGTTCCAGATCCAACAGAGCTTCGCCGTCTGTGTGCCAAAATTACAGAAGTTACAAATGAAGGAATCAAGTCTACTATTTATAGAGACACAAGTTCGCTTGGGGTTTAACAAGTTCGGGAGAACTTGTCTTGAACAAGTTCGGCCGAACTTGTTCTCACTTTCCAATTCCGGGCGAACTTGTGTTCTATTTACATAAATACCCTTCATTTTCTAGGCTAATCTAGCCAAAACTATACAGACTCGATCCAAGACTAAGACATAGACATTATGTACTAACAGACTCCCCCTTGGATATCGTCTTCGTCTTAGATCAGTCTTCAAAGTTCTACTTTTGTCTGACACGCCCAAAGAAGTTCTTGATTAGCTTTTTACGACGTTCTTGCTCTGGAATTGGCGTTTGATCTGTAGGTGGCACCTTTTCATGAATTGAAACCTTCTAAGTCTCGCGTCCCTACCCATTTCATGTATACGTTCAATGCGCGCTTCTTCCTTCAAAAACTCTTTGCGTTCAAGTTCTCTCCAGGTCGATTCCCACATCCTACCAGAGTTAACTTCATGTGCATAGCAGACATTTACGACCCTCTGATATTACATCGCTTGCTCTTTTTCACGCTCTTCAAAACAAATCTTGCTGAAGTTTAGACATTTTATATCCTCCTTCGAGCAGTTCACTAGCCACATCAGGTCTAGTATCCGAATCGTTCTCCACAACCCTCTCAAACCTTCAGCTCCAAACATTTCAACCCTTTCCTGAGTGTTATCCAAATGATCTTCCAATCGTAAAACAATCACTGCTTCACAAGTATTAGGATCAACCTACCACCACCTAAATAATGGATAGAAATTCTGTTCGATCGGCATTAGGGGCATATTCCTCATCGCTCTAGAACGTTTCATAATCAACGTGATATCTTTAAGCCCAGTCTTTTTATCTGTTTTGATTCGACATTTCGGAATAAAAGGCTTCCAGTACCTGAACCCTTTTGTTGCTTCAAACTTGATCATTTTCCAAAGCAACTGATCAATAAACTTCATATGGAACGTGACATTCCTCGTCTGTACCAGCTCCTCAACATCCCAATATGGAAGTGCTTGAAATCTACCAGATATCTGAAGTATTGTACTCCAAACTCCCTTTTGATGGCATACACATTCAACTCTTTAAACCACCCCCAGCTTAGTATATCTCCCAATAACACATCTTTATCTCTGGTAAAGAATGCTAATAGACGTCGAAACTTTCATTCAAGTGGCATTTCTTTAAACCATGACTTCTTTGCTTGCGCAATCTCCTCTTTTGTCATCGGTTTAGAATTTTACCTTGTCGTACAGACTCCTCAATCTTTTCTTTCAACATATCTTCATTTAACTGTTCGTACATCTCTTCGAAAGTTGGAAAACTATCAGTGTTCAACCCTGTGTACTTCTCAGCTTAATCTTTTGCATCATCAGAAGACCAATCTTCAACTATAACTTTGATGTAATCGTCTGCTTCATATCTACCTTTGTAATGATACTCGTTCGGTTCAAACGTATTAACATTTAGTACTTGCTCTTCGAAATCAAAATCAAATGATTCTGCATCAACATCGATCAACTTCGCTAGATGTTCTTTCGAGTAGTTGTGCACATATTCGCCTTCCTCAACGTTGTGTTCAAGCATCAAAATCAAAGGCTTTGTAGGAACTACAGCCATAGGCATAGATGTAATAGCTGTTTGACATATCAATATCATCTTTTTGTTCCCCTTTTGCTCCCCCTGAGTTTGATCATCCATCTGATTAGATTCATCATTTAGCAACGACGTAAAATCAAACTCTTCATTCACTTTAACATCAACAATTTTCATACTGACTCCACCCTGATCATCATCATCATTACCACCATCATTGTGAGAGTCGTCTTTTGTATTGTCTGCTTCATCATCATCGTCATCTTTATCTTCAGCTTCATCATCGTCTTTTGTTTCTGTTTCTGTTTCTAGAGCAATTATAGACTCTGAAGCTTTAGCAGACTCTTTCACAGGTTCTGTAATCTTTGGCATGCTTTAAATAACATTCTTTCCTTTGCCCTGTTCAGCCAGTTCTTTCTCTGCTTTCTCTTTAGCTTCTTGCAAATCTATACGTGCATATTCAGCATCAAAGTCTATTCCCAAACTGTTTGTCAACACTTTCTGCAGCCTGTTGAATCTTCGATCATTCATATCCTTCTTTGATCGTAGTTCTACTAACTCTTTCATCAATCGTTCATTTGCATCTTGTAAGCTTTCAATTAGGGCCTTTATATACCCTCGATCACCTTCTAAGAATTTGACTTTATCAGACAGAATCTCTTTTTCCACTTCACTCTGCTTCACCAACTTTTCTAATTCAGCCTTCTCTATTTCATTCTTTGCGACTTTATCTTCTAGAATCTTTACAAGCTTTTCTAGCTCGTCGACGTCCTGGGAAAAAATCATTCAAATCCTGAATATCTACCGGCTCGTTCGGAATATCACCAAATAACTTCGATTTATGAGTCGTCTTTGGTGTTGATTTAGGAGTACTCTTTGGTGTAGATGCTTTTGGAGTTGATTCTTCATGTTGATAAACTATTGGAGGATCTGGAGATTGGATAACTGGAACTTCAAGTAATTCAGACTCAGGAGGTTCTTGTGTAACTCCTGTCTGTGGTAATGTTTCTTGATCAGCAGATGATTGAATTGTTGTTTCCGCAGGAGGTCCTTGTGTAGCTCCTGTAGATTTTGCACCAGAAGGTTCTTGTGGGACTTCTGTGCTCTTTGGCTTTCCGATATAATGTCTGTTTTTCGCTTTCTGACTTTCCTTGCCTTTAGTCTTTAGAGACCCTGTAGTCTTTGTTGTTACAGCAGGTTCTTAAGACTTTCCTCGTTTTGCTTTCTTCTTTGGTCTCTCTTCATCATATTCTTTTTCATGTTCTGGCTCATAGACAGCATCAATTTCTTTGACTTTCTTTGCAGCCGATTCAGCATAGCTATCTTTGTTGCAATTTCCAGAGAATCATCACTATCATTTTCTTCATCTTTATCAGATGTCGCAGATATCACATCATCCTCTTGCGTTGTTTTTTCTTGACTTTCAATCACAATTGTTTCAGTACTAGGACCAGCTTCAGTTTGAACATTGACAGGCTCATCTTCGTCCATTAACATCGTTTCAACTTTCATCGGCTTTCGTGACCTTTCTTTTTCTCCTGAACAACAACCTTCTTTAAGAACCAATCGCTTCTCTTTTCTTTGAATGTAGATAACCATTCAAGCTCAGCGTTTCTTTCGTTTTCATCACCAATATCGTCTTTCCTCCATTTATATTCTGGCAGAGCAACATAGTTCTCAGAGGCCATAGCATCGAATAAAGGCTTCAGCAATAGGTGCAGAAGATTGCTTCTGGAAAGTGATAAGTTTCTTCATTGTAGTATCATCCAGATGGCTCAAATACACAATATCATTCTGATCTTTCACAATCTTCTTGAATTGATCGTCTATCAACATTTGTACGAACCTCGGGTACATCACAAGTCTCTTGACCCCATGTTGTTCCATATGAGTTAATACCAGCTTCCAATAGTTAAATCTTTTGTTCAGAATTAGCGCCGTGGCCATACATGCCATATAATCTTGTATGTCGTCCAAACCGGCCTTTCTATGGCTGAAAGCATGGATAATTGCATGCATCAAGAACTTGTACGGATTTGGGACTGATCCTTTCTTCAATGTAGACTCATTCACGTGCCCTTATATCCCATTCTACAGAAACAACCTCTGACCATTCTCTCATCCAGCATCATTGGATCTTTCGATGCGTCGTTAAATTCCAGAACTTTACGAATGTCAACTTCAGTAATAGTGATCTCTTTATCCTCATTTTCATCACGAACCACCGACTTTATTGATGTATCATATTCATTCATTGCTGCGGGCATCCAAAATCTGTTAACATCCAATCTGTAGACCACCGTCTTTTCCGTGATCACTTTATGTATCGGAATCCATTCCATGAAAGCAAGAATATCATCAAATGCTCTGAGCGATGGACCGATAGTTTTATCCAACGTGATGTACGTGTTGTGAAATTTATTAAACGAAAGCTAAATATTCTGCAAACACGTAAATTGAGACGAAATTAGTCGAAATTTTACAATTTTCATAAATTTCCATCAAGTTCGGGCGAACTTGATAGATCAATATGGCAATCCTTTTAACTAAGTGCGGGCGGACTTGCAATAACAAACACCTTGCAGATCATCAAGTCCGGGGGAACTTGTTTATCAGATTTCATCATTTTCACACAAGTTCGGGCGAACTTGTTTAAGGTTTGTCAAATCTCATTCATGCAAGTCCGGGCGAACTTGTAATGAAAATCATTTTCACATGTTTGATGGGAAGTTCGGGCAAACTTAACATTTCGTCACCTGATGACAAGTTTAGGACGAACTTGGTTCAACAAACCTTTTGACCAGTTCGGACGAACTTGTCATCGTCCCAACCAAAACTATAATCATCAATACATGACCTTCTGATCAATTTAATGACATTTATATGATCGTTTATGTTTGTTAATCATGATTTAATGTTCAATTGGCTTAATAATCGTCTAAAACATATCAAACATTCAATCTCAGATCTAAGATGGTTCAAAATCATATAATTCAAGGTCCAAATCATGAATTCTCACCATAGCCATGATGAGTGATGTGCAAATCACCACTAATCACTAAACAATCGGGCAGCACTTTGTTGTGTGAGTGTCAATTCAAAATCGCCTAATTCGCCTTATCAAGTTCGCTCTGATTGTAGAAGATTGTAATGAAGTTCGGGCGAACTTGTCTTCTATTTATAGATGACAAGTTCGGGCAAACTTATAGATCCAATCAGTTAAGATTAGATATAAGTTCGAGCGAACTTGATAACTGTTATCTCTTTCAAAGAATGTATAAGTTCGGTCGGACTAGATTACAAGTCCAGGCGAACTTGATCAATTTCAAACTTTAATTTTTCAAAATTTTCAATTTAAACCCTGAACTTTTTAGATTTTTCCAGTTTTAACAATCCACTCAGTTAACCAAGTCCAAGCTAATGACCTTGGTAAACCGATTTGTCTGCCGAGTCCAAGTTAATGACCTCGGTTCAACCCGTTATGAACAAACTGTTGGTTTTTCTCAAAATAAAGTTTCAAATTAATGAAGTTTTAATCGTTTTAGCTTATCAGATTTTACAGATTAGCTCCCTGCCTGTTGTCAATTAGATTTCCACCAGTTTAGCACCTTACCAGACTTCGAAGATCTGTTCTCCAACATTGGCTTGCTGAAAACAATGTAGAAATAAAATCTTTTTGTATTTTTGTAAGTTTATGCTAAAACACACTGAAAATCTTTTTGGTTTTAATCTGTAAAGCAGATAAACTATGTACAGAATGAAGTAAACTATGTACAAACATATTTACAGACATATTTTTGTGAATTCGTGTCTAAGGATCATATCAGTTGATTGAGACATATCACCAGTACCGTTGACCTTTAGATGACTTTAAGTTTTAAACTCGTTTACCTAGATTGTCGATATGTTTGTCCACTTAAACTTCGACACATTTCTCAATTGTTCCAAGATATGTTAGGTATGAATCATGAAACTTGACTTAACTATTGTTCCCATCTCAGAATATACTCCCGTATCAAGATTCCCTAGATTTCATCTTACAAGTGAATACGGGGTAATTGATATCTGTATCTGGCTTAATGCGAAGCCTTGAGAGCTCAGGTTAATACCACCGTATCGACAAAGAGATGAAGGCTCGACTTATAGGTGTGTTCCATTTAAGGAATCTTTTAAGCACTGCAAATGATTAGATATTTCAATTCTTTTCAGTTTTGCATGCTTTTGGGGTTTTATTACATAAAGCATTATAGAAGTTCTAGGCTATTGCTTCCGCAAGATCAGAAGAACTTGTATAATACCCTAGATATCAACTATCTATAAAGACCTCATATCTCAGAATCAGGCAATCTCTCAAACGAAATTTCGGAGTACTAAGTCCATATATCCGAGAGATGTTAATCCACACGATTAAGCAGTTGTAAATTTAGTTTATATCTTAGAAACAATTTACTGAACGTGTAAAGTCTATCGACACATCCACAGTAAGACTTGTTTATCACTTTTTTAAACTTTACAATTCTTTAGCATACTGTGATAGTCCACTGATGTTTCTATCATTTCCTTTGTGACAACAAATTCTTTTTGTCCTTTTCAATGTTTTTGTACTTTTTGAAAATTTTCATATGTTTTTTTGTATTTTCTCAAATATTTCTCCCCCTAAAATCAAAAACATATTTTTGTATTTAGTTTTTAGAAATACTAATCTAAAAGATGTACAAACCAATATGGATCATGTGAACTCGTGTCTGATCCGTATTCAACCTCTGCTTCCGCACCTGTCAGCGAATTTTTAATACCGTTAAGCCTCATTGGATATTTAAATCTTGTTAAAGGAAATGCTTTTGAATAATAATCAGCTTTTTGTTCATCGGTGTGGATTTTTTCTATTCGCACCAACTTCTTTTCGTAACAGTCACGAATGAAGTGATAACGAATTTCATTGTGTTTAGTACGAGAGTGATGAACATGATTTTTAGTGATGTTGATTGCTGCCTTGTTATCTACATATAAAGGCGTATCAAGAAATTGCAATCCAAAGTCCCTCATCTGTTGTTGAATCCATAGGATTTGAGAACAACAGCTGGAAGCAGAAATGTATTCTGCCTCACAGGTAGAAAGAGAGACCGTGGTTTGTTTCTTGCATTGCCACGTTACCAAACGAGTTCCGAATAACTGGCAACCAGCCGTTGTAGATTTAGAGTTCAGCTTGTCCACCCTGAAGTCTGAGTCAGCGTATCCCGTTAGATCAAAATTATCGTTCTTTGGATACCACAAGCTGTTGCTTGGACATCCCTTCAAGTAACGGAATATTCTTTTGACTATCTTATGTTTGACACTCGAGGACTAGACTGATATCTCGCGGAAAGGCAGCTAGGACACATGATATCTTGATGAGATGCGTTAGATACATCAGAGATCCTATCATCGACCGATAGAGTGTATCATCAACTTTGGTTCCAGTTTCGTCAATGCAAATCCCACGATTCATGCCAGAGGAGTCGAAAGCGGCTTCGAGCTATCCATTTCAAAATTCTTCAGAATATCGTGAATATATTTGGTTTGATGAATGAATATGCCATGGTAACTGATCAACTTGTAATATGAGGAAGAATTTCATTTCGCCCATAGAAGACATCTCGAATTTCTTCTTCATGATCTTTTCAAACTCTTTGCAAAGACTATCATCCGTTGAACCAAAAATGATATTGTCCACATAGATTTGTACAATGATTAGATGGTTTCTAACTTCCTTGGTAAACAATGTACTGTCCACTGTGCCTCTAGTAAAGCCGTTTCAAACGAGATGTTGCGATAACATCTCATACCAAGCTCTCGGGGCTTGATGTAATCCGTATAAGGCTTTGTCTAGGAGATAAGCTTTGTTCTTGTTCAGCGGATCGACGAACCCCGGTGGTTGGCCGACGTGCACTTGTTCGCGTAGCTTACCATAGAGAAATGCGGATTTTACATCTAACTGGTACACCTTAAAACCTTTCCAAGTTGCGAATGCAAGGAAAATGCGGATTGACTCTAATCGTGCAACCAGTGCATAGACTTCCGTATAGTCAATTCCTTCTTGCTGGTGGAAACCTTTGACAACCAACCGAGCTTTATTTCTGATAATCACACCTCGATCATCCCTTTTACACTTATAGACCCACTTCGTGTCTATAGCTTTCTGCTTCGGTGGTAAGTCTACAAGCCTCCAGACTCCTAGTTTTTCGAACTATAGCAGTTCCTCTTGCATTGCTATAACCTAGTTCTTATCACCCAGAGCTTCACTCACAGTCTTCGGCTCTATTTGAGATATGAAACATGAATAGTAGCAGTAGTCTTGAGTAGGAGCAACTCGGGTATAGAAACAACTTAGTGCTTTGTTGATTTGACTTCTTGTTCGCACACCAGTTTGTAGTTCACCAATAATATTCGTTGAAGGATGGTATGAATATGATCCTGGCATTTCTCCGCTAGGAACATCAACCGAGCTTTGCTGATTTGTAGCATTCAGATCAACAATCAATTCAACGTTAGGAGCACCAGATGTAGCTTCGTTTTGATTGCTCGGGCCAGTAGATTGATTCAACATGTTTGATATCTGCTCGGATTCTTCATTGGAAGAAGATTCTTCATCATCATCATAAGTCGGAGCTTCAACAGAGTCGGACTTCTGATTCTGAGGCATATTGGGCTCTGAAGTTGTATTTCCTAGTTCAGTTGAAACATTTGCTGGAGTAGTAGTAAGTGTTTCTTCTTCATCAGACACCTGTTCGATCGGAACATCACTATTACTCGGACCTGCACTAGAAGATGAGGGATCTAACGTGGTTTAATTAACCACAATTGGCCTTATTATCTGTTCTTGGTTTGCCGACTTTTGAAGATAATAAAGCGCTGCAAGTTCCTCATCAGACGGATTCTTCTGGCAAGTCGAATGACTTCCACAAATCTTGATAATTGAACAACCACGTGCCGCCTTTTCTCAATAGGAGTTGTGTACCAAAAGCAATCAACGTGTTGTGCTTCAATCACCTTTCTCAACGCAGGAAAATATACTCTCCTAAGCGGACTAGCATACCCGACAAAGAAACCTTCAAGCAATTTAGCACCAAACTTACCATCTTGATCAATCACAGTACATGGTGCACTAAATGGCTCTAGATATTTCAGATTTTGTTTCCTTCGGTTGATCATTTCAAACATGTCTTTTTAATCGGTTTGACAGTTAAGACCCTGTTTAATGTGTAGCATGCCGCTGCAACCGCCTCACTCCAGAAGCTAACAGGAAGTTTCGAGTCTGCAAGCATGGTTCTAGCTGTTTGATCAAAGCTCTATTCTTCCTCTCAGCTACGACATTTTGTTGTGGAGTATAAGGTGCACTGAATTCGTGCATAATTCCTTTAGCGTTGCAAAAATCTTTCATCTTGTTGTTCTTGAATTCCATGTCGTTGTCACTGCGAATACGTCTGACAGGGAGATGATATAGATTTTTGAGCTTCTTGAAAAGAATCACTAGATTATCGAACGTTTCATCCTTAGATTCTTGAAAGAAAACCCATGAATATCGAGAATAATCATCTATGATAACCAAGCAGTATAGCTCTCCTAAATACTTCGAACGTTCACCGGACCGAAAAGATCAATATGAAGATGTTCAAGCGGCAACTTAATAGAATTCAGAATCTTCTTAGGATGTGATTTCTTCTTCTACTTCGCTTTCTTACATTCAAGACAATTATCCGTCATGTGGAAACTTTGAAGATTCACCCCCTCAACCAAATCATTATGAACCAGAAAATTCATTTTTCTCAGATGAATGTGCCCTATTTTTCTATGCCATTGAATAGAATCTTTCTCTATGGCTTTCGTGACAAAACATTATGCCGATTTCGATGATGTTGTAGCGTTGCCATATCTAACACATATAAATCGTTTTCGCCGCGGAGCACCATGAGAATCCAATCATCCGGAATTTTGAAACCCGGCTTTAATATCATGCACTCGTTATCATTGAAGTGAACTGTGAACTGTTTGTCACAAATCTGCGAGATGCTTAGAAGATTGTTCTCTAGCTCAGCAATGTAGTTCACACGATCAAACGATACAACTCCATTTGAGAGTTTTCCTTCAGCTACGATTCGGCCTCCTTGGTTACCCGCAAAGCCAACATAACCACCGTTTATAGCTTTGATGTCGAATAGAAGAGCTTTAATCCCTGTCATGTGCCTTGATGCTCCACTATCCAGAATCCACTTTGAAAGAAGGATCTCCCAGGAGCCCCTGCACACATTATCATTAAGTTAAAAAGCGTGACCCAAGCCTTCTTGGTCTTAGGTTTGGGATAAAAAGCTTCGTAATCATCCTCAAAATCTCCATCTGAGCCTCCACTGTCATTTGCATTTTCAAACTGAACTTTTGTTTTACCTTTTGAAGATTTGATACCAATTGAAGATTTGACAGTTTTATATTTATTCTTAGATTTTGATTCTTTGTTGTTACTAGTCTTTAAAGCTCAGACTTGATAACTTCAGATGTTGATGATTTCTTTTTAGCAATCCAGGATTTGATTTTTCCTGTGCCTTTTTAATGTAAAACCTTGATTCATTTGTCTTGGAAGTTTCACCTTTTTTGAAAGTTGAGTTTTCAAATTTAGTTTTAGGTTTAACTTCAAGTTTAGATTCATTTCTTTTCAGAATTTTAACAGGTTTTACAAACTCTGGTATCTTAGGCTTTTCAACATCTGAACTTGTTTTCCTTCGAAGATGACCGGCTTAGATTTGGACACTTGCGTGCAATGTGACCAACTTCATTGCATTTGAAGCAAGTCCATCATCATGAGAATGTCCACTAGTGGGTTTACACAACTTGTGGATTTGGCCTTATCTCGAAGTTCTTTTGCCTTTTTGAACTCATCGTTTGATTGGTTCCCAATCAAACTTTCCTCTTGAACCGTGCTCGTCCCATACACAAATTTCATGTTTTTATCTTTATATTTGCAAAATGGTGACTTTTTCTTAACCAGTTCTTCTTCTACATCCAAACCCAACCCTGCTCTCCTATGTTCAGGAAAATCACCACCATTCCTTCGGTAGTTGTTTCTTTTAGGTTTGGAGTAAAACTTCTTTTCATTGATTTCCAAATCTTCTGATGAAACTTCAGCGAGTTTGAAGTATTTCTCAAGCTGATCCTCTTTCACATTCCGAATCGAAAGCTATCGTCGAAGTATAGTCTATCAGAATCCTTAACCTTGTAATGACAACGTTAGGATCATCATGTAGGCTATCTTCCGATGATGTATCGTCATCTTCAGATTGTGAATCAGTATTCGAACTTGAGTTGGCGGTTTCAAAGCTGCCATCATCAGAATCATTCAGAACCTTATCAACAACTTGCTTAACCACTACTTCGCCATCATCACTCGTGTAGGTTATATCAATGTTCTCAGGCAGCTCATTTTTCTTTTCAGTTAAAAGTTCGATGTTGAGCGCCTTTTCCATCACCTCAGCCTTTTTTGACAATACTTTTCGCATAGGGGTGGTGGAACATTGCTATAGTCTCCACGTTTCTTACCTTTGGCTTTCTGAACATTTTCTTCCGATTGAATCATCGGAAGAATGTGATCGATGACATAGGCATTTGTGGTAAAGCTTTTAAGAAGCTGTCGAACCCTTTCGGTTTCTATTTTCATATCTTGAAGCTCTTGTTTTACTTCAATAATGTTATTTGTATAAACGTTAATAGCTTTTTGTTTTTCCATTAAAGTAGCTTTTAACATTCTGATAGTATCATCTTGTTTAATGTTATTTCTATCCAACCTGCTGTAATCATCTTTCATTTTGTAATATGCCTCCTTCATTGTGTGATAATTGTATTTGAAATTATTATTATGCACATTGAGTTCGGTTATGATCTGTGACTTTTCAGCACATTGAACACACAGTTCAGCACATTTCGTACATGGTTTCTCAACCTCGACGACTTGTACTTTGACAACTTCCTTTTCTACAATCTTTACCTCTGGACCTACCTTTGTTAGATTTGCCATCATAGCCTTGTTAGCAATCTCTGTGAGGTTTTCTTCATTCATCTCTTTGGTCGTGTTACTGACCTCTTCAATCACCGGTTTCTCCTCAGCAATATGCTCCACAGATGTTGTATTGCCAAAACAACCTGCAAAACTAGTAGACATGTTAGGGGAAAGGATACCCTGCATTTTTGTATGCTGATAAATTCCTCCTCCTCAGCTTGTTGCATGTATTCTTCTAGTAATGCACTCTCCATGGCTGCATCTTCAGCGTATGTGTCTTCAACAATCTTAGCCACTAATGCAACTCCAGTCTTTTTGGCGATATAAGAATTCCAGTCAAAGCCATCATCTTCGTTTGAAGCGACCATTGCTTTTCTATTGTATTTGAAGGTTTATCTTGGATTTCGACTTGTGTCTTCTTTGGGAAAGGCTTGTATTGAAATAACTTTTTGTAATACTCATGCCACCTCCAAAGGGACTTTGGTTACCCGTTGCTTATGGATTCTTGCATTCTCTCTTGAAGTGCCCTTTCTATCGGCATCTGAAGCAAGTGACCTTCATTTTGTCGAATCCCAGTTTGTTGCTTGAATTTCGGATATCTCGGCTGGTAAGAACAACAAACTTCGTAACCGTTTGAATGATTGATGCTAAGGACCATTTGATGTCCATAGCTCAAGCTCTTCTTCATCCACTTGATCATAGTCTTCGGCGGTCATTTCCGGATTACCAATCTTCCCGTCCACCGAGCTTTCATATGATTCTAACACTGTAGTGAGAAGTGTCATGTGTTGTTTGGCAACTTGTTCAGAAACGACATTGTTTAGATTAACATCAATGTTGCATTTGTACACACTTGGATCAGAATTCGATTGATTATTCTGATTTGCTTGATTTTGATTTGAAGAATTTGATCATGTGCTTGAAAATGATGAACTCTGAGGACTCTGATCATATTTTGGTTATGATTGAGCTTGACTTTGTGGCAAATGATTCGAAGAATTCAGATTTGCGCTAAAAGCGGTTTAGATCTTCGGGCCAGTGATGTTATCTTGAGCTCCTGACTTGTAGTACAGCCCTACATCTTGAGTCACATTTGCATTCTTTGATTTTGCTATCTTTAATAACTCCATCTCCTGACCTTCCAGTTTATCGATGAACGTGGATAGCTTAAAGAACTGCCAGCTCGGACTTTCTTTGAGAACCATGGGATATGTCGTCCAATCACCTTCAGGAAATGCGTCAGCCAATTTATCGATGTATTCTTCTTCTTTCTTCTCAAGCCCGTGTCTCCTCCTGATCACTTTTAGATGACAGAATCTTTCGATCATCTGTTTCATCGTTTCGCCTTTTATTATCGTGAATATATCGAATACTTTCATGATCAACGCTTTATTGCTTTTGACCATTTCTGCACTTCCCTGGTACTTGTTATGAAAAGATATCCATAAATCCTGTGCAGTCTTATATTCCGGTAACAACACCAGTATATCTTCTTTCACCGACTGTTGGATCAAACTTATCATTTTCTTCTCTGCGATGTAAGCATCCTTTTGTAAGGTTGAAAACTTTCTTATATCGACCTCATTATCACCTTTATCACGAGGTCATGTGTAGCCAATCTGAATTGCAACCCAACTATAGAAATACGTAGCTTGCACCCAGTTTGAAAACTTCTCTTTCCAACCCTCGTACTCGTCCATATTCATGAGTTTCGGCGGTTTAACGGATGTGCCCATTTCGTTATCGATGTTAACTTGGTTAACCATCTTAGCGTTCGATGTTGTTGCCGACATAAAAGCAATTTGCAGATCTTCCATCTTGAAAATTGACGAATTTTACTGAAAAACACACGTTCACAAACTTCGAAAAACAATTAGTACACTGACAAGTTCGGGCGAACTTGCGGTATGAGAAAAAAATCAAATTTTGATTTACACAAGTTCGGGCGAACTTGTGTTTAACTTTTGAAAATTTTCTCCGTGATTAAGTTCGGGCGAACATATACTGACTTTCAAGTGAATTGTTAAGTTCGGGCGAACTTATAACAGATTTTCAACAAATTTCAATCAAGTTCAAGTGAACTTGATAAGAATTTGAAGAAATTTGAATAAGTTCGAGCAGACTTGTCTAAGAAACCCTTGAAATATCGATCAAGTTCGGGCGAACTTGATTAAAATCAAAGAATTTTAATCAAGTCCGGGCGAACTTGATGTTAAGTTCGGCCAGAACAATTTTGCAAAACATGGTTTTTTGAACTTTTTGATATCAATTCGTTTGAATTTGATGTCCAAACTATCAGGGATTTACCACAAGTGTTTTTTACATGACATATTAAAAAATTAGCAACTTTTATCTGTGAATTCATTGTTTTCTATGAAAATTGAAAAAAAAATGGTAGAAAGAGGTAGAATAAGAGTAGATTTGGCAAGGAATGCAAAAATTTAGGTACCGTGGCTCTCATACCACTTGTTAGATCGTCTCCGCATTAAGCCCGGGAACCTAAATTGTTTCTATTGTCCATACAAGCGGAAATTATATGACAAGATTAATCGAATATGCAAGATTTACTATTTAAACGTTGTTTTATTGATCATTAAAATTCAATACATTCAGTTCCAGATCCGACAGAGCTTCGCCGTCTGTGTGCCAAAATTGCAGAAGTTAAAAATGAAGGAATCAAGTCTACTATTTATAGAGACACAAGTTCGCTTGGGGTTTAACAAGTTCGGGCGAACTTGTCTTGAACAAGTCCGACCGAACTTGTTCTCACTTTCCAATTCCAGGCGAACTTGTGTTCTATTTACATAAATACCCTTCATTTTCTAGTCTAATCTAGCAAAAACTATACAGACTCGATCCAAGACTAAGACATAGACATTATGTACTAACATTGGTAATGGTTATAACTTGGATTTGATCAGGAGTTTTCACCCCGGATTGAGTCTATAGGACACTAGCATGGTGATGGAGGTCAGGGTAGTATTAGTTTTTAGTTTGGCTTCCAGGCACCGTTTCGCGTGCCAGCCAAAGTCAGTGGTTCAACATGTTCGATAATGGTACGGAAATACCAATAGTACCAACACGTGGTTATTTAAGAATGATTAACTTTTCATCAAGGGAGTTTGAGTGTTTGGGGAGTCTAGGTTACCCAAATTTGAGATTCCATTTTCACCGTCGGGAATTTGCCCGAACTGTCTTAGGACACACCCCTTGGTGTCCAATTTTCCCGGGAATCTCTCGGAATACTCCCGTGTTCTAGTTTTAGTATTTGTCGGGTTGGGTCAGCTCCCAGTTCCGGCAGGTTCGTTATACGGTAAACTGCCAAAATTGATTTAAAATAACCTATTTTTAATTCCATAAATTCCCATTTAATCTATAATTTGAATAAAAATCTTTAAATTTTTATACAAGTTAGTAAAAATCTGTAGATTATGAGAAAAATAATTTGGGAATTTATTTTGGCATTATCCTTATTTAAGTAAGTTATTTATAAAAAAAATATTTAACCAAATAATTTTCATTAATTATCACCAGCGGTCCAAAAATTCCAGTTGTCCCTATATGTCCAGGAACTCTCTGTAAAAATTGGGATTTTTCCGATTTCATTTCGGTGCGTTACCGGCTACCGAAAACTCACAAAAACGTGGATTTTTAACCCAAATTAAAACTCAACCAATGGACTCCGAAATTTTCCAAAATATTCCACATATGTTCTTTAGTGTATCTATAATATTTGGTGATTTATTGAATTCGTTTGTAATTTTTCCGAAATTCTTTCAGTAAAACAGTCAAAAATTCACCAAAAATCTAGAAAATTCGACAAATTCTAAAATTTTTCGTGGACCTTTTTGACAACACCCTACATCACCACACCATATTTCAGCTCAATCCAAGTATCACGGACCAAGTTATAGTCAAAACAATAATTTGCCTACTCTAGATTGGTTTTCAGCGATATACCTAGCGCAAGCTCCGATTCCGTAGGTTTTACTTAGGTTCAGAAGGGTGTAGGAGCTATATTCAGTACCTACACATCAAATACAATCCAAATATTCTAGAACTTAGATCAATCAACCTTTGTTTCATGGTTTTTCGGTTAATTGAATAGTTATGCGATTTTTGTCGAATAGGTGTTGATTAGGGTATCAAAACCCAAAGATTTTAACCATGGCTGCCCTATAACACTAGGGAATTCACATGGTGTTCTTATTCAGCCCATAAACTTGTTTAAACCTTCAAAATCCATGGATAAAAAAGGGTTTTTTCGGTTCTAAATCAAGTTTAACCAAGAAATCATGATTAAAACCTTATGAAACAAGAGTTATACCTTTGATTTGAAGGTGTTTAATGTTGGATCAGCTGGTCTTAAGCTTCTTATGGCAGAATTTTTGTGTGAAAGTGAAAGGAATTAAAAGAAAAAAAATAAAAATATACATAAAAAGGGGGTGGCGGTTTGGGGTGGGTCCCATGTGGGACACCTCGTGCTTCGTAACTCGTGTTAAAAGATGATGTTTATCTTCCGTTTGCGGTTAGTGTGATATCTGTGATGATCTGATCATGTATGAATGACGAACAAGTTATCAATAAATAAAATTTATGTTTTATTTGTGAATTTTGTATATTTATAATGTTATTTGCACACATTCGATTCTTGCACAATTTCGAACTCTTAAATCTCTTCTATGGGCAAAACCGGTGAACCGATACGCAAACGAAACCAATTTAATGCAATGTATGTTCCGGAATAATGTCACAAGCTAAACATACCTTAAATAACCTTTGCATAACTTAGAAATAAGTTTTGGAGGGTTTGGTATGTCAAAAACAAGTTTATTCGATCACAGGGACTTATTACGACAAACTGTGAAAGTCTGTCGATTCTCGCAGTGACCTACACTGCGGAATAAGAACACAACCCTAGCATACCTTAAATATCCCTTACATAACTTAAAATAAGTTTTGAAGGCTTCGATATGGCAAAATCACACTCTTGTAACTTCAGGGGATATTTTTCAAATTTTGCGAAACTATGCCTTTTTGCGTATATCGCTATCCAAATCACGTACGGACATTCAAAAGTTATTCTAATCATCAATATATTATATGTTAGTGATTGGAATGCGAAAAATCCGTTCGTTACGCATTTACGGTCACAAACGCGTTCGTTATGATTTTCAGTCGTAATTAACCAAAAACCGCGATCGTACGGCCAAACAAACCGACCTCTGGAATATTTTTGAGCATATTTCAAGTTCCCTATACTTTAAGTCCTTATGGAGCTTTGAAATGAGGTTAACGAGTGTTAGAAGTGCCCGAAACACGATGAAACAGGGCAGGGAACATTTCTGCCAATTCTGAAAGTTGTGGCCAGCTAGGGGCCTTACGAACCGTAAGACCTAAGCCATACGGTCCGTAAGCCATGCCCAGCTCACCAGAAACTTGGCAGCAGCTTGTTAATTCGTTTGTTGACTCACCAATCGGCCTTGCCACCCTTGTTTCTGCATTTGACACATATGGGACACTAATCTAACTTGTGGGTGAGTCATGGGACACTTGTTAAGCACCTACAACATCAAGAATTCTATAAATACCAAGTTGTTCTTGAATTTTGAACTTTTGCAACCATTGTCCTTGCTCCATTCTGCTTCCAATCCGAATTTCCAACACTTTGGTGATCAATCTCTGAGTTCTTAGCATTCCTTTGGTGTTTGTAAGTGTTTTCTTTCATGTTTGTTTCAATTCTTGTAGTTTAATTGGATTAAAAGTCATAAAGTTTGACTTTTATTTGACTTCCAGAATTGATCATGAATTCATCAATTTAAAATCCAATTGAACCTTGTATTATGATGGTAATCAAGATGGCTATGATTCCTATTGATCATACCTACTGATTTCTATCATTTCAAGTCTCAATGACAAGTCAAATTTTCAGTCAAAAATTCGATTTTTGTGCATTTGCAACGGATCTAAATTCGGGTGTCAAAACAGGTCGTTTTGATGCAAAAACTCTTTCATAAACTTATTTAGACATGTCAAAACAAGTCTAAATTGTCACTCTCCTTGTAGTGCTTGTTTAGAGTCGAAAAGTTGAACGGTTTGACTACCGCTTTAACTTTCGAATCTGACCCGTTTGGTGGATCTTCGGACCCGACCAAATACATATTTCTGACCATAAATATATAGGGAACAACCCTCTGAGGTTATACCTTATGGTCATGTTGTTTGGATTGTGTTATGGTAATTAGTTGTAATATTCCTTAAAAATGACCAAAATACCCTTTTTGCAAAGAAATCAATTATAAACATATATAACACAAGTTTTGACATATAATCTGATCAAAAACATTATTAAACATATTATGGTAATTTAGACTTATCATAAACATATCTAACCATCCGAATGCATAGTTACGCAAATGACGCGTTAAAGTGGCTTAAACTACCTTAACGGGTCATAACGGGTCAAAAGCACTTAAAATCTTTCAAACTCATAATGTAAACTTATTACCATATTATATGAGTTCCGACACTCATTAGTTTATAAGATCTCATTCTATCCGAATCCTCCGATTTCAAGCCTCGATTTTACACTATTATTCTTTTTAGGACACGCGTGATTTCTTGGATCTTTAAGCTTTGGATTTTCTTTTAATCCAAGATTACCTTGCTATCACATGTGAGTACATAGTTCCCCTATTTTACGTTTTCAATCATTTTGGGGTGATGCATATGTGCCAAAAAGTTTACAAGTTTTCAAGTTACAATTGCTATGGTTTACAAGTTTCAAATGAAAATACTATGGTTTATATAAACAAAACGATTTCAATATTGTGAATGAACTTGTTGGTGCGATGTATTTATAACAAGAATGACATTCATTAACAATGATCAAGCCGACCAGTAGTAAGTTCGGCGCCTAGGACCGACAATCCCGTGACCAAAATACTTGTGGTTTGTGGGGAAATTTGGGAAGCGACTGAAATTGTATGTAACAAACCCTTTGGTGGTTTGTTATACGATTAAGGGACACCGTGGGTGGTCTCGAACAAGTCAACAAAGGTTTGAATGTATTCACGAAACGACCAAAAGTTTTCACATTGATAACAATGAACGATGAACGACGAACGATGAACAATGGTTGATAACAAGGAAACAACGAACGATGAACAATGGTTTATAACAAGGAAACAATGAACGATGAACAATTGATTTATGACAAATGATTTACGATAAGTGATTTAGATAACGAAACGGGTGTAATGTGATAAAAGCATGGTGGATACGCCGCTGGTACTTCCTATATATAAGTGCTTTTATCACATTACATACGTGTCGTTATTTACATTACTTGGACAAATGATTTCAAACAATGACACACAACTGATTTTCGATTAAAGATATAAACCATACGAGTTATTTCAAGACGATTTACAACTTGGATTTACAAAACAAATGTTTTCGAGTCAAGGTTCATGGCTACGATATTTTATAAACTTTTACCCTTTTGTTTTAGACGATTAGCTATTGCAATATCAAATGCTTTCAAAACAAGGTTCTCACTTACGACTCTAGTAGTCGGACTATATATTGCAATATACACAAAGCCATGGACTTGACACACTCACAAAACCTATGTACCCGCCGGCATATTTTTGCTGACTCGTTTTCACATATGTTTCAGGAAATCAAGTTTGAAGTCGATGCATGATCATGCAGGATCGGATGTGGACCTTAGTGCCTATAAAATATGAAAGACAATAATTATGCTTGTTTGTTGTTTGTTTAAGTTTGGTTAAATGTTCTATATTAATATGACAATATAAATTATGTTTAATAATAAATAAAACGAAATTTCAAATACCAAGTGTTGTGAAACAATCTGTTAACATGACTCCCCAAGTGTTTCCGCCACGGTTTGTTGTTTTACTCGATTTGGGGTGTTACAAGTTGGTATTAGAGCACTGGGTATAGGAAATTAGGTTATTAGTAATGCTTTGACCTAGACTATAACCTTCCTAGGACCCTAACGCAAGTTTACATGCGTTTAGATTTAAAATACAATACGATCACCTATCCTTAGGTGATTACCAAAACAATTACACAAAGATTTCAAATCCGTTTTCAAATTTCAATCATCTATCCTTAGATGATTTGTTTTTGGCATAAGCCTTTAAGTTTTCAAAATCTTATCAAAGTTTGGGTTTTAATAATGTGAACACGTGCAATCTGGAAGGGTGGGTGCCTGTACCCTGAGTTTTTTGTCTAGGCTAGAGTGTTCGTACAAATCCACTTAATCGGACCAGTTACTCTTACCTGGGAACTCTTGGGGTGAGTGTCCACTTATAGGCTAAAGCATGCCTTTACGATACATTATAAAGACCCATTTACTTTGATTAGTCAACGTGCGTCATTTGTGTGTTTTGAGAAACGAACGAATGACCACAATCCTTATGTTATGTTGACATTTTCAAAACCTCTCTTTTTGTTTATCCTAATGTCAATCTCACACATCTTTCATCATGTTTCTTTTCTAGAATGCCTCCTAGACGCGATCAAACTCAAGATGCTGCAATGGCAGCACTTATCGCTCAGCAAATGGTTGCGATCCTCCCGAACCTAGTAACTCAACTGAATCAAGCGAACAACAATAACAATAATAACAACAATGCTCCGTGTAGCTACAAACAGTTCTGTTTGGCTAAACCACTTGCATTTTCTAGGTCTGAGGGAGCTACAGGACTTCTTCAATGGTTTGAGAGTCTCGAGAGCACATTTCGTTTCGTTCAATGTCCGGATGAGCGAAAAGTTGAGTTTGCATCGAGTGTGTTCAAGAAACGAGCTTTGACATGGTGGAATGGCGTTATCAGAGATAGGGGTGCCAATGTGGCCTTAGCCCAAACTTGGGGAGAGCTTCGAGATCTAATGATGAAGGAGTTCTGTCCTCGTGATGAACTTAGGGCTTTGGAAAGGGAATTTGATGATCTTAAACAAGATAGCGGTGAGCATCATGCTTATACTGACCGATACGAGGAGTTGAGTTTACTGTGTCCTTCGATGGTGACGCCTTTGGATAAGGCGATCGAGAAGTATATCGATGGTTTACCTGATCCTGTGCAAGATATCATCACTGGTAGCCACCCTACCACCGTTCGACAAGCTATTGAGTTATCTGTAACTTTAACCGAATCCCAAATCAGGAAAGGTAACCTACATCGCCAAGGTGATAAGAAATCCTCTGCCAAGTCAACCTAAGAGAAACCAAAGGGAAACAAAGCCGGGCCTTCCAAACGATCAAAGAAGCGTAAGGCTTCTCAAAACTTTGCTGTGACTGCACAACCCACTCCAACTGCTCCCCAAAACCAACCAGCTCAACCACCGGCAAAGAAACCATATGCGGGAACTGCACCTCTTTGCAATTGTTGCAATGGTCACCACCAAGTTCATGTACCATGTCGACAATGTACTACCTGTGGAAAACTTGGTCACTTGGTGAATATTTGTCGTTTTAACCCAAACCGAGCTGCACAAAACCAAGTTCAACCACAAGCAAATCCTGCTGGACCTCATTTTCCACCTGGTTCATGTTATAATTGTGGTGAAATGGGTCACTACAGGAACAATTGTCCAAGGTTAGCGAATGCAAATCCAGCACGTGGATGAGCTTTTAATATGAACGCCAATGAGGCTCGTGTGGATAATGAAGTTGTTAACGGTACATTCCTTGTCAACAATCACCCTGCTTCTGTTCTTTTTTATTCGAGTGCTGATAGGAGCTTTGTGTCATTAACTTTTGAGCCTTTGCTTTTGATGCCTAGAACTAAACTAGGAAAACCCTTGTCAGTCGAGATAGCCAATGGTGAACCCCTTGTACTTGATTCTGTTATTCGTGATTGTCAATTGAACTTCAACAACCATTTGTTTTCTATCGACCTCACACTGATGCAACTTGGAAGCTTCGATATTATCATTGGAATGGATTGGTTAACCAAGCACCATGCCGAAGTTATTTATTTTAACAAGATTGTTCGAGTACCTATTCCGTCTGGTGAAATTCTAGAAGATGGAGAGAAACCCGTTAGTAGCCTTAAACTTATGACGTGTACCCAAGCTCAGAAATATTTGAGAAAGAATTATGTGGCCTTCTTGGAACATATTGTGGAGCAGTCAGGCAAGAGCAAGAATATTCGAGACATTCAGGTTATTCGGGATTATCCTGAGGTATTTCCCAAAGATCTACCCGGTTTACCCCTAATACGTCAAGTTGAGTTTCGAATTGATCTAGTACCAAGTGCTAACCCAAAGCCCAATCTCCTTACCGCCTTGTACCGTCTGAGATGCAAGAATTATCGAAACAACTACAAGAGTTATCTGACAAAGGTTTCATTCGTCCGAGTTATTCTCCTTGGGGTGCTCCGTCTTATTTGTGAAAAAGAAGGATGGATCTTTCCGAATGTGTATTGATTACCGCGAGCTCAACAAACTCACATTCAAGAATCGATATCCCCTACCTCGCATTGATGATCTGTTTGATCAACTACAGGGTGCTACATGTTTTTCAAAGATTGATCTGCGTTCTGGGTATCATCAGCTTCGTATTCACGAAGAAGATATTCCTAAGACTGCTTTTCGCACACGTTACGGTCATGATGAGTTTACAGTTATGCCTTTCGGTTTGACAAATACTCCAGCTGTCTTCATGGACTTGATGAATAGGGTTTGTAAACCTTATTTTGATAAGTTCATCATTGTTTTCATCGACGACATTCTCATTTATTCAAAGTCTCAAACCGAGCACGAACAACATCTTCTTCTGACAATGGAACTTCTAAAGAAGGAGCAACTTTACGCCAAATTCTCCAAGTGTGAATTCTGGCTGAAAGAAGTTCAGTATTTGGGACACATTGTCAATGAGCATGGTATTCATGTGGATCCTTCCAAAATCGCTGCGATTAAGGATTGGAAAACACCCACTACTCCCACAGAAGTTCGCCTCGTTTCTTGGTCTTGCTGGTTACTATCGATAGATCGATGTTCCCTCACTGCTTTAACTCAGAAGAATAAGCCTTTTGAGTGGGGACCCAAACAAGAGGAAGCTTTTCAAACTTTGAAACCAAAACTCTGTGAAGCTCCTATTTTGTCCTTACCCGATGGCAATGATGATTTTGTGGTTTAATGTGACACGTCGAATCTAGGCCTTGGTTGCGTTCTCATGCAACGAAATAAAGTCATAGCCTACGCGTCGAGACAATTGAAAGTCCACGAAAAGAATTACACAACTCATGATCTTGAGTTAGGTGTTGTTGTCTTTGCCCTCAAAATCTGGAGACATTATCTTTATGGCATATGTGTGTGTTTTCACAGACCACAAAAGTCTCCAACACATTTTCAATCAAAAGGAGCTAAACATGAGACAACGAAGATGGGTAGAGCTCTTAAACGATTATGACTGCGAAATTCGCTAGCATCCTGGTAAGGCGAACGTTGTGGCTGATGTGCTTAGTCGCAAACGAGTCCATTCTGATATTCAAACACGTATTCTTGCAACCCAACGCACTTGTGTAACCCAAGGTTTGTTGAAAGACGAACTACCGCATCAACTTGGACTGCAACTTGAAACGAAAGACGATGGATTACGTTACTACATGAACCGTTTGTGGGTTCCGAATCAACTCAATCTCCGTACTCTATTAATGGATGAAGCACATAAGTCTGGTGTTGGGTTTTTGGACATGTTTATCAAATTTATTTTATCCGTATAAAATAAAAACGCAGCGGAATATTTATATAAAACATGTTACATTACAAGATATAAAACCCATTTTATATGTAAAACCAAAACCCGGATCCATATATGAACATGCATGCTATCAAAACACAACCATAGGATGTTTCAAGAATGCTACATTTCAATAACAAGTTGATGAAAAGGATGATGCTCTTGAATGGTAATCTTCTAAGTAGAAGACCTCAAGCTTCTATACCCCAAGCTTTCCAACAAACACCACAAGATTGCTAGGATTTCTACACTTATGAACTCACTTGAAACACCCTCTTGACAACCACCTTTGGCCGAAAATTAGAGAGTTAAAGAATGAGTTCTTTCACTTGAATTATATTATGAAACATTATGTGAGAGAATGACCATCAAATCTCCATATATCTTCTTCAAGATCTTATCTTGGATTATAGAAGATTACATGAGGTATGTAAGAAGATTGCACGACATTTCATTGGTGGAAGACCACCTTGGAAGGCACAAAAGGGGGCGGCCCTATAGGCTTTTTTCTTAAAAAAAATTCAAAATATTCTTTTAATTTAAGTCTTGTATTTATTTTATAACTTTTATAAAATTATAACATCACATGTTATAAGACTTATGCAACATACCACAATTATTTATAATGTTACTTAACCCATTAAATAACAATAAAAAATATTCTCTCAAAATAAATTATCCATATAATTTATTAGTTTCTCAAGTAAATTATTAGAAACATTTAAATATTATAAGTGTTAATATTTATTTGTTTGATCACATCATAAATAAATATTATGGGTGTTTGTCTAGCTTGTTATTGGGTATGACCGGACTTGGATCATAACGTACTAGCCATATCAATTTAATATGTGTCTTGGGCATACCGATTCCAACAATCTCCCACTTGCACAAGATACATCGAAGATTGATTCAAGTAGCAAATACCGCCTAACAACGGTTTACTACCCCTAATACGTATGACGAAGTGCCATTCAATAACATCATCCCCTTCAAGTCCCTTACTTGAACATGATTTAGGTGAAATGATCATTTATCCTTTCATTACATATGTCATGTCAAATCCAGAGACATAGTATGATCATTCTCTGTTGATTTAACTTTAGCAGGCCTTAGACATCTTACTCTCAACGAAATAAGAGGAACAAATCCCATCTTGACTACATACGTCTCTCACAATCACCTCGTACCACACCTGAGCTTAGCCTTATGTACCGCCATATTACTGCAGCAAAGAACCAAGTCAAAGTACAATATTTGGTGAATATCAAGACCCAATATGTATATCAGGTCAGAGGATACAATGATATTCGCCTTTACTCAAATTTACTTATGATCAATCTCAAATATTCCATGTAGTAATATTTGAGAGCGGGTCAGTCCAATATTTGTATCCCACAAATATCTATGAACTTTGGTAGCAACACTTTGCTCTATATTCATACCTAATGAATATCCACCAATCCGAGCTCATACTAGTCTTACCTTCATATTTGTTCCCACAAATATGATCGACTACGGACATTTAGAATAATTAACTTATTCATGAATTTAAACATGCTAAAATGGAACATAACTCAAAATGCCATAATCATTAAATGAGTCATAATAACAATTGTTCCGATATCCAAATACTAAATAGATCAAATCCAATCACTAGAATATCGAAGTCCTAAGGCACAAGTATAACCCTCATGCTTTGGCCGTTCAAGAAGATTTGTGAGAGGATCCGCAATGTTTTGATCGGTGTGAACTTTGCGAATACATATCTTTCCCTTTTCAACTTCATCCCTTATGTAGTTGAATCTCTCCGCTCAATGTGCCTAGTCTTTTGATGTGCTCGAGGTTCCTTAATTTGTGCAATTGCACCCTCGTTATCACAAAGATTTCTAGGGATCCTGAATGGTAGGGACTACCCCTAGGTCGGTGATGAATTTCTTCAACCATGCAGCTTCTTGTGCTGCCAATGAGGCGGCGATGTATTCTGATTCTGTAGTGGACAATGCTACAACATCCTGCTTCGAGCTCTTCCAAGAGACTGCAGCTCCATTCAAAATGAAGACATAACCAGACTGTGATCGAGAACCATCTCAGTCAGTTTGGAAACTCGCATCCGTGTAACCCTTTACAACGAGTTCCTCTTCACCAGATCCATATATTAGAAACATATCCTTAGTCCTTCTAAGGTATTTCAATATGCTTTTAACAGCCATCCAATGACTGTTACCTGGATTCTCCTGGTATCTACTTGTCATGCTTAAGGCGCATGACACGTCCGGTCTAGTGCATATCATTGCATACATGATAGATCCTATAGCAGACGTATATGGGACTCCTTTCATTCTCTCTTGCTCATCCTTTGAGTTTGGACATTGAGACACATTCAATATCGTTCCCTTTTGAATAGGTACCAAACCTTTCTTAGAGTTCTCCATCTTGAACCTTTTCAAGACTTTGTCAATGTATGCACTTTGGTTCAAACCTATCAAGCGCCTTGATCTATCCCTATAGATCTTTATTCCCAAAATATAGGCGGCTTCACCAAGATCCTTAATGGAAAAACAACTTCCAAGCCAGGTTTTAACACCTTCCATGGTTGGAATATCATTTCCAAATAGTAGAATTTCATCGACAACAGTACTAGGAAAGTGATGATGCTCCCACTAGCCTCTTCTACACACAAGCTTCATCGGCGTTCTTGATGAATCCAAAATTCCTAATTTCTTCATCAAAATGATGATTCCAACTTCTAGATGCTTGTTTCAATCCATATATTGATTGCTTTAACTTGCATACTTTGTTAGGATGTTTTGGATCGACAAAACCTTCAGGCTGAACCATATAGACACCTTCATTAAGATATCCATTGAGGAAAGCCGTTTTGACATCCATTTGCCAAATCTCATAATCGTAGTATGCAACTATGGCAAATAATATCCTAATTGACTTTAGCATCGCCACGGGCGAGAAGGTCTCATCATAATCAACCCTTTGAGTTTGAGTGAAACCTTTTGCTACAAGTCTCGCTTTATAAGTATCCAAGTTACCATGCATATCAGTTTTCTTCTTGAAACCCACTTATTCCAACTACTTTGGACTTAAGAGGTGGCACAACCAATTCTCATACTTGGTTGTCATACATGGATTGCATCTCTATGTTCATGGCTTCAAGCCATTTGTCACAATCGGATTGTGATATTGCATCATGGTATGTGGTTAGTTCATCCGAATCTACCACGTAGCATCCATCCATGAAAAATCCATATCTTTCGGTGGATGACTAATTCTACCAGATCAGCGAACGTTTTGTGTGTATTGATCAACCATTTGATCCTATTCAACAACCTCTTGTTGAGTGCTAGTATCAACCAAACGTGTATCGGCTTGTGGTTCTTGATCCTCATCAAGTTCCACCGTTCTACTACTAGTTCCTTCCATAAGGAACTTAGCCTCCAAGAACTTACCCTTTCGAGCAACAAATACCTTTTGCTCTGTTGGATCGCAAAAGTAATATCATATATTATCTTTAGGATATCCTACAAAGATACACTTAGTGGATCGTACTTCCAATTTGTTTGGGGTGTATTGCTTCACATAAGCTTCACAACCCCATACCTTCAAATATGATAATGATGGAGCCTTTCCATGCCATATTTCAAAAGGTGTCTTATCCACTTTCTTGGTTGGGGCCATATTCAGTATACAAGCCGCGGAGAGCAAAGCGTAACCCCAAAATGATAGAGGTAATGTGCTTCTAGCCATCATAGATCGAACCATATCCAATAGAGTTCGATTCCTCCTTTCAGACACACCATTATATTGTGGTGTTCCAGGTGGAGTAAGTTGTGAGATAATCCCACAACTCCTAAGATGATCTTGAAAAGCATCACTAAGGTATTCACCTCATCTATCGGTACGAAGGACTTTGATTGTTTTCTTGAGTTGATTTTCTACTTCATTTTTGAAATCTTTGAACATTTCAAATGCTCATTTTTGTGTCTAATCAAGTACACATAACCATAACGACTATAGTCGTCGGTAAAACTAATGAAGTATCTTTCACCATTCCTAGTCATTGGCTTAAAAGGACCACATACATCCGAATGTATGATACCTAATAAGTCTTTTGCACTTTCAAAGGTGCCACTGAAGGGTGCCTTAGTCATTTTTCCTTGTAAACAAGATTCACATACATCAAATGAATCATCTCCATTTGTTTCCAAAAGACCATTCTTTCGAAGTGTTTGCATGCAATTTTGTTTGCATGTCCAAGGCGACAATGCCAAAGATAGGAATCACTCAAATCTAATTTGAGTTTCTTGGTGGTTGCTTGGTACATTGAACTATCAAATGTATTATCATGAACCAGTTCATAAATACAATTTGAAGGCATAGCTTTAAAGTAAAACATGCCAGTCATCAAAACATAAATGTCATCGTTTACAAACTTTAAATTAAAACCATATTGTAGCAAGAGGGAAACTGAAATAATGTTCCTAATCAAACTAAGAGCATACAAAACATCTTTCAAGATGATTTCCAAACCAGTTGGAAGTTTCAAAACAGAGTCTCCTCGGGCTTCAACTTGAACCTTTGCTCCATTGCCCATGAAGAGACTAATGTCTCCCTTCTTCTAATGTTTATTTCTTTTGAACCCCTGCAACAAATTGTAGATATGAGTTCCACACCCGGTATCCAATACCCATGTGTTTGAAGAAATAACATTAAGGTCAATATGTATCATAAAGATTGTACCTGAGGTTTGCCCCGCATCCCTCTTGTTTTTCAACTCCTTGAGATAGGTTGGACAATTTCTTTTCCAATGTCCTATCTCTCCACACTCAAAGCATGGGTCAGTCGAAGCAACCTTTTGCTTCTTCTCCTTCGGTTTCATGGGTTCCGTTTTAATCTTTCCTTTTCCCTTCCCTTTGACGTGGCCCTTCCTTCTGGCAAAACTTGCCTTGGAGTCGGAGTGGGGCCTCTTCTTGTTTCCTCCCTCATTGATCATTAGAACGGGTAAAGCCTTTTTACCCATGCCTGCCTCGGCAGTTTTGAGCGTTGCATGAAGCTCACCAATGCTCTTGTCCCATCCGTTCATGTTATAATTCATGACAAAAGTCTCAAACTTCTTTGTTAAAGAGTTGAGGATCAAATCCGTAGCCAACTCTTTAGAGACGGGGCAGTTAAGCCTTTCAAGGCGATCAATGTGGCTTTTCATCTTAAGGACATAAGATGAGACCGATTGGGTTTCCTCCATTCGACATGCATGAAGCGCCCGAACCGTTTCGAAGCGTTCTACCCTTGCTTGATGAAGGAACATTTCTTTCAATTAGGTAATCATGTCGTATGCCCCATGATGTTCAAAATCCTTTTGAATCTCGGGATCATAGTTCCCAACATGAGGCAAGAGGCTTGCATGGAGTCCTCGGTATACTTAACCCAATCGTTATAGGCCTCCTCATCTTCCACGTTAGGTTCATCGGGAATAGGATCGTCCAATACGTAAGATATCTTTTCTTGCTTGAGAACGATTCTCATGTTTCGATACCAATCCATTAAGTTGTTATGGTTGAGACGATCCTTTTCAAGGATGGTTCTTAGTGATAGGTTACGGATGGTTTGGGTAATTGTGTTTGCATTGTTAGCGGCCATCTACAAAATTTTAACAAAGTTCAATTTTTAGTATTTTCGATATTATTAAATTTTAATTATTAATACCCTTTTGTGTCTCATAGACAATTAATAATTAAAATCTAGAATCCAACGTTACATTGAAATATTGATTAGGTGACCTTTATCCCATTATTTAAATTAACAAGGTAGTCAACGTTTGACAATTGCAACCCTTTGCAATTTCTAACCATATGGGATCGGTTAAACATATTAATGTTTAGTTAGCATGTTTAATACCATCAACACCTTTGTACGCCATGCTTCGGTGACCCTAAGCACATGGTTTCCAAATCAAATCGTCCTACTTACACACACATGTGAGTTTACCCATACAAGTGGTTAGGTGACCTTTATCCCACAAATATGGTAAGCTCACCTCCAACACACAAGTTCCTTCAAATGTGGTTAGGTGACCTTTATCCCACAAAGAATTACCAAGTGATTCGAGTGTTGTATAAAAGGATGGTGTTTGACTTGTTTTATAAAAGGGATTTTATGTTTTCAAAAAATTTTAGTTTTATAAAACTTTATGTACCACACATTTGCATGCATTCAAATTCATGGTGCCTTAGTGAAAACCAATTTTCAAGGTTCTTTTGATAAAACCCATTTTATTATAAAATCATTAATTTTTAACAAAACCATTTTATTAACCACTTTAATGATTTTTAAAGAACCAATTTTAAGCTTGTTATGGATTATAAGTTGTTAAGCATGCATATCCAAATATCATCTAAACAACCATAAATAAAACAACCATACAAGCATAACAAACAAAATAGGTGCATAACCATAGCCAACTATTTTTGACAACACTTGTTAGCCGAAACAAGTGTGCCAAAAGGTCCTTCCTAAAGGGTGAATATTGACACAAGAAATGTGTCGTTGAACTCCCACTTGAACCCGCATCCAAATGCTTCAAGTCTTCCTTTTGTGTTGTGATTTCTTTACTTTCTTTGGGCTTCCAAATGGACTTTATATTCAGCTCCAAACTCCTTTGGGCCTCAAAAAATGTGTTTTGATTATTGGGCTAAAATCCAGTTAAGAACCATGAGGTTCTTTAGGCCCAAAATTGGCCAAAATCAAAAACGCATTTTTGTGTGCATCTTCTTTTACAATAAAGTATCCTAATACATTTTTTCTAGTAAAATAAATGCACCTAATCTATTTATTTACATACCAAATGAAAATAAATAAATTACAACTTTACAAATGGAAGAACAAAGATAATTAATTATTACAACCCATTGAAATAATTAAATAAATCACAAACACAATCATTCAACATATTCAAACACAAGGTCATTGCTAGGTTATGAACACCAAAAATATATATCCACATAATATTTAAATTCAAGAGCAAAAATGGTTTCCTTTTTATAACCCAATTTTCGGCCAAGGGAAAAACCGAAAAGATGGGTTTTTGTCCAAACAAAACAAATCATCCAAATGATATAATTTTTTAAGATACTTTTATGCATGTATAATAAACATCTTGAAAAACAAAAGGAGAACCATGATTAAAATTTTCGGCCATAGGGTTTCCGCAAACCAAAAATCCCGAAATTTTTAAATCCATTGAAGCATGCATTCATATAAGCGGCTCTGATACCACTGTTGGGTTTTTGGACATGTTTATCAAATTTATTTTATCCGTATAAAATAAAAACGCAGCGGAATATTTATTTAAAACATGTTACTTACAAGATATAAAACCCATTTTATATGTAAAACCAAAACCCGGATCCATATATGAACATGCATGCTATCAAAACGCAACCATAGGATGTTTCAAGAATGCTACCTTTCAATAACAAGTAGATGAAAAGGATGATGCTTCTTGAATGGTAATCTTCTAAGTAGAAGACCTCAAGCTTGTATACCCCAAGCTTTCCAACAAACACCACAAGATTGCTAGGATTTCTACACTTATAAACTCACTTGAAACACCCTCTTGACAACCACCTTTGGCCGAAAATTAGTGAGTTGAAGAATGAGTTCTTTAACTTGAATTATATTATGAAAAATTATGTGAGAGAATGATCATCAAATCTCCGTCTATCTTCTTCAAGATCTTATCTTGGATTATGGAAGAATACATGAGATATGTAAGAAGATTGCATGACATTTCATTGGTGGAAGATCACCTTGGAAGCCACAAAAGGGGGCGGCCCTATAGGGCTTTTTCCTTAAAAAAATTCAAAATCTTTTTTAATTTAAGTCTTGTATTTATTTTATAACTTTTATAAAATTATAACATCACATGTTATAAGACTTATGCAACATACCACAATTATTTATAATGTTACTTAACCCATTAAATAACAACATAAAATATTCTCTCAAAATAAATTATCCATATAATTTATTAGTTTCTCAAGTGCAATTATTTAGAAAACCAATTTCTAAATATTATAAGTGTTAATATCTATTTTTTTGATCACATCATAAATAAATATTATGGGTGTTTGTCTAGCTTGTTATTGGGTATGACCCGACTTGGATCATAACGTACTAGCCACATCAATTTAATACGTGTCTTGGGCATACCGATTCCAACATCTCGTTATTCGATTCATCCTGGTGCTACAAAAATGTACAAGGATCTCCATACCCAGTATTGATGGCCGGGTATGAAGAATGACATTGCCTTGTATGTATCTAAATGCCTTACTTGTCTCAAAGTCAAGGCCGAGCATCAATGTCCGTCTAGTTTATTGGAACAACCAGAAATACCGGTTTGGAAGTGGGAGAACATCGATGGATCTCATGATTAAACTACCGCGCACATCTAGAGGTCATGATGCAATATGGGTAATCTTTGATCGTCTAACGAAGTCAACACACTTTATAGCAATTCGTGAAGACTACTCTGCTGACAAACTTGCCAAAATCTATGTTGATGAGATTGTGTCTCGTCATGGTGTTCCTTTGAACATTATATCTGACCGAGATGCTCGGTTCTCATCTCGTTTTTGGAAGACCTTGCAATCTGCTATGGGAACCAAACTCAATCTGAGCACTGCTTATCATCCTCAAACGAATGGACGATCTGAGAGAACTATTGAAACACTGGAGGATATGCTTAGAGCTTGCGTGATCAATTTTGGTGGTAGTTGGGATTCGCATCTACCACTGGTCGAATTCTCTTATAACAATAGTTATCACGCAAGCGTCAACATGGGGCCTTTCGAAGCTTTATACGGTCGAAAACGTCGTTCATCAGTCTGTTGGAATGAGATCGGTGAAACACAGCTCACTGGACCTGAACTCATCCACGACACAACCGAGAAAGTCAAGAAAATACGCGATAACCTTCTGACAGCTAGAAGCCGTCAAAAGAGTTATGCGGACAAGCGACGCAAGCCATTAGAATTCCAAGTTGGTGATCAAATCCTATTCAAGGTATCCCCTTGGAAAGGAGTGGTCAGATTTTGGAAGAAAGGAAAACTTGCACCAAGATATGTTGGACCATTCAAGATCATTGAAAGAATCGGAAAGGTGGCCTACCGACTTGAGCTACCTCCTAAACTCGGGAATATTCACCCAACATTCCACATGTCCAACTTGAATAAATGTTTAGCCGATACAAATCTCCATATTCCACTCGACGAGATTCACGTTGATGAAACTATGCATTTTGTCGAGAAACCGGTGGAGATAATGTACCGTGAAGTCAAGAAACTCAAGTGAAGACGAATCCTGATAGTCAAAGTTCACTGGGAATCCAAACGTGGCCCAGAATTTACTTGGGAATGAGAGGAGCATATGAAAGCGAAGTATCCACACTTATTCTCACGAGTTTCCTCTAATTAAATTTCGGGACGAAATTTCCTGAAGTAGGGAGACTGTGATATCTGCGACGATCTGATCATGTATCAATGACGAACAAGTTATCAATAAATGAAATTTATGTTTTATTTGTGAATTTTGTATATTTATTATGTTATTTGCACACATTCGATTCTTGCATAATTTCGAACTCTTGAATCCCTTCTATGAGCAAAACCGGTGAACCGACACGCAAACAAAACCAATTTAATGCAACGTATGTTCCGGAATAATGTCACAAGCTAAACATACCTTAAATAACCTTTTCAGAACTTAGAAATAATTTTGGAGGGTTTGGTATGTCAAAAACAAGTTTCTTCGATCACAGGGACTAATTACGACAAACTACGAAAGTCTACCGATTCTCGCAGTGACGTACACTCTGGAACAAGAACACAAGCCAAGCATACCATAAATATCCTTTACATAACTTAGAAATAAGTTTTGAAGGCTTCGGTATGGCAAAATCACACTTTTGTAACTTCAGGGGCTATTTTGCAAATTTCGCGAAACTATGCCTTTTTGCGTATATCGCTATCCGAATCACGTACGGAAATTCAAAAATTTTTCTAATCATCAATATATTATATGTTAGTGATTGGAACGCGAAAAATCCATCCGTTATGATTTACGGTCAAACACGCGTTCGTTACGATTTTCGTCGTAATTAACCGAAAACCGGGATCCTACGGCCAAACGAACCGACCTATGGAATATTTTTGAGCATATTTCAAGTTCCCTATACTTTAACGTCCTTATGGAGCTTTGAAATGAGGTTAACGAGTGCTAGAAGTGCCCGAAACGCGACGGAATGAGTGCAGGGACCATTTCTGCCAATTCTAAAAGTTGTGGCTAGCTAGGGGCCTTACGGACCGTAAGACCTAAGCCCATACAGTCCGTAAGCCATGCCTAGCTCACCAGAAACTTGGCAGCAGCTTGTTAATTCGTTTGTTGACTCACCAATCGACCTTGCCACCCTTGTTTCTGCATTTGACACATATGGGACACTAATCTAACTTGTAGGTGAGTCATGGGACACTTGTTAAGCACCTACAACATCAAAATTCCATAAATACCAAGGTGTTCTTGAATTTTGAACTTTTGCAATCATTGACCTTGCTCCATTCTGCTTCCAATCCGAATTTGCAACACTTTGGTGATCAATCTTTGAGTTCTTAGCATTCCTTTGGTGTTTGTAAGTGTTTTCTTTCATGTTTGTTTCAATTCTTGTAGTTTATTGGATTAAAAGTCATAAAGTTTGACTTTTATTTGACTTCCACAATTGATCAATTTAAAATCCAATTGAACCTTGTATTATGATGGTAATCAAGATGGCTATGATTCCTATTGATCATACCTACTGATTTCTATCATTTCAAGTCTCAATGACAAGTACAAATTTCGGTCAAAATGCGATTTTTGCGCATTTTGCAACGGATCTAAATTCGGGTGTCAAAACAGGTTGTTTTGATAACAAAACTCTATTATAAACTTATTTAGACATGTCAAAACAAGTCTAAATTGTCACTCTCATTGTAGTGCTTGTTTAGAGTGGAAAAGTTGAACGTTTGACTACCGCTATGACTTTCGAATTTGCCCGTTTGGTGGATCTTCGGACTCGAACAAATACATATTTGTGACCATAAATATATAGGGAACAAACAAGTATAAATTGTCACTCTCATTGTAGTGCTTGGTTAGAGTGGAAAAGTTGAACGGTTTGACTACCGCTATGACTTTCGAATTTGACCCGTTTGGTGGATCTTCGGACTCGAACAAATACATATTTGTGACCATAAATATATAGGGAACAACCCTCTGAGGTTATACCTTATGATCATGTTGTTTGGATTGTGTTATGGTAATTAGTTGTAATATTCCTTAAAAATGACCAAAATACCATTTTTGCAAAGAAATCAATTATAAACATATGTAACACAAGTTTTGACATATAATCTGATCAAAAACATTATTAGACATATTTTGGTAATTTAGACTTATCATAAAACATATCTAACCATCCGAATGCATAGTTACGCAAATGACGCGTTAAAGTGGGTTAAACTACCTTAACGGGTCATAACGGGTCAAAAGCACTTAAATATCTTTCAAACTCATAATGTAAACTTATTAAACCATATTATATGAGTTCCGACACTTAATTGGTTTATAAGATCTCATTCTATCTGGATCCTCCGATTTCAAGCCTCGATGTTTACACTATTATTCTTTTTTAGGACACGCGTGATTTCTTGGATCCTTAAGCTTTGGATTTTATTTTAATCTAAGATTACCTTTCCATCACATGTGAGTACATAGTTCCCCTATTTTACGTTTTCAATTGTTTTGGGGTGATGCATATGTGCTAAAAAGTTTACAAGTTTTCAAGTTACAATTACTATGGTTTACAAGTTTCAAATGCAAATACTATGGTTTATATAAACAAAAATGATTTCAATATTGTGAACGAACTTGTTGGTGTGATGTATTTATAACAAGAATGACATTCATTAACAATGATCAAGCCGACCAGTAGTAAGTTACGGCGCCTAGGACTGACAATCCCGTGACCAAAATTCGTGGGGTTTGTGGGGAAATTTGGGAAGCGACTGAAACTGTATGTAACAAACCCTTTGGTGGTTTGTTATACGATTAAGGGACACCGTGGTGGTCTCGAACAAGTCAACAAAGGTTTGAATGTATTCACGAAACGACCAAAATTTTTCACATTGATAACAATGAACGATGAACGACGAACGATGAACAATGGTTGATAACAAGGAAACAACGAACGATGAACAATGGTTTATAACCAGGAAACAATGAACGAGGAACAATTGATTGATGAAAAATGGTTTATGATAAGTGATTTAGATAACGAAACGGGTGTAATGTAATAAAAGCATGGTGGATACGCCGTTGGTACTTCCTATATATAAGTGCTTTTATCACATTACATACGTGTCGTTATTTACATTACATGGACAAATGATTTCAAACAATGACACACGACGATTTTCGATTAAAGATATAAACCATACGAGTTATTTTAAGACGATTTACAACTTGGATTTACAAAACAAATGTTTTCGAGTCAAGGTTCATGGCTACAAGATTTTATAAACTTTTACCCTTTTGTTTTAGACGATTAGCTGTTGCAATATCAAATGCTTTCAAAACAAGGTTCTCACTTACGACTCTAGTTGTCGGACTATATATTGCAATATATACAAAGCCATGAACTTGACACACTCACAAAACCTATGTACTCGCCGGCATATTTTTGCTGACTCGTTTTCACATATGTTTCAGGAAATCAAGTTTGAAGTCGATGCATGATCATGTAGGATCGGATGTGGACCTTAGTGCCTATAAAATATGAAAGACAATAATTATGCTTGTTTGTTGTTTGTTAAAGTTTGGTTAAATGTTCTATAACAATATGACAATAGAAATTATGTTTAATAATAAATAAAACGAAATTTCAAATACCAAGTGTTGTGAAACAATCTGTTAACGTGACTCCCCAAGTGTTTCCGCCGCGGTTTGTTGCTTTACGCGATTTGGGGTGTTACAGTTAAGTTCGTTTTCGGGTCCCGGACGCATTCTCGGTTTGTGAAACAGGCTCTGTTTTGCGTGTTCTTAGTGTTAGAAGACACAATTTTAAAAATCGTGCATAACCGTCTCGAAATCCGAACCCAGTTACGTTTTAATCATAAGAAGTCTCGTATTAGGGTAGTTTAAGTGTTTTTAAGCTTGACCGATCGCTCCTTGCACATTTGGTTACCTTATGTTATGCCCAAAACAAAGGCGTTTCCCTTACTGGGAAGCTTCTTCGTTTTGCGTGTCCGGGCTTCGATTAGCTTCAAATCTTATATCACAGTCTACGGCACAAAACTAAGTTGTTTCTGGAACTCGGAATCTTAAATGATGCTACCGATAACCAACAATCAACGTCAAAGGTTTAGTGCGCTGTTAACCGAAAAGCTCCGATTCAACACGTGTTTAAAGGCTACGGACACCAACTTCACATTGTTGGTCCTTAATAGTGTCATGTTAACCATGACGTGCTCTCAGATTCCTCTGAGACATTATCGATATTGTTTAATATAGCACCCAAGTCGTGCAAGTTTACAAGTTTACGTGCAATTATTGTTGTAAGTATGACTTAAAGTTTAGGACCAATTAAGGGGTACCTGGTTTCGTCTGGGTATCACAATAGCACAACCCATCTGGTCTTTTGTCATGGCCAAGTTAGAGTTAATACATGACAGGTATTTAGCGGTGGTTATTTGGGAACAATCCGCTTAAGAAACCTGCATTTTGTGCATATCACATTCCATACCCTTTGTATGTGAAATTTTGAGCCACTTTTGCACCTCATAGCTATATATATTTCTTTGTTTGAGTGGACCATTAGTCGTGTATTGTAGAACTTGCAACTTTTGGTACGTTTGAGACCATTGACCGAATATGAGCACAAGAATGATTAAGGCATTAGGTAAACCTTTTTCTTTTACACCATTTATATATCCTTGCCCAAAAATCAATCCCTTAGTCTCCAACTTGGAGCCTAAACCTTTCGTTTGACCAACCCATTTAGCCCTTTACCGTGGAGCCTTTTATTTTTAACTCATGTGATTTAGCCCTTTACCGTTGAGCCTTTTATTTTTACCCATGTGATGAAAATTCAATTCGAGGTTTAATGTTTGCAAAGTTTTGGTTAAAAAAAGTGTTATTTAGAGAATATCATAAAAAAGAGCAAAAAAATGTTGAGAAAAAGCACAAAAAGAAGTGTACTAGTTTGTTGATAAAAAGGAAACACGTTTTCCTCTTAGTTGTTTGTTGTAGTTAGTCGTTTTAGAACAGTTGTTTATGTAATAAAAAATCGAGTTTTCATCACCTTAGCCACTTTAAAATATCCTATTCCATACACTTAGCCTAACCCCATTACAACCCTTAAAGACCTTTTGACTTGTGCTTAGTATAAGTGTTCGGTGGTGGAGAATGATTGAGTTGCAAGCATATGTGGGTACATGTTCTAATCGGTTTGAGTGATCATTTGCAAATGCGAATACATCATAATTAGCAAACTTTTAAACCTAGTGGATAGAACATTGTGAGGGATGTGTATGATTTGTTAGCTTCAAGGGCGAATTAATCTTGGGTAACTATTTTTAGGTGATTAGTCACTTTACCCCTAAAAAAATTGAAAAGTGTAAGAATCATGAACCGGGTATAACATTAGGGGTATGTTTGGCATCAATCTTTTAGGAGCTTTTAGGAGTTTCTAACTTTAAGATTTTAACAAAAAGCTCCTACTCAATAAAAAGCCTTGTTTGGTTGAAGGAGCTTGAAGCTTCTAGGTTAGGAGCTTGAATCTTTTGGTTAAATGCTCCTACTAGTAGCGTTAGAAGGAGCTACAAGCTTTTAGGAAAAATGACTATTTTAACCTCTAAATGACTATCATGATTTTTTTATTTATGTCTACAAGCTCCAGCTACTCTGCCAAACACCTATATATATGAAAAAAGCTACAGCTTCCAGCTACAACCAACAGCTACCAACTTCCAGCCACCAGCTACTTTTGCCAAACATACCCTAGACCTTATCTTACATCTCGAGAATGGGAAGTGTGTTTTTCTTTCGACCCAAGTGAAAGTGAAAAACAGATTTGCTTGAGGGCAAACAAAAGACAAGTGTGGGGATGTGATGCGTGGTCGAAAACTGGTGTCCTATTATGTTTAAGTTTATGTTTTATATAAATTTTAGTTTCGAATAGCCTACTTTTGATTGGAATTGTATGATGGAGTTTAAGGAGCTATTTGGGAGCTATACAGAGCACCGGGAGCGAACAGGATCAACCAGAGATGCAGAAACTGAAAACCTGGAAAAGACACTATACAGGGGGCGTCGGCGACGAAGGGGGGCATTGGTGACGCCTCCAGGTTGCCGACGGGAAAGTTTCTTGTTTTGCGTTTCGGGACGAGATAAACCAATTTTGGGTCTTTGGAGAGGAGTTACTTGTTTTTAACATCTTTAACCATTCTTGGAGCCACAATCATCCTCTACACCTATCCTTATCATTTCCAATCTTCCGCTATCATCCAATTCGATCCATAACCCTAATCCACTACTACGATCATCATCATCATCATCTCATCATCAATCACCAAACCTTTTCACCATCGCCACTCACCAAACCCTAATTCCACCATTCTCCAAGATTAAAAATCATGTTCAAGATTAAGTTCTCATCATCTGGGATCGTTTTCCATTCACCATGAGCGGCTAGTCTCGTCAGGTTTCACCATGGTGTAGGTTTTTGTAAGTTTCTATGTTTAAACATTGTTTTGAGATTTGTTTCGTGAAAAGTTGTTAATTTGATTTTGAAACCACTGATAATTGTCGTGTATTTGAATTGAATTTGTGAATTGACGAATGATTATAAAATTTGACTTTGTGAAATGAATTTGTGCACTTATGCCTTGTCTAGGTTAGAATTTACATGTTTTTAGTAACGAAGTGTATTGTGGTTCGTCGTCTACAACGTTGATAGCTCTTGGTACCTAAGACACGCGGCACTAAATTCGCTAATTATTTATGCAATTGAATTGAATCTAAAACGTGTAGAAACCTTAGGACTTCAATTACCAGTTCCGGGTGTGAACCTTTTCTCCATTATTGTTTAAATCCGTAATTCAAGTTTACGTGTAATAACAATTAATCAAATTCTTTTCAAGTAACAAATTAATCAAATTCTTAGCAAGCTTCATAAAAGTGACAACAGACCATTAAAATCAATCTTGTCCATCGCAAACCACAAACTCTTTGTTGTTCGACCCCTTGCTACCACTAACACATTGTTAAGGGTAACTTGGGACTATAAATATTATCTTTGACCGGGGGCGACACTCCGATCAGAGTGCCACAATTAAAACACATTTGACGTTTTTTTTTAAAAAGGCATTCAGTTCTGCCGGTGAAATGGTTCTGTGTGATCTCGCAGATACACTTGAAGATCGTGATGATTTTCTTTGTTTCTGATGTTTATGCAAACGTGATTGCTTCTTTTCCTACTCACAAACATCAGTACAAGAATGAGTACATTCACTCACAACTTGAGAATCAATCTCTAATTTTGATCTTGTTTCTTTGTTTGTTGATAAATCATTTTGACACTTGGATTCAAAACATCTATTCTGATTAGTTATGTGTTGTCTACATTGCTCAACTCATTTGTTGAATGGTCATCAATAGAGATAGTGAACTGCGATTCATTTTTAACTAAATCAAATGTTTCACATGACATCTTTTCAATAACTATTTCATCAACCTGTTTAGAGAATTTTGGTTCATCAGTTGATGAATTTGATTCGCCATGTGAATCATTAATCACTGTTCAATTTTCAACCTGTTTAGAAACATCACATTCATCATTTAAAGCACCAGAATTTTCATGTATCCAATTTTCAACGACAGGAGCAAAACCAAAGTTCACTAAATCCAAACCATAAGCAACACGATTCTTATTGAAGTTTTCAAACACAAACTTCATAATGTCAAACATATTAAAATTTTCTTAGAAAAATCAAAAGATGCATCAAAACATGGTTCATCATCATCATCAGTACAATCCTCAATAATCACTTGATCTGCACAAGAACTAGATGAGTTAGTATTATTCAGACATTCAAATTGAACACTATTTGAATCAATTGATGAAACACATTCTGGTTCAACCTTTTGCCTGATGACTCACACGATGATTAACTATCAGATTCGTTACCTCAATTTGGTTGACAAGATTGTTTTTTTTTACCTAACTCTTCATTTTACAGAATTCGGTTTCTTATGAGCTGATATTCGAATGGGAGTTGATTTGGGAGCAAATATTTTAATGGGAGGGGATTGGTTTGGTTTACCATATACCAAATATTTTTCATTTTCAAGTTCCTCCTTAGTGAAAGGCATACTCGTGTAATTATGATTATATGGTAGAGGAACTTTAGGAAACCCAATCTTCCTCCCTTATTGTCCTTGTATTCTAGCTGCCCGTCACATATATTTTGTACAACTTTTCCTAAGGTTTCAAGTTTTTGATGTTGATTTCATTTTTCAAAAAATTTTCTTTTAAAGAGTTTAACTCAGTGGTTTACGAATTTAAATTCTCTAAAGAATATTTGTTCCAACATTTTAATACACTAAGATCTTCCATTAATTGCTTAATATTGTTCTTTTTTGGCTCAATTTTCTCATAGAGTTTATTTTGGTTAGATTTGAAGGTAAGATTCTCTTCTTAAGTCTTTAATTCCTCAAGCAAAACTGAATTATGTTCTTTGTAGTGTGTGACTTTTTCCCTACATTTATCCGTACATAAATAAGAATATACCTCATCAATAGTCAGTCCTTCACTTGACAATTGCACCATGAGGTCGTGTGATGAATACAAAAAGACGATTAAACAAGGAGAATTAGTTTCTACATAACACGGACGATTGGTTTATACAAAACAAGGACATATGGTTTACACAAAACAAAAATGATTGGTTTAGACAAGTCACAAATGGTTTTCAATTAAAGATATATAAACGATACAAAGTTTTAAATCTCTTTTTGTAAACAAGTGTGGTCGTGTGATGAATACATTCAAGCCTGTTTTGACTTGACTAACAAACCACCAAAGGGTTTGTCAAATTGTGTTTCACAGTTTATGTTGTTCCCCAAACATCCGTACAAACCCCGGGAAATTTAGAAACGGGATTGTCAATCCTATGTAACATATTACCGGTCGGCTTGGCCAAAGTTAATGAACGTACTCGTGTTACGGATAACGCACCACCAAGTGTCACATATTATTGAAAACATATTGCGTGTGTGTGACATTTGTGCCTTTACAACCATCATACAATTCCAAACAATTTAGAAAAAAATGAAATCTTGTGTTTCATTCTCGGGAATTGTATAATTACATGTGACATTCACACATTTTCAATCCATATACAATTTCATCCCCTCAAAGCTTTTCTGCAAGCTTTACGTAAAACTGTTAGGCAAACATAATCAGTTTAACGTGGCGTAAACTCCGGAACAATGACATAAGCTAAATATACCCTAAATACCCTTTACATAACATAGAAATAAGTTTTGAAGGGTTCGGTGTGGCAAAAACATGCTTATTCAACTTCAGGGACTACTTACGACAAACTACGAAAATATGTTGGTCGTATTCAAGATACGAACCACATATATATTTTTGTAATCAATAAAATCATGCATTTTATTGATGAGAATGCAAAAGTATCAAGCGTTGCGCAATTTTGGTCATTTTCGTATTTGTTATAACGTTCGTCGTGATAAAGTGAAAAACTCAACCGTACAACCGAACGAACCGACATCCATGACATTTCCGGGCATATTTCAAGTCCCCTATGCTTTAAAATCCTTATAAAGCCTAAATTTTGGGTGAACGGGGTTAAGCGCGTCAAAAACACCTTAAAAATGCTGATGGGACCATTTCTGCCATTTTTTTGAAACTTCGTGGGGGGCGTGGCTACGGGGACGCCCTGGAGGGATACCCGTCGTGTATGGCGACACCCCTATCTGGTAAGGTTATTTAAAACAGCAACAACACTTGTTTTCAGCCATTGTTTTTTTCTTGGGACCAAGTTGTGTGTTCTCCAAGCCTTTTTATCAGATTTTGACGCATGTTACGATCTCCTATGATCCTTGCCACCTCCTTGTACACATGTCTTGATCATATAACTCCTAAACTAGTATAAATAACAAGCCATTCTTCCTCATTCACTTGCTCATTTCATTCTAAAACTTCTCCCACTTACTTGGAGCTTACTTCGATCCTTTGGAGGCCTCCAATCTGAGATCTTAAGTGTTCCATAACACAAGTAAGTTCTCATCCTTAGTCTATTTCAATTATTTTAGCTTATGTTGAGCTAAAAGTCAAACATTTGACTTTCTTTTTACTTTGGTTCTAACCAATTTTGGTCAAGTCAAAGTTCAATTGAACTTTGCAATGTGATCGTAATCATGATGGTAATAATCCCTTGCGATTTCACCTTATGATTACCACGTTTACTAGTCGAAGTGACGAGTCAAAGTTTCGGTCAAAGATGCGCATTATGTGCATTTTACGACGAAACCATGTTTAGGTATCAAAACACCAAGTGTTGGTACCAAATCAATTTTATAAACTTAGTTAGACATGTTTTGACATGTCTAACTCGTCACTTCAAGTTTAGTGCTTATTTAGGGTCGTAAGTCGAGCGGTCTTGACCACCGCTTTGACTTTCGAATCCGACCCGTTTGGTCGATCTTAGGATCTGACCAAACAGATGTATATGACCATAGTTGCATAGGGAATAACCTACTGATGTTATACCTTATGGTCACGTCATTTGGTTAGTGTTATGATAAGTCGTTTTTATGTCCTTTAAAAATGACCAAAATGCCCTTTTTGCGCATAAATCCATTTTAAACATAAGTAACCAAAATTTTGACATATAAACTGATGTTATAACATTTTCAAACATGTTTGGACATTTAAAACTTATCATAGGACTTGTATAACTATCCGATCACGCCTTGACGCAAATGACACGTTAAATAGCGTAAACTGCCTTAACGGGTCATAACGGGTCAAAAGCACTTAGGATTCATTCCAAATCAGAATATTGAGTTTGTTAAACTATTTCATATGAGTTCCAACACTCATTTGGTTTAAAAAACCTCATTCTATCCGATTCCCCCGATTATGTCCCGTACTTTAACAAAGTTACCCGATGTTAGGTCACACTTGATTCCTTGATCTTTTATGCCTATTCACTGTTTTCACGATTTCAAAGCTATCTGATTTCGCATACATGAAACTTATCTTTTAACAAATTGAAACCGTTACCTGTGGCTTAAATAATGATTTTCAAAGTTTTTAAGAATATTTGGTGCGTGTTTATTCTTATACATTCATTAACAATGATCAAGCTTATTGGTAGTACGATATAGCGCTATACGACTTGACACCCTATTCCCATGTTAGGGAATGTCATAACCCAAGTTTAAACAAAATAGATTTTGCTTCGTGGTAAATCTATAGTCACCAAAGTATAGTTTGATATACTCAGGTTTGAATGTATTGCCAAACAACCACAATGTGTTATTACAAAGGTTTTCCAATTAAGCGATAAAAACGTATCTTTTATTGATTTCCTAAACCAAAGTATAGTTTGATATACTACCAAATCACAATCAAAGTATATTTCGATATACTACCAAAGCATAGTTTGATATGCTACCAAAGTGATATTGTTTTCCAAAGTATAGATTGATATACTACCAAATCTAGATATTGTTTACCAAAGTATAGTTTGATATACTATCTAATCTTTTAAACCAAAGTATATTTTGATATACTACCTAATCTTTTAAACCAAAGATATTTTGATAAACTACCTAATCTTTTTAAGCAAAGTATATTTGATATACTACAAAATCCTTTTATTCATAAACCAAAGTATATTTTGAGATACTACCGATTCTATTATTTCAAAACCAAAGTATATTTATGCATATACTAAAATCTTTATAAAGAAAAGTAGTTTAGATTCCAAATTTTTATCAAGGATTCATGGCTATTTTCGAAACCATTCAATCTTTTCTCTTAATATCAAAAGCCATGAATCCAAATCACAAAACCTATGTTACTCACAGGCATTTTTATGCTGACATACAAATTTACACATATGTTTCAGGTACTATTATTTTGTGATTTGAATGCATACTTCACATAGGATGGACACGGGCCTTACTGACTTAAAACTTGAAAGATGAATTTGATTGTATTACTTTCCCATTATTTCAAAACTATGTAATATATTGATTCAACTTTAAATACCATGTGTTGTGAAAAAATTTCATATAACGTGACTCCCGGATGTTTCCGCCGCGGTTTGTTGTATTACGCGATCGGGGTGTTACAGTGTGTGTGTGTGTGTATATATACATGTATATATAAACCATATGCATTGTTTTGAAATCTTGAAAATAGTTAACACATATGAATCACCCCAAAACATTTGAAAAACGTAAAAGAGGGGAGGTATGTACTCACTTGGATTGTGGATGACTTACTTAATTGTGTTTAGCAAAGCTCAAGTGGTTCAAGTGTTTCTAAACGGAAGATCGGATAGAATGTGATTTTTTAACCAAACAATCCAAGGATCTCGTATAATATGGTTTATAAAGCCTTACATTCTGATTGGAAAGGGTTTCTAGGTGTTTTGATTCGTCACGACTTGTTAAAGTGGTTTACGCCACTTTAGCGGGTCGTATGCATAACTAGGGGTCCAGATGGTCGAATGGGTCATATGACGAGTACAGTATGTCAAAACATGTTTATTAAAGTTGTGTGATCAGTTTATATATAAAAAAATATGATAATATATGTTTAAAACTATTTTATGCGAAAAGGGTATTTTAGACATTTAAAAGTGTATAAAGTTGACTCGTCAAATGAGTAACCAAATGGAAAGAGCATAAGCTATAACCTCAGAGGATGATTCCCTAGGTTGGATCCTAAGGTTGATCAAACGGGTCAGATTCGAAAGTCAAAAAAGAAGTCAAACCGCTCGACTTTCGACTAAGGAATAAGCACTAAATTAGAAATGACGAGCTAGACATGTTAAAACATGTCTAATAATGTTATAAAACTGATTTGGTATCAAACCATTAAGTTTTAATGCCTGAAACTCATTCGTCATAAAATGCATTTTTATGCATTTTTTACTTTTATTTTGTATAAGTTTGACTCGTCATTTTGCCTACTAAACATGATGATCAGAGGGTGTAATCGCGAAGGATTAACACCTTCATTATTATGATCACGCAGCAAAGTTCATTTTGAACTTTGACTCGACCAAAATGGTCAGAACCGAAAGTCCAAGAAAAAGTCAATGTTCCTAACTTTTGGCTCAAAACTAGCCAAAAGAAATGAAATAGACTTGGAGAAACACTTACTTGTGCTTGGAAAAAGATTTAAACTCAAGAAAGGAGGCTTCAAATGCAGAAGCAAGCTCCAAGAGAGTGTTTTAGTGAGAAAGAAAAGCATGGTGTGAAGAACTCAAAGCTATTTATAGTAATCTTTGATTCATGAGAGCTTGACAAGTGTTTGATGAGGTGTTATGGACTTGCTTAGTGTCCTAACAAGTGTCCTAACCAGGTTAGAGGTGGCAAACTTGGCGTTAGGTGGAAATAATTGAAGATAGGTGGCCAAACTTGGTAAGCCATGCAATTTTCTGCTACTTGGCACCCCTTACGGACCGTAACCAAAGCCTTACACTCTCACGCCAAAATTTTGCATTTTTGACATTTTTGGTCCCTGGACTTGTACTATCACTTGTTTGCCATTTTTAACCCTTCCAACACATTGTTTAGGTTATGTAAAGGGTATAAAGGCATATGTAACTTAGATTTTGTTCTGAAAATGTCATGAATATCTTTTAATCGATCGTACGATTACGTAATTCAAAATACAATATAAAATTTTATTAAACACGTAAGCTGTTGAAAAGGTTCAACGGTTGAATTTTGTAAAAGTTACAGTCTCACCTACTTTAGGAAATTTCGTCCCAAAATTGAATCAGATGAGACTTATGAGAAAAGATGTGGGTACTTCGCTTTCATTTGATCCTCTCGTTCCCAGGTAAACTTTGGGCCACGTCTGGATTCCAGTGAACTTTAACAATTGGTATTCGACTACGCTTGAGTTTCTTGACTTCACTGTCCATAATTTCCATAGGTTTCTCGACAAAATGCATAGTGTCATCAATGCAAATTTCATCAAGAGGATTGTGGAGGTTTTCATTGGCTAAACACTTTTTCAAGTTGGATACGTGGATGGTTGGATGAACATTTCCAAGTTCATGAGGTAGTTCGAGTTTGTATGCTACATTTTCGATCTTGTCAATGATCTTAAAAGGTCCCACATATTGAGGAACTAGTTTACCTTTCCTTCCAAATCTAACCACACACCCTTCCAAGGGGATACCTTCAGAAGAACATAGTCACCAATTGGGAATTCTAACGGTTTGCGTCTTTTGTTAGCATAACTCTTTTGATGGATTCTAGCTGTCAAAAGGTTATTGTGAATTTTCATGATTTTGTCTGTTGTTTCTTTAATGAGTTCAGGTTCGGTGATTTGAGCTTCACCAAATTTTTTCCAATAGACAGGTGAACGGCATTTTCAACCATAAAGGGCCTCAAAAGGATTCGTGTTGATGCTGGAGTGATAACTATTGTTGTAGGAGAATTCAATCAAAGGTAGATGTGAATCCCAACTACCACCAAAGTCAATCACAAAAGCTCTAAGCATATCATCAAGTGTTTGGATAGTCCTTTCAGTTTGTCTATCCATTTGAGGATGATAAGCAGTGCTTAGATTTATTTGGTTCCCATGGCTGATTGCATAGTTTTCTAGAAACGAGATGAGAATCTTGCATCATATCGGATGGTGATGCAATATTCTCATCTCGTTTCTAGAAAACTATGCAATCAGCCATGGGAACCAAACTAAATATATGCATTGTTATCATCCTCAAACGGATGGGCAAATTGAAAGGACTATCCAAACACTTGATGATATGCTTAGAACTTGTGTGATTGATATGACATTTGTGGTGAATCGATCGTGTAACGATTCCGAACGAATTATCAATCAATGAAATTTTTGTGTTTTATTTACGAGATTTGTATTTTTATCATGACACTTGCACGCATTCAATTCTTGCACGATTTCGAACTCTTAAACAACTTCTGGAAGTGAAATAAGCTAAACATACTCTAAATACCCTTTATATAACTTAGAAATAAGTTTTGAGGGCTTCGGTATGGCAAAATCATGCTTTTGCAACTTCAGGGGCTATTTTGCAAATTCTGTGAAACTATGCCGATTCGCGTATATCGTTATCCGGAACATGTACGCACATCCAAAAAAATTTGTAATCATTAAAATTTATTATTTTAATGATTGGAATGCAAAAATATCATTCGTTACGCGTTTACGGTCATTTGCGCGATCGTTACGGTTCCCGTCGTAATTAACCAAAAACCGCAACCGTATGACCGAACAAACCGACAACCAGAACATTTTTGAACATATTTCAAGTTCCCTATGTTTATTCATCCTTATGGAGCTTAAAAATGGGGTTAACGGTGTTAAAATTGTCAAAACGTGATGAAAACAAGTTCAGGGCCATTTCTGCCAATTTTTTAAACTTCTGCCCCTGCAAGGGCCTTACGGACCGTAAGGCAAAACCCCATACCCCAAATCAGAAGCTTCTTAAAATCAAGCTGGCAGATTCTTGTTAACTTCCTTGGCCACCAAGTCGCGATCTATGCCACCTTTAACCTGCATTAGACACCTGGAGGGACACTAATCCATGCCTTAACACCTGGATCAACACTTGGCATGATTTGGGAGCTTCAAGATTAGTATAAATAGGCTTGATCTTCACCATTTCTCTTTGCTCATTTCCATCTTCTTTCTCCCATACTCTTGGAGCTTGCTTCCATCCTTTTGGAGGCCTCCTACTGAGTTTTCTGAGATCTTGGATGTTCCTAAACACAAGTAAGATCTCATCCTTAGTCTTTTTCATTGCTTTTAGCTATTTCAAGCTAAAAGTCAAACATTGTTTGACTTGTTTGACTTTCGGCTTTGACCATTAATTGGTCAAATCAAAGTTCAATTATACTTTGCAACGTGATCGTAATCACGATGGTTATGATCCTTAGTAATCATACCTACTGATTTACCACGTTACTAGTTGTAGTGACGGGTCAAAGTTTCGGTCAATAATGTGCAAAATGCGCATTATATGACGGAACTATTTTCGGGTATCAAAACACTTTTTTTATACCAAATCAGTTTTATAAACTTAATTAGACATGTTTGACATGTCTAACTCGTCACTTTTAGTTTAGTGCTTATTTATGGTCGTAAGTCGAGCGGTCTTGACCACCGCTTTGACTTTCGAATCCGGCTCGTTTGGTCGATCTTAGGATCCGACCAAACACATATATGTGACCATAGTTTTTATAGGGAATAACCCTCTGAGGTTATACCTTATGGTCGTGTCGTTTGGTTACTATGATGTTAAGTCACTAGTTATGCCTTTATAAATGACCAAAACACCCTTTTTGCGCATAAAACAATTTTAAGCCTATGTAACCAATGTTTTGCCATATACACTGATGTTATAACATTACTAAACTTATTTTGGCATATAAGACTTATCATAACACATATCTAACCATCCGAGCACGCATTAAAGTAGCATAAACTACCTTAAGTCATAACGAGTCATAAGCAAACTTAGGAATCTTTCCAAATCAGAATGTTAACTTTGTTAAACCATTTCATATGAGTTCCAACACTCATTTGGTTTACAAGACCTCATTATATCCGATCCGCCGATTAAAGTCCCGACATTTACATAGTTATCCGATTTTAGGACACACTTGATTTCTCGGACGTTTGAGCGTGTTTAATCTTTCATTCAAGGTTATTTTACAACCCCAAGTGAGTACATAGCTCCCCTCTTTTATGTTTTTCAAATATTTTTGGGTGATTAATATGTGCTAAATTGTTTTCAAGTTTTCAAAATTACAAATGCTATGGTTTATATAAACACGACGATTTCAATAATGTGAACGAACTTGTTGTTGCGTTATACAAATGACACGAATAACATTCATTAGCTTTGGCCAAGCCGACCAGTAGTAAGTTATGGTACCATAGGACTAACAATCCCGTTACCAAGTTTCCCGGTGTTTGTGGGGAAGTTTGGGGAACGACCGAAACTGTTTACTTTAACAAACCCTTTGGTGGTTTGTTATTGCAATTTAAAGATACCCTTTGGTGGTATAGACGAGTCAACATAGGTTGGAATGTATTCACCAAAACGACCAAAAGTTTTCACAATTAAAACAAGGACGATTTGTTTACACGGACGATGAACAATTGGTTTATGACACGAACAATGGACGAATGGTTTATGACACGAACAATGGACGATTGATTTATGGTAAGTGATTTAGATAACGGTACGTGTGTACTGTGATAAAAGCATGGTGGATACGCCGCTGATACTTCCTATATATAAGTGCTTTTATCGTATTACATTTGTGGCGTTATTTGCATCACTTGAAACAAAGGTTTTCAAACAATGACACGCAACGATTTTCAATTAAAGATATAAACCGTACAAAGTTTATTCAAGATGATTTACTACTCGAATTTACAAAACAAATGTTTTGGTCAAGATTCATGGCTACAAGTCTTTTGTAAACTATAACTAACTAGTTTTAGTTGGTTAGTTATCATTTCAATACCAAATACGTTTTAATAACACGGTTTTCAATTAATGACTCTAGTACTCTGACGAGGTATTGCAAATACATATCACACTCACAAAACCTATGTACTCGCCGGCATATTTTTGCTGACTCGTTTTCACATCTGTTTCAGGGAACAATGCTTGATGTTGATGCATGCTCACTTAGGATCGGACGTGGACTTAGTGCCTTAAAATACGAAAGACAATAGTTTATTTAGTTTGTTTTAATTTCCAAGACAATGTAACTATGAAACTTCAATATTCAATAAAATATAACTTTAATTACCACGTGTTGTTGAAACAATCTATTAACGTGACTCCTAGACATTTCCGCCGTGGTTTGTTGTTTTTACGTAGTCGGGGTGTTACAGATTGGTATCAGAGCACTTGTTATAGGGAATTAGGTTATTAGTAATGCTTTGACCTAGACTATAACCTTCCTAGGACCCTAACGCGAGTTTACTTGCGTTTAGATTCATAAAATACAATACTATCACCTATTCTTAGGTGGTTACCAAAACAAATTCACAAATTACAAACTCATTTTGAAAATCAATCATCTATCCTTAAATGATTTGTTTTTGGCTTTAAGCCTTCTAAGTTTTCAAAATCTCGTCAAAGTTTGGGTTTTATTAATGTGAACACATGCAATCTGGAAGGGTGGGTGCCTGTACCCCGAGTTTTCTGTCCAAGGTTAGAGTGTTCGTACAAATCCACTTAATCGGACTGGTCACTCTTACCTGGGAACTCTTCGGGTGAGTATCCACTTATAGGCTAAAGCATGTCTTCGTGATGCATTATAAAGACCCATTTACTTTGATTAGTCACAGTGTGTCATTTGTTTGTTTTGAGAAATGAACGAATGACCACCAACCTTATTTCGTCGATATTTTCAACACCTCTCTTGATTTGTATCAATCTCATATACCTTCCTTCATGTTTTCTTTTAGAATGCCTCCTAGAGGTGATACAACTCAAAATGCCGAAATGGCAGCCATTATCGCTCAGCAAATTGCTGCGGTACTCTCGAATCTTGTGACCTAACTTAATCAAGCGAACAACAACAACAATAACAATAACAATGCACCAGCTCCGTGCAACTATAAACAATTTTGTTCGGCTAAACCACTATCGTTTTCTGGGTCTGAGTGATCCACTGGGCTTTTGCAATGGTTCGAGAGCCTCAAAAGTACTTTTCATCATGTGCAATGCCCGAATGAGCGAAAAGTTGAGTTTGCGTCGAGCGTATTCAAAAAGAGAGCTCTTACATGGTGGAACGGTATTATGAGAGATAGAGGTGCTGAAGTGGCTTTAGCTCAAAGTGGGAAGAGCTTAGGGCTCTAATGATGAAGGAATTATGTCCTCGTCATGAGTAGAGGGCGCTAGAAAACGGATTCCATGATCTCAAACGGGATAGTGGTGAACATCGTGCATATACTGACCGGTACGAGGAGTTGAGTTTACTCTGTCCTTCGATGGTGACGCCTTTGGATAAGGCGATCGAGAAGTATATCGATGGTTTGCCTGATCCTGTTCAGGACATTGTTACCGGAAGTAACCCAACAACTGTCCGTCAGGCCATTGAGCTCGCTGCAACTTTGACCGAATCTCAGGTCAAAAAGGGTAACCTTCATTGCAAAGGCGATAAGAAATCATCCACCAAAACCACTCAAGAGAAACAAAAGGGAAACAAAGCTGAGCCTTCTAAACGATCGAAGAAGCGTAAGGCTTCTCAGAACTTTGCTATTACTACACAACCCGCTCCAGCCGCTCAACCTAATCAAGCTCCTCAAAACCAACCAGCTCAACCTCCTGTGAGGAAACCTTATGCTGGTACTGCACCGTTATGCAATCAGTGCAACGGTCAGCACCAAGTTCATCAACCATGTCGTCAATGTACGACTTGTGGAAGATTTGGTCACTTGGCCAACGTTTGTCAATCTGTTCCAAACCAAGCTGCACAGAACCCTGTCCAACCCCAAGCAAATCCCGTTCGACCTCACTTTCCACCTGGGTCATGTTTTAGCTGCGGCAAGATCGGCCACTACAAGAACAATTGCCCGAAATTAGCCAATGCCAATCAAGCTCATGGACGAGCATTCAACATTAACGCCAACGAGGCCCGTGCTGATAACGAAGTCGTCAACGGTATGTTATTGTCAACAACCATCCTGCTTCTGTTCTTTTTGATTCAGGTGCCGATAGGAGTTTCGTATCCTTAGCCTTTGAACCACTACTTTCAATGCCAAGAACTAAACTAGGAAAGCCCTTGACTGGCGAGATAGCTAGTGGCGAACCTCTTAAACTAGATTTTGTCATTCGTGATTGCCAATTGAACCTCAATAACCACATTTTCGCCATTAACCTCACACCAATGCAACTCGGGAGCTTCGACATCATCATAGGAATGGACTGGCTAACCAAGCATCATGCCGAAGTTATTTGTTTTGACAAGATAGTTCGAATACCTCTTCCCTCTGGTGAAATCTTAGAAGTTCGTGGAGAGAAACCCGCTAGTAATCTTAAACTCATGACCTGTAACCAAGCCTGAAAATACCTACGAAAGAACTATGTTGCCTTCCTGGCACATATCGTACAGGAGAAAGGAAAAAGCAAAATTGTTCAGGATATCCCATTGTTCGTGATTATCCTGAGGTGTTCCCTGAAGAATTACCTGGTTTACCTCCTGTACGTCAAGTTGAGTTCCGCATTGATCTAGTATCTGGTTCCAACCCAATTGCTAAATCTCCTTACCGTTTTGCACCGTCTGAGATGCAAGAGTTATCAAAACAACTTCAAGAGCTATCTAATAAAGGATTCATTCGTCCGAACTATTCACCTTGGGGCGCCCCTGTCCTATTTGTTAAAAAGAAGGACGGATCTTTCCGTATGTGTATCGATTATCGTGAGCTCAACAAACTCACGATCAAAAATCGATATCCCCTACCCGCATTGATGATCTCTTTGATCAGCTACAAGGTGCTACTTACTTTTCAAAGATTGATCTACGTTCTGGGTATCATCAACTTCGTGTGCTCGAAGAAGATATTCCAAAGACTACTTTTCGCACTCGTTATGGTCATTACGAGTTTACCATCATGCCTTTCGTTTAACAAATGCTCCAGCTGTTTTCATGGACTTGATGAATCGGGTTTGTAAACCTTATTTGGATAAGTTCATCATTGTTTTCATCGACGACATTCTTATTTATTCCAAGACTCGAGCCAAACATGAACAACACCTTCAATTAACTATGGAACTACTAAAGAAAGAACAACTTTATGCCAAATTCTCTAAGTGCGAGTTTTCGCGAAAAGAAGTTCAATTTTTGGGACACATAGTCAACGAGCAAGGTATTCATGTGGATCCTTCCAAAATCGCTGCGATTAAGGATTGGAACACACCCACTACTCCCACAGAAGTTCGCTCATTTCTTGGTCTTGCTGGATATTACCATCGATTCATTGCAAACTTCTCAAAAATAGTGGTTCCCCTCACTACTTTGACTCAAAAGAATAAGCCTTTTGAGTGGGGACCCAAACAAGAGGAAGCTTTCCAAACAGTTGAAGAAATAACGTGTCTTATGGGCTTCGTTCATCAATAAGGCACGAAGATCGTCTTGGTTTGGAACCCACAAACAGTTGAAGAAATAAAGCAACCCATCATCTTTAGTTTCAAGTTAAAGCTCAAGATTATGCGGTAATTCATTATTCATCATGCCCTTGGTTACACAGGTGCGTTGGGCCTGGAAAATATGTTTTTGGATATCAGATTGAACTCGGATACAATGAAGTTTTACATTATCTTTCCGACTAAGTGCATCGGCTACGACATTCAATTTACCAGGATGGTAACAAATTTCGCAGTCATAGTCGTTCAGAAGTTAAACCCAACATCGTCGCCTCATGTTCAATTACTTCTGATTGAATATATGTTGGATACTTTTGTGGTTAGTGAAAACCACATATTTGGTACCATAAAGGTAGTGTCTCTAAATTTTGAGAGCAAAAACAACAGCACCTAACTCAAGATCATGAGTTAGTGTAGTTCTTTTCGTGGATTTTCAATTGTCTCGATCCGTAGGCTATAACTTTTTCTCTTTGCATGAGAACACAACCAAGGCCTAGATTTGAGGCATCATAATATACGACAAAGTCGTCATTGCCATCGGGTAAGGACATAATAGGAGCATCGCAAAACTTTTGTTTCAACGTTTGGAAAGCTTCTTCTTGCTTGGGTCCCCACTTAAAAGGTTTATTCTTTTGAGTTAAAGAAGTGAGGGGAACTGTGATCTTTGAGAAGTTTGCGATGAATCGACGGTAATAACCAGTGAGACCAAGAAAAGAGCAAACTTTGGTAGGAGTAGTAGGTGTACTCCAATCCTTAATCGCTATGATTTTGGTGGGATCCACATGTATACCTTGTTCATTGACAATATGACACAAGAATTGAACTTCCTTCAGCCAAAATTCACACTTGGAGAATTTGGCATACAGTTGTTCTTTGTTCTTTCTTTAGGAGTTCCATCATTAGACGGAGGTGATGTTCGTGGTCAACTGGAGATTTCGAATAAATCAAGATGTCATCGATGAAAACAATGATGAACTTGTCTAGATAAGGTTTACAAACCCTATTCATTCAGTCCATGAAAACGGCTGGAGCATTTGTCAAACCAAAAGGCATGACAGTGAACTCGTAGTAGCTGTATCGGGTTCGAAAAGCAGTTTTGGGAATATATTCTTCGAGTACAAGAAGTTGATGATACCTAGAACGGAGATCGATATTTGAAAAACAAGTAGCGCCTTGTAGTTGATAAAAAAGATCATCAATACAAGGTAGGGATATTGATTTTTAATCATGAGTTTGTTGAGCTCACGATAATCGATGCACATACGGAAATATCTATTCTTCTTTTTCAAGAACAATAAAGGAGCAACCCAAGGTGAAAAACTCGGACGAATGAAACCTTTGTTCGAAAGCTCTTGGAGTTGTTTCGTCAACTCTTGTATTTCATACGGTTCAAGACGGTAAGGAGATTTGGTGATCAGGTTGGCACCAGGTTCAAGGTCAATGCGGAATTCTACTTGGCATACCAGGGGTAAGCCATGTAATTCTTCCAAAAACACCGTGGGAAAATTCCCGAATAATGGGATATCTTGAACACTCTTACTCTTGCCTTTCTCGTTTACGATATGTGCCAAGAAGGCTACATATTTCTTTCATAGGCATCTCGGGGCCTAGGTTCAAGTCATGAGTTTGAGTCCTTTAAAAGGTTTCTCTCCATGAACTTCTAAGACTTCGCCAGATAGGATAGGTACACGAATAACTTTATCAAAACAGATAACTTTGGCATGGTGTTTAGTTAACCAGTCCATGCCTACTATGATGTTGATATGCGTCAAATGCAACATATAAATTGTATCAAATAAGGTATAAAATCAACCTTTATAGTACTAATGTTGAAAAAAAGGGCTTTTTCTTTGTATACTTTGATTTTCAGGATAAAAGAGCTTAAATGTACAAAAGATGGGAAGACAACACACTATACTAACCCTCCGAGCTTCACCCCAAGACTTAAAATAAATAAGAAGTTTGGCACGAGGTCGTGTCTTGTCGGCATGGGGCCATGCCCCTTTAAGATTCCAGATCAGAAGAAGACAAACAGAAGCAGACAAGAGACACGGGGCCGTGTCCCTTGGACACACGCCGTGGTTAACTTTCATATTTGCATATCTGGGATAGTACATCAAGTATAATTGCCACAGGGCCGTGTAGCGGGATGATCTGACATACAAATTAAATGAAGACAGAGAAGAAGGAAGACACGGGGCCGTGCCCGCCCTGCGGGCACAAGGCCGTGTGAAGGGTCTGTTCCCAGCTATAAATAGGGAAGCTTGGTTTCAATCCAACTTATCCCTTGGCAAACCACTTCTCATACACCTGCCACCACTCCACCACCACAATACAACCATCATCCATCCTAGAGTGTGTGTAGTATTCTCGGGATCCAAGATTGATCGTAAGAGTTTTTGTTAAACAAAGGCCATGCTTGGCTAATCTCTTACATCACTTGGTGAAGACAAGTAATTCCTGTATTACTTTTGATTTTCTAGCTTTGGTTAAAATTTTAATTGGGTATGTATTAGTGACTTTAATAAATAGTTTTTTATGTTGAAATTAAATTTTATCCTATCATCCTTCATGTTTCGTTGATTCACTCATTCGTGTCTTTACGGTCTACATAAAGCACGTTAACTGCCTGGAATGGGGTTAGAAGGGTGGTATATGTAAAGTTCTTGGCTTGTTCAGTGTATAGATCTACGAGGAATTGGTTCAAGCTTATTTGGACTTACTTTGAGACAGATAGCATCAAATCAGGGGAATTAACAATGGCTTGAATCCTTATAAATAAACTACTATTAAAACTTTAAACCGGCCTTACGGGATTATATCCCTGCTGACTCAGACTAATATGGCTGAGGGTAGCATTGCCTCAAAAGAGGGACACGACACATTTGCATTAATAACTTATGGGCTGTTTGACAACTTATGAATAGTTAAGTGCTAAATCAGTAAGAGGTTTGAGTCATTAAGTGTTGAACCAGTAAGAGGTCTGAACCATAAAGATTAAGTATAATGCTTAACTATTCAGAGGCAAATGTCTGGCCAATTTGGATTAGAGGTCTTAACCATTCAGACTCTGTATAATGCTTAATCATTCAGAGGCAAATGTCTGAACCATTCAGACATTTGCTCACGAAACAAACAGTCTGAACCATTAAGTGTCAAACAACTAAGAGTCTGAACCATTAAGGGCTAAACAAACAGCCCCTTACTTAATTATCTTTCAATATTCCGGCCTTAGGGGATTGTGTCCCTGTTGACTAAGACCAATATGGCTAAGGGTAGCGTTGCCTCCAAAATAGGGACATGCCACTTTAAATAAGATAATCTCTAAAAAAACTAAAGCGTGGGAATCATCAAGGGATACGTAAATAATGAGTCGGAACCAAGTGACTCTATCTTGTCTATTTTTATTCTTTTATTACTTTAGTTATTTCTTTATTTTACTTATTAAAAACCTTTCTTAAATATTTGATTAGATTAGACTTTGACTATATTCCAGTATTAAAAGCTCTGGTGTCCTTGGACGACCTCGGTATCTTACCATCACTATACTACGACAACGATGGGTGCAGTTGCCCTAGCGTGTTATAGAGAGTGATAGTGCATATCGTGTTTTTATAAATTTAAAGCTTGAATAAAAGATTGAAAAGTATTTAAAAAATATCAAAAAATATTATACTCACACTCCATCAAGTCAAGTTTTTTGCGCCGTTGCCGGGGACACAAGGATTTTAAGAGTTTAAAATCGGCTGCCTAATCACTTTTATGCTTTTATAATTTTTCTTTTTAGGTTTTTTTTTCTCAAATTTTTTCTTCTCTCTACAGAAACAACACGGGGCCGTGTTTGATCAACACAGGGCCGTGTTAGTTTCCCAGTATCTCAAAACTGTTTTCTGCTAGATTGAAGCTGCAGCACGGGCCATGTAGCCATTACACCGGGTCGTGTCACAACAGCAGTTTCTAGGAAACATTACTGTCTGATCCCGGTGGTTAAAATCTAATCTGGCAATTATGAATGTTAATGATTATTTTTACCTCGCCACTCTTACGGTGAATGGTGTCAATTATGTGGTGGAGTTCATAAAGATTTAGAATGTCCCATTCTAAAAATTATTCCCCACTATTTAGACCCATCGTTTTCCTAGGACGCTCACCTTAAAATGGGGGAGTAAAAACAATAACTACCATCCTCCTCATGAATTCCATTAACCCTCTTCCATAAGAGACATAAGTTTGGAAGAACTATGTCAAATAGAAAAAGGATTCTCCAAAAACTCAAGAAAATAGAATCCATGATGAAGGCGGGATATTCATCAAGGAACAAGAGCATCGGAGAATCGATGGAATCAGATTCAGGAATAAACACTACCAAGACCAAAAAATCTACCCTAACTCGGTACGAAAACAAAAACGATAGTCGTCCCTGTATCGACCCGCAATGAAGGACTCCATGACGGCTTGTGAACTTCACACCAACGGTTTACACCAGAGCGAGTCGACTCAAACCTTCTTTGACAAAAGCCCGGATAAGGTAAATAAAGGATGGTTTCGCCCTTGAACTTCACCCCAATGGTTTAGACCAGAGTGAGTAAACACGTTCTTTGAAAACACTGACAAAAACTTCATAAAACCCTAAATGACATGGGGCTGTGACACCTAGCCACAGGGTCATGCCCCATCGATCCTCCAAACATGGGGGCGTGTTAAGAAAACACTGGGCCGTGCCACCAGTAATTTTTAAAACGGGGTCGTGTCTCTATCGACATGGCCCATGTGTCACTAACAAAAAATGTTCTCTGACTCATGCAGGCGACACAGGGTCGTGTCAACATGCTGTCACTTTCTATAAATTCAACCATAAGAAGAATGGTTTAGACCCATTCCTAAAAGACCAAGATCCTACCTAATCTCTCACACATACCTTAAAAGGTAGTTTCTTAAAAAGGTTTCCTCAAACCTTCATGTCTTTGCCATATTAGTCATTTCTCCTTCTTCCACCTCCAAACCTCCATTAAAGCCTGAATCTTTAAAGCTTCAAAAGCTTTAATTGTTAGGTTAAGAACATGGTTTTTAGCCCAAATTTTGCAAAACTACTATTATACAACAATGTTTTAAGTTTCTTACATTTAGAAAAGTAAAAGTCAAACAATTTTAAACTTAAACAAAGGTTCCATTAGGCTAAAATACCAAAGTTGTTGAAGCAGCACGTGGCCGTTCTCCATGAGGACGTAGCCGTGAAACACTTCTGTTGGTCCAAAAACGGTTTTTCAAGTTTAACTAGCATGTCGAGTCAGCAGAGTGGCACGTCTTCAACTAGTTCAAGGAACAACCAAAGAGAGAGAAGGCTCTCGCTTGAAGCCACTCTCGTCCGCTACATTTCTACTTTGCGAGAATCCATCAAAGAAATGACGACGGTGGAGGAGGTCCTCGTGGATCGGGTGAACTACCTCACCCTTGCCGTGGAGGATAGCTTTAGTAGATCAACCTTCTTCACCAAAGGTTGAACATCTTGGTGATGCCCCCGATGGAGCCAATCTTGCCTCAAGTTGATTGGAACATAGCCAATGAGGTGATTAACCTCACCGGGTGGGACGAGATGCCCCTGGAACCTCCCATCAATGACTATGTTGAGGTTCTGGTAAACTACGTTCCTCTTCCACAAGAGGAGGTCGATGACGAACCCTCCATCTCCCTTCCGAGGGAGATTGAGGAAATGCTCAACGACCTCTAATGGAGCATTCCCGGGGAATAGCTTAAAGCCCTTACTTTCCAGAAAATATATTCGGTTTTTGCCAATCTTTCATAGAATTATCTAGGGAAAGCTATTCGGGTCTAGTAATCTCGTAGGGCATCCACCTATCTATCTATATATCTATCTATATATCTATCTATCTATCTATCTATATTAGGACCTTAATCTTCTTGTATTTTTTATTTTCTCTTTAGTTGTAATTATGAACGGACGAAATGAATATGGTATTTTGGAAATAAAAGTGTGCGGAAATATGGAAAATAGCCAAATGGACGTTGAAACAACACCCTATGAACGTAAACAGTCACTCCCCGAAGCAAAATATTCAAAACAGTAAGTGCAGCACGAGGCCGGGTAAGGTAAGTACGCCACCGTGCCTCATGTCTGTAGAAATGTTTTTGAATCTGGAACATTGACACGGGGCCGTATCCCATAGACACGCCTCCGTGCCTGGCTTCTGGAAAATTTTTATTACTAGCACTTTTTACAAGGGGTCGTGTCTCTAGGAGACGCCCCGTATCTGCATCCTGAATTTTTTTCAGAAATATGTTACTTGCACTTTTGAATAGGGTCGTGCCGCCCTACCACGCCCCCGTGTCTAGGTTTGGTTTTTGAAAATATTGTTGTTTTTAACCCACATTTACACATTTAATCAATTTTTACCAATTTTGGACACATTGAGGACAATGTGTAATTTAACTGTGGTGGGGTAAGCTTAACTTGAAATTGTTTGACCTAAAAATAAGTCTTACACAAAACTCTACTTGGAAACGCTAAAACACCCAATATCTTTTTCAAAAACATTTTTTTAGTTTGTTTTTGTCTTGTTTATAGTTTAAGTTAGAAACCGAGATCTAAAAAGTTTTAGGTGTTTATAAAGTTTACAACCGATAGCGCCGTGATAAAAAGAACCATACAAGAAAAATTTATAAAAAGGCATGACAATTCTTTGTAAAATATGATTATATATATAATTTCACACTTTTGTCCCTTTTCCCACAAAAATGTGAGTTTTTAGCCTTTAGCAAGCATTCAGTTTTATATCTTTACTGTTTCACCACTAGACGGTAAATGGAGAAATGATACAAGTGGGGATGATACAGCTGAAGAAAAATTGTTAAAGGATTTCAAATAGAGGCGTAGTACGTGGTATGTGAAGAAAGTTCCTGAAAAGCAAAGCGTAAAATGGCTTCGAAGAAAGTTGAAACTATGTTGGTTGATGAGCCTGAGAATGAACAAGAATATGTTGAGAATTTTGCGGGATCTAGTGGAGCAGTGAATGTAGAAAGTCAAGAAGCTGAAATTAGAACTGCTGGAGGAGATGATGTTATTTCTGCTACCTCTGATAAAGATGGTAAATCATCTGAAGATTCTGCAGATATTCGCCAGAAAAAGTATGAAAAAGAGGTAGAAGAAGAGTGTTTAAAGAAACGGGGAGAAGATTTGTATAAAAGAGTCTGAGGAGGATAGGCCAAAAAAAGAAAACCAAACGTGTGAAATCAAAGGCCGATGTAGGTAAGAAAACAACGGGATATCCTAGTACTAAAGGGAGAGTTCTACCTAAAAGGAGATACGTAAGTCAAAGAAAGAAAGTTACACCTTCGCAAGCTTCACAAGTTCAAGACAAACCATCACAAACGTCTGAAGTTCAAGAACCACCAACTGTGTCTGTTCAAGAGCCACAACAAACTCCACAAAAGACTACTTCTGCTACTCAACCAATCTCTCCACAACAACAAACAACAGCAAACCAAGCAACACCAAAAGCTACTCCAAAGTAGAATACTCCTGAAAGGCAAACATCTGCTCAACGACAAGAACGTTATTTCTCTAATGAATTTGGAGAGTTTCTGTTACCTCCACGAATTGTTGATACATAAGTTTACTCTGATGAATTACTTGACATGTTTAACAAGTCAAAGGTTCAAGATTTGGAGAGAAGAATTAAAGCTCTTGAAGATCAAATAAAAAAGAATGAGACCGAGAAAGAGATTATGGAAGATAGAGTTAAATTTCTGGAGAATGATCGTGAGTATATGAAAGCAGTAGTTGAAAGCCTTGTACAGATAATGAAAGGCTGAGGAAAATGATTGCAGAACTCGAAATAGAAAAGGCCCTAAACAGCAAAAGATTCAGTATGCTACAACGAGTTCTAGCCAACAATCTTGGTATAGACTTCATTGCTGAATACAATCGCTTAGAAGTACAAGATGAGAAAGATCGAGCTAAAAACGAGTTAGCAACACAGGGAAAGGGAAAACACGTTGAAAGTACTATTGAACCAGTGATTGGTGAAGGTTCAAAGTCCTCTGAAGTTCCTGTTGTTGAAGAAACACCAGGTGCAGAAATTCAAGAAGTTCAAAATACTAAAGTAGCTCAGAATGTTGAACAAGTCAATGATCCTGTTAAAGCTATTGAAACAGAGAAAGAAACTGAAGAAAAAGAGGATGATGATGATGAGAATGATAAAGATGATGATCCAATGATGACCAAAAAATGATTCAGATCATGGTAACGACGATGATGATGGTCAGGGTGGAGTTGGTGTGAAAATGGATTCTGCAAGTTTTCTACAGACTTTGACTTTGATACATTGATGAACGACGAAGCGAATACTGAGGATGTACAAAGTAAGGGGGAGCAAGAAGGCCCTAAAGATGTTGATGATTTAGATGCGGTTACTGATAAGCCATTTGCAGTTGTTTTTAATCAACAGCCTCTATTTCTGATGCTAGAGCATAATGTTGAAGAGGGAGAGTTTATTCACGACGACACTAAAGAAGAATTGGCAAAGATGTTTGAGATAGAGACTGAAGCATTTGAATTCGATTTGAAGGAGGAGTTAGTGAACATAAGTACTTTTGAGCCGAAAGAATATTTTTACAAGCATACTCCTGAAGCTGATGATTATAACAGAGTTTCATTGAAGATGCGTCTGATGAGGAAGAAGGTGCTGAAAGTATTCTGGAACGAACACTGATAGTTTTCTAACTTTCGAAGAAATGTATGAAGAATTAAATGAAGACTTGTTGAGAAGTAAGGTTGAAGAGAACGTTAGGGAAGTAAATATTCCACGACGAATGTCAAAAAAAGAAATTGCTGAAGCGAAAAAGTCATGGTTTAAAGAAATGCCGAAACAACGAAACTTCAGACGTCCTCTGGCATTCTTTACCAGAGACAAAGACAAGTCATTGGGAGATATATTAAGTTGGGGATTGTTGAAAGAGTTGGACATTTATGCTATTAAACAAGAATTTGGAGTTCAATACTTCTGACATATGGTGGATCTGAAGACTTTACCATTTTGGGATATAGAAGAATTGGTACAGACGTGTAATATAAGCTACCAAATGAAGTTTCAAGATCAACGTCAGTGGAAGGTTATAAAGTTTGAAGCGATGCATGGTTTCAGATACTGGAAACCTTATATTCCGAAGCGTCGAATTAAAATTGATAAGAAGACAGGTGAAAAAGATGTGACACTTGTGATGAAGACGCCTAGAGCAATGAAGAATATGCCTTTGATGCCAATAGAACAAGATTTCTTTCCGATGTTTAAATGGTGGCAAATAGACCCAGAAACATGCAAAGCTGTCATAGTGCTACGTGCTGATAATAACTGGGATATTACAAAAGAGTTAACCCCAGAAATGACAGAGAGACGGAGGATATGGGGTTTATGGCGAACGATCAGAGTACTAGACCCTATGTGGCTAGTGAATTGCTCGAAGGAAGACATTCGATGTTTATTCTTCAACAAAATATGCTTTGATAAGAAAGAGAAAGTTCAAGTAATACAGTTTCAGAGTGTTGTAAATGTATGCTTTGCACATGGAATCAATTCAGGACGTATGTGGGAATCAAGCTGGAGAGAGCTTGAAAAAGAAGAGTTCTGAAGGAAGAACGGTGACTCGAGAAGATTCATGAAAGGGGTAGAGATGCTATATTACCAAGGTTTCAATTTATGAAATGGGCACTTCCTACTGACCAAACGCCGATTTCGAGACAAGAACAAAGAAAGAAGCCGTACAAGAACTTCTTTGGTCGTTAGAGTCAAGTTTTGAAGACAAAGGTTTTTGAAGACTGATCAAGACTATGACAATATCCAAGGGGGAGTCTGTTGGTGCATAATGTCTATCATCTAAGTCTTGGATCGAGTTTGTATCGTATAGGGTTGGATATCTTAGATTTTGATGTATTTATGATGTAATGAGAGAAGTTCGCCCGAACTTGTAAGTGGAATGGACAAGTTCGCCCGAACTTGGCCAGGTCACATTCCAGGCGAACTTGTGACTCTCTAAATAGGTAGCCTTGGTTCTTCATTTGTAATTTGCAACTTTGAAGGCGAGCTCTCTCAGTTTGGTTTCTTAGATTATAAACATATTTGGACTAATAAACTGACGTTTAAACAGTAATTCCTGTGTGTTTGTCATAAATCACGTAATTTTCGCTTACGATGAAATAGATACAAACTTAGGTTCTGTGACAAGTGGACGGATCGATCCTAACAAAGGTTATAATCGCTTGCGATTATACCTACTGATTACCATGTTAGTAGTCGAAGTGACGAGTCAAAGTTTCGGTCAAAGATGCGCATTATGTGCATTTTACGAAGAAACCATGTTTAGGTATCAAAACACCAAGTGTTGGTACCAAATCAATTTTATAAACTTAGTTAGACATATTTTGACATGTTTAACTCGTCACTTCTAGTTTAGTGCTTATTTAGGGTCGTAAGTCGAGCAGTCTTGACCACCGCTTTGACTTTCGAATCCGACCCGTTTGGTCGATCTTAGGATACGACCAAACATATATTTGTGACCATAGTTGTATAGGGAATAACCCTCTGAGGTTATACCTTATGGTCACGTGTTTTGGTTAGTGTTATGTTAAGTCACTTGTTATGCCTTTAATAATGACCAAAACGCCCTTTTGCGCATAAATCAATTTTAAGCATATGTAACCAATGTTTTGACATATAAACTGATGTTACAACATTATTAAACATATTTTGGCATATATGACTTATCATAGGACATATCTAACCATCCGAGCACATATTTACGCAAATGACTCGTTAAAGTAGCATAAACTACCTTAACGAGTCATAACGGTCAAAAGCACTTAGGATTCATTTCAAATCAGAATGTTGAGTATGTCAAACCATTTTATATGAGTTCTAACACTCATTTGTTTTACAAGACCTCATTCTATCCGATCCTCCAATTAAAGTCACGACATTAACATAGTTATCCGATATTATGACCCACTTGAATTCTCAGACTCTTGAGCTTTGTAGATCATTGAAACAAGAATACTTTTACAATCCCAAGTGAGTACATAGCTCCCCTCTTTTATGTTTTGCAAATATTTTGGGGTGATTCATATGTGCTAAACTATTTTCAAGTTTTCAAAACGAAGTATATGATTTATATAAAAACACGACGATTTCAATAATGTGAACAGACTTGTTAGTGTGTTATCCATAACACGAATGACATTCATTAACGTTGGCCAAGCCGACCAGTAGTAAGTTATGGTACCATAGGACTGACAATCCCATTACTAGGCTATTCACTGGAATTCGGTGGGTAGTTTAGGGAACGACAAAACTGTATTTTAACAAACCCTTTGGTGGTTTGTTAGTCGATTTAAAAAGACACTTTGGTGGTCTAGACGAGTCAAAAACAGGTCTGAATGAAAACGACCAAAAGTTATCACAATTAAAACAAGGAGGATTAGTTTATAACACTGACGATTGGTTTATAACACGGACGAATGGTTTATAACACGGAAGAATGGTTTATAACACGGATGTTTGGACGATTGGTTTATGGTAGGTGATTTAGATAACGAGTGGTGTGCGTTGAGCGTACTATATTTTTGTTATTGTTTTAACTTCATTTTACGCATTGGTCAAGTTTTAAATTTATAAAACCCGATATTATAGTAACACTAAACATACACTTGGGCAAGTACACCCAGCGTGAGCGTAGCATAGCGTTGGTAAGATACCCGAGATCGTCCAAGGACACAAGAGCTTTTAGTACCGGTTTATCGTGAACGTCTAATCAATCTAAATTTTTGATAAAATTTTTAAAAAAGAAAATAAAAATAAGAAGATAAATAAAATAAAAAGAAAAGATGAAGATAGAATCACTTGGATCCAACTTATCTTTAATGTATCCTTTGATGATTTTTGCACTTTTGGACTTTTTAATAGATTACCTTAGTTATAGTAGTAGGCCCCCTTTTGAAGGTGACGTTACCCTCAACCCAGTGGTTTAAGTCAGCAGGGATACAATCACAAAGGGTCGGAATACTGGAAGACAATTAAGTAAGTTATTAATGCGAAAAGTTGTAGCCCCTCTTTTGAAGGTGACGTTACCCTTGGCTAAGTGGTTTGAGTCAGCAGGGATACAATCCCAAGTAGCCGTTTAAAATATTAATAGTAGTTTACATATGAGGGGTTCAACCTGTTCGCACCCCTGCCATCCAATTCCTTTGGGGTATTGAAGGAGGTCCTAATAAGCTCGAACCAAGTTCTCGCAAGATCTATACACTGAACGAGACAAGAATTTTACCAAACCACCCTTCTAACCCGTACCAGGTTAGTTAACGCGCTTTATATAGACCGTAAAGACACGAATGAGCAACTCAATGACATCATGAAGAAATGGTAGGAAAATTCACTTTCAACATAAGAAACTAATTATTAAAGTGATTAATACAAACCCAAATGAAAAGTTCCGAAAGATTAAAAATCAAAAGTAATACATTAAAAACATGTCTTCGCCAAGTGATGTAAGAGATTAGCCAAGCATGGCCTTTGATTGACAAAAACCCTTACAATCAATGAAAGATGGATGATGGAGGTAGGTGTTGGTGTTGTAGTGGGGTGGAGTGGTGGCAAAGTGAGAGAGAAGTGGTTTGCCAAGGGATGCCTTTGAAGGGAACCAAGCACCCCTATTTATAGTCAAAACAGAGGCCTGGCCACAGCCCCGTGCCCAATGGGCACGTCCCCTTGGCCATTATCCTTCTTCTTTCTTCATTAATTGCATCTGAGAGCAGAGGGCCCCACACGAGCCATGGCCTCTGGACACGGCCCCATGGTCAACTATTGGGTTGTACTATCTAGATTCTACAAATCTTATAGTTGACCACACCCCATGTTGGCCTGGGCACGGCCCCGTGGTGGGCGTAGAAGCTTCGGCAGGTTTTGTCTTGAAGTGTAGTGTCTGATCACGCCCCGTGTTGGATGGACACGGCCCGTGGTCATCTTCTGTAACTTTGTTTTTGTCTTTTGGGGTGTTGCTGAGGGTCGGGCATGGTTCGTTATTCCTTCTTTTCGCATTTATGTTGGTTTTGGCTGCTTATTTGCTTCTTTCGTTTTTTATGCTCTTTTTATCCTGAAAATACAAAAGGAACAAAGAAACAACATTAGTACTAAAAAGGGTTAGTTTTATGCCTCAATTGATGTAATTTATATGTTGAATTTTGCACACATCAAATATCCCCACACTTGAATCTTTGCTTGTCCTCAAGCAAAACTCTTTAAATTTGGCATACACACCCAAATGGAATAGGTAGAGAAGAAGTTTTGTGGTTTTTCTTTGAATGTCGGGAATCCAAGTTCTTTATTTAAATTTTTGTTTTTACTTTATTTACAATCCTATTCATCATGATTTATTTAGGACGGTTTCTTAAGAAAAATATTTATTTGGGCATAACATGCCTCCTTAAAATTCTATTTATATACAAGTTCACGTACCTCACAAGAGATCACTCAACACTCGGGCGAAGATGTATTTTGTGATATCGCTTGATTCCGGTTTGGAACTTACTTCTACCATATGCTTGCAAAGCGATCTACTCCTCCTTTTTTAACTATAAGCCTTTGCGAGTATCAAGAGGACTTTGAAAGGGTAGGCTTGGGCTAAGGGTAGGTATTTTTGGGTTAGCGGTTAGTAAAATGGCGAAAAGCGTAAAAAGCGTGGTTATCATAAAAATTGTTTATTTCTTCAAACCAATCATTGTCAAACAAGATTTTTTAAAGAACTTGTTTGGTTAAAGAGATATGGTGTTTTTTTTTTCACTTTTAACATAACCGGTGCTTTTTACTAAAATAAATGGGTTTAATAAAAAAGGGTTTTGGTGGGTAATGGATGTTTTGTTTTGCGGGTTTGAAATGAAAAAGGTTTAGGCTCAAAAGAGGTTAACTAGAGGGATTTTGGTAATGGGTAAAAAGAAAGGAAAATAATGGTTTTGAATGAAAAACGGGTTAGTCCTAGTGCCTCCATCATTTACTTACTTGGGTTTATGTTGGTAAGGATTTGGAATGTATCTTCTTGGCAACTTTGAGAGTCGTAAGAACCAAGCGGCTATTCACACAAGAAACAAAGATGAGCATTTAGTTTAAAGATGAATGTATGCTCGTTAAAGGCTCAAAGCTCACTTATTGTGGGAATGGGTTTGTAATGTGATCAAGTATATATAATCAAATTTTAAAAAGATTTGTCATGCCCATATTTTATATAATTTTTCTTATTTGTTTCTTTTTATCACGACGCTATCGGTTGTAAACTTGTAAAAACATAACTTTTTAGAACTTGTTATTCCCAAATTAAACCAAGACAGGTAGGAAAATAAAAAATTTTGAAAAAGATTTGGGGTGATTAGCGGTTCCAATAGAGTTTTGTGTAAGGCTTGTTATTAGGACTTGCTAGATTCAAAGTGTTAGTCCCCCCCCCCCCACACACACACATACTTAAATTACACATTCTCCTCAGTGTGTCCAAAAATAAATTTTTTCGGTTGATTTAAATGTGCAAAAGCGTAGTAAAAACAATTTTTTATGTTACTGGGCATCTGGGCACGGGCCTGTGTGGTCCGGGCACGGCCCCGTGTTCAGAGTGCCAGTGACAAAACTTACAGAAGCTTGACTACGGGGTGTGGCCAGTCAACATGGCCCGTGGTCAATAGCCTGTTTCAGAACTTTTTATGCAGAACTTGGGCATGGGGCGTGTTGAGCTGAGCACGGCCCCGTGCTGCACATGCTGGAAAGATGAAAAAGTTGTCGGAAGGTACTTTTTTCTTGCATAGGGTGTGGTTTTGACGTCCCTTGGGCATTTTTCATCTTTTCTCGTGTGTTAAGCCATTATTTAAGATCAAAACACCACATAATAACTTAAACCATCATATATTAGAGTGCGAGATAAAAAAGGTCCTAAAAATTAATCCTCAAAATTAAAATTACAAAGTTCCTAAAATTAGATAGATGCAAGGAATCTAAACCATAATGAAGTTATACCCTAGATGGTTACATATTTTAAGAATGACAAAAACCCGAAATTGATTCTTTCGGTAGATAGAGGTTTCTAGGAACTTCAACCCGGAGGTACACTCCTCAAAAGTCATTAAGCATTTCCTCGATCTCCCGAGGGAGGAAGAGGAAAGGATCTTCTTCCGTATTTTCATACGCGGGAGGGGTGGGAGGTGCGACCATCATTGGAACCTCATACAATGCGTCTCAAGGAGACTCTGGAGGGAGGTCGTCCCATCCGGTTGGGTTAATGATCTCTTGAGCAAGGTTCCAATCTTCTTGGGGGAAGATTGGTTCCATGGGAGGTAGTGCAAGAATGTTCAACCTTTGGTGCTAAAGGTTGATTTCTTACACGCAATTCTCCAACCCTACCGTCAAATAGTTAACACGATCGACAAGGGCCTCTTCCACTGATGCCATTTCATCGATGGCTTCCCTTAAAGCGTACATGCGGCGAATTAGGGTGGCATCAATTGATGGTCTTCTTCGTCCTTGGTTGTTTCTTGAGGTTGCTGACGACGTTCCACTATTCTGGGACGACATACTAAGAAAACAAGGGTGAATTTTTAAAGAAACAGGAGTTTAAAAGCTCACCATAGCCCCGTGTCCAACGGACACGGGCTCGTGCCCGTCCTCCTGCACTGTTTTGAACAAAAAAATTCATTGTTTTAACTTATTTTTCTCAGGTTTTAAACATTTGTGAACGAAATAACTTAAAGAAATGTGATAAACATGTTGTTTATTAAGAATCTTTGGGTTAAAACATATGTTTTGCAAAAATAAAGCTTGAAGCTATGGACCTTCAAGCTTTAATGGAGGATTTGAGTTCAAAGACGAAGAAGAAAAGTGACAAAAGTGGCAAAGATGAGAAGGATAGAGGAAACTTCTTTAAGAACATACCTTTTAAGGTATAAATGAGAAATCTCAGGAAATCTATGTTTTGGAATGAGGCCAAACATGTAGCAACAAGGTTGACTTTATAGAAAGTGACAACACACTGACCATGGCCCCGTGCCTGCTGAGCACGGCCCCGTGGTCAGACAATGTTCTAACACGTTTGTCTGTATTAGGAACACGGGGCGTGTTGGCCAGGACACGACCCCGTGGTAAATTTTTCGGTGGGCACAGGGCGTGTTGGAGTGAGCACGGCCCCGTGGTTGGAGTTTTTATGACGTGTCGTCTTTATTTTAAGGATTTCCAATAATGGGGAGGTTCTTTACTGGGGGGAACAACACCGAAGTGTCTAAGGTACTGGAGTTGCTCTTGGGTTATGCATGAACGCAAGAGGTTATTGGAAAGGGTAAAAACTAATCTACTTACCGGTGGGCGAAACCAACATTTATTCCCCTTATCCGGGCTCTCGTTAAAGAAGGTGTATGTCGAATAGCTCAGGGCTATGAGCGTATCGGTGGGGGCAGATGGAGAGTCCTTCATGGCACAATCGACACAGGACGACTATCGTTAATGTTAATGCAAGAGACTAAGGTACTATTTACGGATTCGACGTTGCTAGATTCCAAATGCAAACTCACCAATTCTTCTTGGCTTTGGGCTTGTGATGAGTACCTCTCTCTCATCATAAGTTCTATTTCTTTTATTTTTCGGAGAATCCTTTCTTCCAGTTGACATAATCCGGAAGAGGTAATGTCGTATGGAGAAGTTTTAGTGCATTCGGTTGGGTAATATGGATCGTTTTACTTTCGTCAATCTTAAGGTGATTTCCTAGGGAAAGCGATGGGTCTGCTAAATAGTGGGGTTCAAAATTTAGAATGTAGCATTCTAAATCTTGTTGGAATCCTCCACATATTTGACACCACTTGCCGTAAGATTGGCAAAATAAAAAATAATCAATATCATTCATGTGCGTGTCAGAGGTCATTAACTGTCGGGATCAAACAGTCATGTTTTTAGTAGCTGGACGTTGGACACGGCCCCGTGTTGGACTGACATGGCCCGCGTTCAGCTACTGTCTGACTTAAAACAGATGGTGTTGCTGCTATTATTGGGTACGGGGGCGTGTTGGTTTGACACGGCCCGTGCTGCAGCCTGCAGAAACTGTAGATTTTTCAAAATATTAAAAAATTCCTTAAAATAAAAAGAAAAATCGTTAAAAATAACTAGGCTGTTGATTTTAAGCTTTCTCAAAATCCTAGTGTCCCCGGCAACGGTGCCAAAAACTTGGTGTACGTTAGCGTACTATATTTTTTGTTATTATTTTAAGTTCATTTTACGCATTAGTTAAGTTTTAAATTTATAAAATACGATATTATACTAACACTAAACACACACTTGGGCAAGTGCACCCATCGTGAGCGTAGCATAGCGTTGGTAAGATACCGAGATCGTCCAAGGACACAAGAGCTTCTAGTACCGGTTTATCGTCAACATCTAATCAATCTAAATTTTTTATAAAAGTTTTAAAAAATGAAAATAAAAATAAGAAGATAAATAAAATAAAAAGAAAAGATAGACAAGATAGAATCACTTGGATCCAACTTATCTTTAATGTATCCTTTGATGATTTTCGCACTTTCGCACTTTTTAATAAATTATCTTAGTTATAGTACTAGGCCCCTCTTTTGAAGGTGACGTTACCCTCAACCAAGTGGTTTGAGTCAGCAGGGATACAATCCTAAAGGGTCGGAATATTGGAAAACAATTAAGTAAGTTATTGATGCGAAAAGTGGTAGGCCCCTCTTTTGAAGGTGACGTTACCCTCGGCTAAGTGGTTTGAGTCAGCAGGGATACAATCCCAAGTAGCCGGTTTAAAATATTATTAGTAGTTTACATATGAGGGGTTCAACCCGTTCGCACCCCCGCCATCCAATACCTTTGGGGTATTGAAGGAGGTCCTATTAAGCTCAAACCAAGTTCTCGCAAGATCTATACACTGAACGAGACAAGAATTTTACCAAACCACCCTTCTAACCCCCTACCAGGTTAGTTAACGCGCTTTATATAGATCCTAAAGACACGAATGAGCAAATCTATGACATCATGAAGAAATGGTATGAAAATTCACTTTCAACATGAGAAACTAGTTATTAAAGTCATTAATACTGACCCAAATAAAAAGTGCCGAAAGATTACAAATCAAAAGTAGTACATTAAAAACTTGTCTTCACCAAGTGATGTAAGAGATTAGCCAAACATGGCCTTTGATTGACAAAAACCCTTACAATCAATCTTGGATCCCGAGACTACTACACACTCTAAAGATGAAAGATGGATGATGGTGTGGGTGTTGGTGTTGTAGTGGTGGTGGAGTGGTGGCAAAGTGAGAGAGAAGTGGTTTGCCAAGGGATGTATTTGAAGGGAACCAAGCACCCCTATTTATAATCAAAACAGAGGCCTAGCCATGGCCCCGTGCCCAGTGGGCACGGCCCGTGGCCATCATCCTTCTCTTTCTTCATTAATTGCATCTGAGAGTAGAGGGCCCCACATGACCCGTGGCCTCTGGACACGGCCCCGAGGTCAACTGTTCGCTGTACAATCTGGATTCTGCAAATCTTATAGTTGACCACGCCCCATGTTGGCCTATGCACAGCCCCGTGGTGGGCGTAGAAACTTCGGCAGGTTTTGTCTTGAAGTGTAGGGTCTGACCATGCCCCGTGTTGGATGGACACGGCCCGTATTCGTCTTCTGTAACTTTGTTTTTCTCTTTTGGGGTATTGCTGAGGGGTTGGGCATGGTTTGTTATTTCTTCTCTTTGCATTTATGTTGGTTTTTGCTGCTTATTTGCTTCTTTCGTTCTTTTATGCTCTTTTTATCCTGAAAATACAAAAGGAACAAAGAAACGTGGTTTTTTCCAACATTAGTACTAAAAAGGGTTAATTTTATGCCTCAATTGATGTAATTTATATGTTGCATTTTGCACACATCAACGAGACGGGTGTAATATAATAAAAGCATGGTGGATACGCCGTTGGTACTTCCTATATATAAGTGCTTTTATTGTATTGTTTACCGTGGCCTTATCTGAATCGCTTAAACAAATGTTTTCAAACGATGACACGCAACGATTTTCACTTAAAGATATAACCATATGATGTTTTCTTTTAAATCGAATTACTACTCGGTTTTTACAAAAGAAATGTTTTGGTCAAGATTCATGGCTACAAGATCTTCACAAACTCTAACCAACTTGATTTAGTTGGTTAATTATTATTGCAATATCAAACACTTTTGATACAAGGCTTTCACTTAACGACTCTAGTAGTCTGACGAGGTATTGCAATCTTATACAAAGCCATGAATTTGACACACTCACACAACCTATGTACTCACTGGCTTTTATGCTGACTCTCTTTTCACATATGTTTTGTTGATGCATATGTATGTCACCTACGTCATCGTATAATGTCGAGTCTATATTTAGGATCATAACGTTGAATTTTTTATGTGTATATGCTACTCGTACGAATTACATGTTTGGTACGAAGTGGTACCTAAGTCGTACGAACTAGTAATTCGTACGAAGTAGCACTTCATCTGAATTAGTAGTTTGGTGCGAACTAGGATGCCTATAAATAGGTCTTAGCTCACTTGAACGTAAAGTAGTCAGAGATTTTGCAACTTGGACGGCGGAGCTCTGTCCAACTGTTTCCGGGAACTGTAACGTTTGATAATCAATGAAACAGTGTTTAAATAGAAACAAACTTGTATATAATGTCGCCTAACCAAATGGATTCTGCACGTTTACGTTAGGTTTGCCAAATTAGTGCTTGAACAGATCCGGAAACGGGACTTTCAATTGGTATCAGAGCAGGAGAGGACTAATTTGAAGACATTGGACATATAACATCTCATCTTCTACTCATTCTTTCTATTTTTGACTTTTCTTGGACATTACATGGATAAAATGGACTGATTTCCAAGTATAATACATAAAATACATAATAGTAAAAACCCTGAAAGTTTCAGATCTAAAAACAAACGACTTCATGTCGAAAATTGCAAAAATTAACAAATTGTACACCTAATCTGCACGAACTACTAGATGTTAATTCGTACGAAGTACACCTGTAATTCGTACGAATTACCAAAAAATTTTAAACAAGTTTAAACATCTAGTTCATAGGAATTAACCTTTCTTAATTCGTACGAAGTGGAACTTATAAGTAGTTCGTACGAAGTGAACCCCTAAAAAAATGAAATCCCGAAATAGGTCTCGGACATTATACATCGTTGGATTTGTATCGACGAGATGAGTTTAAAGCTATAATCTGGTAAAAACAGTTTTCGGAAAAATTTTAAACGTTCTTAGCAAACCGATATGTTAAAATTGTCACTTAAAAAGTCTTATTTTGCATCAAACTTTCTGAAAACCAATACGAAAATGGAAGAAGTTCATTATGACGAAGTTTCCTGAAGAGTCTAATCATTGTGATATTGATAAAAGAGAATTGATACAAGCATATTTTCCTCCTGAGTTTTTTAATGTTCTTTAGGGTAATCAGGAAGATTGTTAGAATACGCAATCTAAAGAAGATATGATTGCAGAGGAAATCAATATGGATAGAAGAGATGAAGAAGAGGCATATTCTAGGGTTGCACAGGACAAGAAAGTTGAAAGTGTCCAACAAGTAGAAGTTATGGTAGAACGACAGTGCACAAAATGTCTCGAACCATGTAAGTCGTATTTAGAGAAGAATGAGATCATTAACGAGCTTAAAAGACACAATGAACATTTCAAATATGATTATAGAACCATGAAAGAAGCTTATGAAGTGTTGAAAGGAACATATCAACATTTAGAACAAGTCAACCAAGAACAGGGCGCTACGATTGACATGTTAAAGGCTACAAAGATGACTAAACACATAGCAATAAATGATCATATTGATGCAATAGCCAAATTAAAAAGCAAGCTAGAAGCAATGAGAATGGAGACTGAAAGAGTTGATAAAAAGTTAATCAGTTACTCAACAGCTTCATATGTCTTGGATTATATTCTCCCGAAGCCAACCGGAAAAGATGAAAATGGAGAAGATACTTACGGCAATCAAAGCAAAGGTTTAGGTTACAATCGATGTCCACCTCCGATGTGGAACAATTATGCCATAAAAAAGCCTGAGAGGGTGGAAGAGGCGCTAAACTTGAAACTAAAGACAGTAAAACCTGAACAAGAAGATCAGTTGCCTGACAACATCGATGTTACCTTTTCAAATCTTTATGGAAATGATGGATCAGATGTGATTAAGAATGTGGTTGAGAATGTTTTGGGTAAAGAAAAAATAAAAACATTTTTGAAAATACTCAACCGAAAAATGAAAAAGCATGTTTGAGTTCACAATTTGAAAATGACGAAAATTTTCATGATTCTTATATCAAAACATCAGAAAATTGTTCAAATGATGATCCAGGTATTATAATGTACAAAATGATTGGATCGGATGAATACATTCTACCAATTCAGAATGTGAACCTGAACAGAGTTGAAAAGGTTTTAAAACTTGTTGAAATCCAAATTTCTGATATAGAAAGTTTAACAAAAGAATCAGAAGTTTTGAACTTTAACAAATAAACCTTATTATTCCAAACCCAAAATGTTCATTCAAATAATCAACAACGAAATTACACTGGTTGGAAAGGGTATGGGAATGGTAAGAAAAATAATAACAAGTATGAAAAACCAAAATATGTGAAGAAAATGACTTTTGTACCTGCAAAGTTAGAAAACACAAACGAAAGTCATTTCTATAAACAATCTAATGAAGAATTCTTCAAAGAGCAACAAAGTAAACAGGTTAAGGAACCTTCTGTCATTGACAGTAGGGCATGCTTTAAATGTAACAATGTTGGACACATTGCAAGAAAATGTCCACAAATAATCCTAAACTTGTTCATGATGTAAAGAAAAATTCTGAAGATTTGAAACAAAATTCGTCACTCATGTTCGTACCAACACAGGTTTGGAGACAATGTACAGAAACTACAAACAAGGTGAACCCAGTTACTACTAAGTTTTCAAATTATGAAACTGGTGAATCCTCGAAAAGTAATGAACAAAAAGTTTCCACATTGTATTTCAAGAAAGCTTTAAAGAAAAATCAAACATGGTTGGTAAAAGAAAAGAAGCTAAACAATCAGTGAAACTTGAATGTCTCAAGGATTTTCCAAAACTTTAGAAAGGCCAAAATAAACTTGATTTGATAAGAAAATTAAAACTGAGGTTGAAGAAACAACACCTAAGACTGAAAAGACTTGTATGTCACTATTCAACTAATTGTTTGAATTTTTGTGTAGAAACTTCCAAGATAAAAGCAAATTATTGAGAATGGAGTTCCGAGGCACTCAATGAAGAAAAGGGTCGGGTTAACAAGTTCCTATAAAGGCCATTTTTACAAATTTTGAAATTCCAAAAACGTTTACTTTAAAAAAAATTTGCAAATTTTTGAAGAAAATTTGAAAAATTTTTCACAAAACTCTCACTGTTGAACAGACAAAACTCATGGAAATAAATGTTCTGTAAACACAAAAGTGTAAAGGTATTTGTCATCATGAGGGGGAGAGAGCTTAAAAGTAAAATTTGAAGTAGTAATGGATGACGAATTGAAGTGATTATCATCGGTTGGTTAATGTTTTTCTATAAATAAAAAATACAAAATTATGTTTTTGAATTTTAGGGGGAGAAAAAATTTTCTGAAAATCCAAAAACATATTAAATGCAAAAAAGTATAAAAACATATAAAATTCAAAAAGTACAAAAACATGAAAAAAGACAAAAAGAGTTTTGTGTAAAACGAGGAAATGATAGTACATCAGTGGACTATCACGGTATGCTAAAGAATTGTAGTGTTTAAAAAGGTTTAGAAAAAGAATCTCATTGTGGATGTGCCAGTAGGCTTTTCACATTCAGTAGATTGTTTATGAGATATAAACCTAAATTTACAACTTCTTAATTTGTGGGTCAACATCTCTCGGATATACGGACTTGGTACTCCAAAATTTCGTTTGAGAGATTGTCTGATTCCGAGATACTAGGTCTTTATAGATAATGGACATCTGGGGTATTATACAAGTTCTTCTGATTTTGCGTAAGCAATGGCCTAGAACTTGTAGAATACTTTTGCCTAAAAACCCAAAAACTACAGCATATTGAAAGTATCAAAAGATCTAATCAATTGCAGTGCAAAAAGATTCCATATTAGAACACTACCTTAAAGACGAGCCTTAATCTCTTTGTCTGTACGGTGGTACTAACCTGAGCTCTCAAGGTCTCGCACAACCCAGATACAGTTATTAGTTAAGCTATATTCACCTATAAGATGAAATCTTGGAAATCTAGGAAATCTTGATACGGGAATATATTCTGAGGTTGGAAACACAGTTGAGTCAAGTTTCTTAATTCTACCTAACATATCTCGAAACAATTGAGAAATGTGTTGAAGTTTAAGAGGAAAAATATACTAACAATCTATGTGAATTGGTTTTTGAAACTTAAAATCTTATAAAGGTCATTGGTACTGGTGATTTGTCTCAAAAAACTGATATGATCCTCAAACACAAACTCACAAAAATATGTTTGTACATAGTTAGAGTTTGATATTCATTTCATAAAAATAAAAAAAAGATTTTATCATCTTTTAGTTTCAACCACTGATGGTGAAAAGCTGATTTTCAAAGTCTAGAGTTGTTGAACAAAATCTAAAAATTGAAATTGTTCTGAAAAGTTTAAAAGTTCATTAATTTGAAACTTACATTTGAATAAATGCATCAGTTTGTTTCGAAATGTTTAATAAAAATCTTTAATTTGAACTTGATACATAAATCAGATATTCCAGGTCATTAATTTGGACTTGATTAACTAAGAGGGTTTTATAACTAATAAGAAGACTAAAATTTGGAAATGTTTAGAAATTTCAAAGTTTGAATCTGAAATGTTTATTTGAATGCTTGAGGTTTTTTGAAACAGGAAGTAGATTCTTAAAGGGAAGCTAGATAAACATGTTGATTAAAGATATCAAAAGCTCAAAGAAAGGGGGAGCATGTTGTTTCAAGTTTTATCAAGACAAACTCAGGAAAAGAGAATAGGATTGAATAAGATATGAAGATCATGGATTTTAAAGTTATTCAAGAAAAAGAGATCAGAGAATATTAAAGACTCTGGAGTTTATTTGAAAAGTGATTACTACGGCAATAGCCAAAGGGGAGACTGTTGATGCATATGTTTGTCAGCTACGTCATCGTATAACATCGAGTCTGTATTTAGGAGCATAACATTGAATTTTGTATGTGTATATGCTACTTCGTACGAACTACATGTTTGGTACAAAGTGGCACCGAATTCGTACGAACTAGTAATTCATACGAAGTAGCACTTCGTACGAATTAGTAGTTTGGTGTGAACTAGGATGCCTATAAATAGGTCTTAGCTCACTTGAATGTAAAGTAGTCAGAGATTTTGCAACTTGGACGGCCGAGCTCTGTCCAACTGTTTCCAGGAACTGTAACGTTTGATAATCAATGAAACAGTGTTTAAATAGAAACAAACTTTTATACAATGTCGCCTAAGAAAACGGATTATGCACTTTTACGTTAGGATTGCCAAATTAGTGCCTGAACAAATCCGGAAACGGGACTTTCATGTTTCAGGAGCTAATGTATGATGTTACGATGCTTGCTTCACGTAGGATTTGGATGCGGGCCTTAGTGACATAAAATCAAGAAAAACAATATAATCATGTTTTATTTCTAATATTCTCAAGACAATATAAACACGTTAATAATTCGATAATGCAAACTTAAAGTACCATGTGTTGTTATAACAATCTGTTACGTGACTCCCCGACGTTTTCGCCGCGGTTTGTTGTTTTTACGCGGTTGGGGTGTTACAGATTGGTATCAGAGCACTGGTTATAGGGAATTAGGTTATTAGTAATGCTTTGACCTAGACTATAACCTTCCTAGGACCCTAACGCGAGTTTACTTGTGTTTAGATTTTTAAAATACAATACGTCACCTATCCTTAGATGATTACCAAAAACAATACAAAAATCACAAACTCTTTTCGAAAACTTTTCTACAAGAAAACATCTATCCTTAGATGAATCGTTTTTGGCTTCAAAGTTTTCAAAACCTCATCAAAGTTTGGGCTTTAATAATGTGAACACATGCAATCTGGAAGGGTGGATGCCTATACTCCAAGTTTTCTGTCTAAGGCTAGAGTGTTCGTACAAATCCACTTAATCGGACCAGTCACTCTTACCTGGGAACTCTTGGGTTGAGTGTCCACTTATAGGCTAAATCATGTCTTCGCTATACATTATAAAGACCCATTTACTTTGATTAGTCACCGTGTGTCGCTTGTTTGTTTTGAGAAACGAACAGATGACCACAATCCTTAGGTTTCGTTGATATTTTTAATAACTCTTCTGTTTATCCAATGTCAATCTCACACATTTTCTCTCATGATTCATCTCTTTTAGAATTCCTCCTTGACGTAATGTAACTCAAGAAGCCGAAATGGCAGCTATGATCGCTCAGAAAATTGCTGCAGTACTCCCGAACCTAGTAACTCAACTAAACCAAGCGAACACCAATAACAATAAAAATGCACCTGCTCCGTACAACTATAAACAATTATGTTTGGCTAAACCACTCAAGTTTGCATCGAGTGTATTCCAGAAAAGAGCACTTACATGGTGGAATGGTGTGATGATAGATAGGGGTGCTGATGTGGCATTGGCACAAACCTGGGAAGAGCTTTGAGCTCTAATGATGAGGGAATTCTGCCACATCATGAACAACGGGCACTGGAAAATGAAATCCACGATATTAAACAAGATAGTGGAGAGCATCGTGCCTACAATGACCGGTACGAAGAGTTGAGTTTGTTGTGTCCTACAATGGTGACGCCTTTGGATAAGGCGATTTAGAAATACATCGATGGTCCGCCTGATCCCGTTCAGGACATTGTTACTGGTAGCAACCCTACTACCATTCGACAGGCCATTGAGCTAGCTACAACCTTGACTGGCTCACAAGTCAAGAAAGGTAATCTCCACCGCAAGGGCGATAAGAAATCATCCGCCAAGACAACCCAAGAGAAACAAAAGGAAAACAAAGCCGAGCCTTCCAAGAGATGGAGGAAGCGTAAGGCTTCGCAAAACTTTGCCGTGACCACACAACCAAATCAAGTTGCTCCTAACCAACCAGCTCAGCCTCCTGCGAGGAAACCATATGCTAGAACTGCACCATTTTGTAACCGGTGCAATGGTCACCATCAAGCTCATCTACAGTGTCGTCAATGCACTTCTTGTGGAAAACTCGGTCACATAGCTAGCATTTGTCATTCAAACCCAAACCAAGCTGCACAAAACATTATTAACCCACAAGCCAACCCTGTTAGACCCCCATTCCTATCTGGTTCTTGCTACAACTTTGGCGAGATAGGTCACTATAAAAACAACTGCCTGAAATTGGTTAATGCTAATCCAGCCCGTGGACGTGCATTCAACATCAATGCCAACGAGGCTGGTGGTGATAACGACGTAGTTAACGATACGTTCCTTGTTAACAATTATCCTGCTTCAGTTATTTTCGATTCGGGTGCTGATAGAAGTTTTGTATCCCTAGCTTTCGAACCTTTGCTTTCAATGCCTAGAACCAAACTAGGAAAGCCCTTAACAGTCGAAATAGTTAGTGGCGAACCCCTTAAACTTAACTCTGTCATTCGTGATTGCCAATTGAACCTCAATAACCATCTTTTTCCCATTGCCCTCACGCCAATGCAACTCGGAAGTTTTGACCTCATCATAGGAATGGATTGGTTAACCAAACATCATGCCGAAGTTATCTGTTTTAACAAGATAGTTCAAATACCTCTTTCAAATACCAAAATTCTAGAAACTCATGGAGAGAAACCCTTTAGCAGCCTAAAACTCATGACCTGTTCCCAAGCCCAAAAATACCTACCAAAGAATTATGTAGCCTTCTTGGCACATATCGTAGAGGAGAAAGGAAAGGGCAAAACTATTCAGGACATCCCCGTCGCTCGGGATTATCCGGAGGTGTTTCCTGAAGAGCTACCTGGTTTACCCCCAAGACGCCAAGTCGAATTTCGTATAGATCTTGTACCTGGTGCCAACCCAATAGCCAAATCTCCTTACCGTCTTGCACCATCTGAAATGCAAGAATATCGAAACAACTTCAGGAGTTATCAGACAAAGGATTCATTCTTCTGAGTTTTTCACCGTGGGGCGCTCCTGTCCTATTTGTGAAAAAGAAAGATGAATCCTTCGGCGTGTGTATCGATTATCGTGAGCTCAAAAAACCAAGAATCAAAAATCGATATCCCCTACCTCGCATTGATGATCTCTTTGATCAGCTACAAGGTGCTACATGATTTTCGAAGATTGATATGTGTTCTTGGTATCATCAACTTCGAGTGCACGAAGAAGATATTCCCAAGACTGCTTTCCGCACACGATACGACCATTCCGAGTTCACTGTGATGCCTTTCGGCTTGACAAATGCTCCAGCCGTCTTCATGGACTTAATGAATCGGGTTTGTACACCTTATTTGGATAAGTTCATCATTGTTTTCATCGAAGACATTCTCATTTATTCAAAGTCTCGAGCTGATCACGAGGAACATCTTCGTCTAACGATGGAACTTCTAAAGAAATAACAACTCTATGCCAAATTTTCCAAGGGTGAGTTTGGGCTAAAAGAAGTTCAATTCTTAGGTCACATAGTCAATGAGCAAGGTATACATGTGGATCCTTCCAAAATCACTACGATTAAGGATTGGAACACACCCACTACTCCGACGGAAATTCGCTCATTTCTTGGTCTTGCTGGGCATTACCACCATTTTATCGTGGACTTCTCAAAGATCGTGGTTCCCCTCACTGCTTTGACTCAGAAGAATAAGCCTTTTGAGTGGGGACCCAAACAAGAGGAAGCTTTTCAAACACTGAAACAAAAGCTCTGCAATGCTCCTATTCTATCTTTACCTGATAGCAACGATGATTTTGTTGTCTATTGTGACGCATCCAATCTAGGCCATGGTTGTGTTCTCATGCAACGAGATAAAGTCATTGCCTATGCGTCAAGACAATTAAAAATCCATGAGAAGAACTACACAGCTCATGATCTTGAGTTAGGTGTTGTAGTTTTTGCTCTCAAAATTTGGAGACACGACCTATACGGTACAAAATGCGTGATTTTCACTGACCATAAAAGTCTCCAACACATATTCAATCAAAAGGAGCTGAACATGAGACAACGACGCTGGGTCGAACTTTTAAACGACTACGGTTGCGAAATTCGCTACCATCCTGGTAAGGCGAATGTCGTGGCTGATGCACTTAGTCAAAAAAAACGTATCAAGCTTCATTATATTTGAATTCAATCTGATATCCAAACACGTATGCTTTAAGCACAACGTACATGTGTAACCCAAAGCTTGTTGAAAAATGAGCTGCCTCAAAATCTTGAACTTCAACTCAAAACGAAAGACAATGGATTGTGCTATTATCTAAACCGTTTGTGGGTTCCAAGTCAACACAATCCACGCACCTTATTGATGGATGAAGCTCATAAGTCTCGTTATTCGATTCATCCTGGTGCAGACAAAATGTACAAGGATCTTCGTACCCAGTATTGGTGGTGGCTGGGTATGAAAACGAATATTGCCATGTATGTGTCTAAATGCCTAACTTGTCTTAAAGTCAAGGCTGAACATCAATGCCCATCTGGTTTGCTTGAACAACCAGAAATACCGGTATGGAAGTGGGAGAACATTGCGATGGATCTCATCACTAAATTAGCGCGCACATCTCGAGGTCATGATGCTATTTGGGTAGTCATCGATCGTCTAACAAAGTCAGCACACTTTTTGCCAATTTGTGAGGATTTCCCTGCTGACAAAATTGCCAAAATCTATGTCGATGAGATTGTATCTCGTCATTGTGTTCCTTTAGACATCATATCTGAAAGAGATGCTCGATTCTCATCTCACTTTTGGAAGACCATGCAATCTACCATGGGAACCAAACTCAATCTAAGCACTGCTTATCATCCTCAAACGGATGGACAAACCGAAAGGAAGATTCAAACACTGGAGGATATGCTTAGAGAATGTGTGATCGACTTTGGTGGTAGTTGGGATTCGCATATACCATTAATCGAATTCACCTACAACAATAGTTATCACGCCATCATCGACATGGCGCCTTTCGAAGCTCTGTATGGTCGAAAATGTCATTCACCTGTCTGTTGGAATGAAGTTGGAGAGTCTCGGTTCACTGGACCTGAACTCATTCACGACACAATAGACAAAGTTAAGAAAATTCGCGATAACCTTTTGACAGCTAGAAGCCGTCAAAAGAGTTATACGGACAAGCGTCGCAAGCCCTTGGAATTCCAAGTTGGTGATCACGTCCTACTCAAGGTATCCCCTTGGAAGGTGTGGTCAGATTTGGAAAGAAAGGAAAACTTGCACCACAATATGTTGGACCATTCAAGATCGTTGAGAGAATCGGAAAGGTGGCCTACCGACTTGATCTGCCTCCTGAACTTCGGAACGTTCACCCAACATTCCACGTGTCCAATTTGAAAAAGTGTTTAGCCGATAGAAATCTCCACATTCCCCTCGACGAAATTCACATTGATGACCCTATGCACTTTGTCGAGAAACCCGTGGAGATACTGGACCGTGAAGTCAAGAAACTCAAGCGTAGACGAATACCGATAGTTAAAGTTTGCTGGAAATCCAAACATGGCCCAGAATTTAATTGGGAACGAGAGGATCAAATGAAAGCAAAATACTCACATCTGTTTCCACAAGTTTCCTCTAATTAAATTTCGGGGCAAAATTTCCTAAAGTAGAGGAGACTGTGACATTTGTGATGATTCGATCATGTAACGATTCCGAACAATTTGTCAATCAATGAAACCATGTGTTTTATTACCGGGATTTTATAATTATCATGACAATTGCACATATTAAATTCTTGCACAATTTCAAACTCTCAAACAACTTCTGGAAGTGAAATCTCAAACTGTTACGCAAACGCAATCAGTTTAACGCGACGTACACTCCGAAACAATGACACAAGCTAAACATATCCTAAATATTCTTTACGTAACTTAGAAATAAGTTTTGAAGGGTTCGGTATGGCAAAAACAAGTTTATTCAAGCTCAGGGACTATTTTGCAAAATCTGCGAAAGTATGTCGATTGGCGTATTTCTTAATGCGGAATACATACGTACATTCAAAAAATTTTGTAGTCATTAAAATCTTATATTTTAGTGATGATAATGCAAAAATAGCATTTGTTACGCAATTACGGTCGTTTTCGCATTAATTAAAGTGTTTGTCGTAATTAAGCAAAAAATGCAACCGTACAACCGAACGAACTGACATCCACGGTATTTCTGAGCATATTTCAAGTTCCCTATGCTTTATCATCCTTATAGAGCTTACAAATGTGGTTAACGGGTGTTAGAAGTGCCAAAGCACGACGAAACAAGTTCAGGGCCAAAACTGCCATTTTGGGAAACTTGCTGCCAGCGAAAGGGCTTACGGACCGTAAGCCTTAGCCCATACGGTCCGTAAGGACCCTCCAGCACAGCAGCTTTACTGTCTTCTTCTTGTGCATTACTTGGACACCAAGCACGCGAATTTGCCACCATTTCTCCTGCATTGGACATGTGTAATGTCACTCATCTGCACATAACACCTCATGGGACACTTGGCTTGATCTTGTGAGCTCAAGATTACTATAAATAGCCAAGAATTTTGTTCATTCAAACTTGCACCTTTCATTCTTCTTTCTCTGTTCTTTGGAGCTTGTTTCCAGCAATTGGAGACCTCCTACTGAGTTCTAAAGACTTCCTAGAGCACAAGTAAGTGTTCTTCCATAGTCTTGTTCATTATTTTAGCTTGTTATGAGCTAAAAGTCAAACAGTTGACTTTCTGTTTGACTTTCAGTTCTGACCATTTTTTGTCAAGTCAAAGTTCAATCGAACTTTGCAACATGATCGTAATCATGAAGGTTATAATCCCTTGCGAATATACCTACTGATTACCACCTTTAATAGTCGAAGTGACGAGTCAAAGTTTCTGTCAAAAATGCGCATTATGCGCATTTTACGACGGAACTATTTTCGGGTATCAAAACATCAAAACATTAAGTTTTGATACCAAGTCAGTTTTGCAACTTAGTTAGACATATTTTGACATATCTAACTCGTCATTTCTAGTTTAGTATTTAGGGTCGGAAGTCGAGCGGTCTTAACCACCGCTTTGACTTTTGAATCCGACCCGTTTGGTCGATCTTAGGATCCGACCAAACATATATTTGTGACCATAGTTGTATAGGGAATAACCCTGTGAGGTTATACCTTATGGTCACGTCGTTTGGTTATTGTTATGTTAAGTCGCTTGTTATGCCTTTAATAATGACCAAAACGCCCTTTTTGCGCATAAATCAATTTTAAGCATATGTAATCAATGTTTTGACATATAAACTGATGTTACAACATTATTAAACATATTTTGGCATATATGACTTATCATAGGACTTATATAACAATCCGAGCAAATATTTACGCAAATGACCGGTTAAAGTAGCATAAACTACCTTAACGAGTCATAACGGGTCAAAATCATTAGGGTTCATTTCAAATTATAATGTTGAATTTGTCAAACCATTTTATATGAGTTCCAACACTCATTTGGTTTACAATGCCTCATTCTATTCGATCCTCTGATTAAAGTCACGACATTAACATAGTTATCCGATGTTAGGACACACTTGAATTCTCGGACTCTTGAGCTTTGTTGATCATTGAAACAAGAATCTTTTGCATCCCAAGTGAGTACATAGCTCCCCTCTTTTATGTTTTGAAAATATTTTGGGGTGATTCGTATGTCCAGTATCTGCCTTCTGAACTTGGGAACGTTCACCCAACATTCCACTTGTCCAATTTGAAAAAGTGTTTAGCCGATAGAAATCTCCACATTCCCCTCGACGAAATTCACATTGATGACCCTATGCACTTTGTCGAGAAACCCGTGAAGATACTGGACCGTGAAGTCAAGAAACTCAAGCGTAGACGATTACCGATAGTTAAAGTTTGTGGAAATCCAAACATGGCCCAGAATTTAATTGGGAACGAGAGGATCAAATGAAAGCAAAATACTCACATCTGTTTCCACAAGTTTCCTCTAATTAAATTTCGGGGCAAAATTTCCAAAAGTAAGGGAGACTGTGACATTTGTGAATGATTCGATCATGTAACGATTCCGACAATTTGTCAATCAATGAAACCATGTGTTTTATTACCGGGATTTTATAATTATCATGACAATTGCACATATTAAATTCTTGCACAATTTCAAACTCTCAAACAACTTCTGGAAGTGAAATCTCAAACTGTTACGCAAATGCAATCAGTTTAACGCGACGTACACTCCGAAACAATGACACAAGCTAAACGTATCCTAAATATTCTTTACATAACTTAGAAATAAGTTTTGAAGGGTTCGGTATGGCAAAAACAAGTTTATTCAAGCTCAGGGAATATTTTGTAAAATCTGCGAAAGTATGTCGATTCGCGTATTTCTTAATGCGGAATACGTACGTACATTCAAAAAATTTTGTAGTCATTAAAATCTTATATTTTAGTGATGAGAATGCAAAAATAGCATTTGTTACGCAATTACGGTCGTTTTCGCATTAATTAAAGTGTTTGTCGTAATTAAGCAAAAAATGCAACCGTACAACCGAACGAACTGACATCCACGGTATTTCTAAGCATATTTCAAGTTCCCTATGCTTTATCATCCTTATAGAGCTTACAAATGTGGTTAACGGGTGTTAGAAGTGCCAAAGCACGACGAAACAAGCTAAGGGGCCAAAACTGCCATTTTGGGAAACTTGCTGCCAGCTAAAGGGCTTACGGACCGTAAGCCTTAGCCCATACGGTCCGTAAGGACCTTCCAGCACAGCAGCTTTACTGTCTTCTTCTTGTGCATTCCTTGGACACCAAGCACGCGAATTTGCCACCATTTCTCCTGCATTGGAGATGTGTAATGACACTCATCTGCACATAACACCTCATGGGACACTTGGCTTGATCTTGTGAGCTCAAGATTACTATAAATAGCCAAGAATTTTGTTCATTCAAACTTGCACCTTTCATTCTTCTTTCTCTGTTCTCTTGGAGCTTGTTTCCAGCAATTGGAGAATTCTACTGAGTTCTAAAGACTTCCTAGAGCACAAGTAAGTGTTCTTCCATAGTCTTGTTCATTATTTTAGCTTGTTATGAGCTAAAAGTCAAACAGTTGACTTTCTGTTTGACTTTCAGTTCTGACCATTTTTTGTCAAGTCAAAGTTCAATCGAACTTTGCAACATGATCGTAATCACGAAGGTTATAATCCCTTGCGAATATACCTACTGATTACCACTTTATAGTCGAAGTGACGAGTCAAAGTTTCTGTCAAAAATGCGCACTATATGCATTTTACGACGGAACTATTTTGGTATCAAAACATCAAAACATTAAGTTTTGATACCAAGTCAGTTTTGCAACTTAGTTAGACATATTTTGACATATCTAACTCGTCATTTCTAGTTTAGTATTTAGGGTCGGAAGTCGAGCGATCTTGACCACCGCTTTGACTTTTGAATCCGACCCGTTTGGTCGATCTTAGGATCCGACCAAACATATATTTGTGACCATAGTTGTATAGGGAATAACCCTGTGAGGTTATACCTTATGGTCACGTCGTTTGGTTAGTGTTATGTTAAGTCGCTTGTTATGCCTTTAATAATGACCAAAACGCCCTTTTTGCGCATAAATCAATTTTAAGCATATGTAATCAATGTTCTGACATATAAACTGATGTTACAACATTATTAAACATATTTATTTTGACTTATCATAGGACATATATAACAATCCGAGCAAATATTTACGCAAATGACCCGTTAAAGTAGCATAAACTACCTTAACGAGTCATAACGGGTCAAAATCACTTAGGGTTCATTTCAAATTAGAATGTTGAATTTGTCAAACCATTTCATATGAGTTCCAACACTCATTTGGTTTACAAGGCCTCATTCTATTCGATCCTCCGATTAAAGTCACGACATTAACATAGTTATCCGATGTTAGGACACACTTGAATTCCCGGACTCTTGAGCTTTGTTGATCATTGAAACAAGAATACTTTTGCATCCCAAGTGAGTACATAGCTCCCCTCTTTTATGTTTTGCAAATATTTTGGGGTGATTCGTATGTGCTAAACCGTTTTCAAGTTTTCAAAACAAAGTCTATGGTTTATATAAAACACGACGATTTCGATAATGTGAACAAACTTGTTGGTGCGTTATCCATAACACAAATGACATTCATTAACTTTGGCCAAGCCGACCAGTAGTAAGTTATGGTACCATAGGACTGACAATCCTGATACTAGGTTATTCACTGGAATTTTGTGGGTAGTTTAGAGAACAACAGAAACTGTATTTTAACAAAATCTTTGGGGGTTTGTTAGTCGATTTAAAGAGACCCTTTGGTGGTCTAGATGAGTCAAACACGGGTTTGAATGTATTCACCAAAACGGCCAAGTTTTCACAATAAAAAAAGGATGATTGGTTTATAACAAGGACGATTGGTTTATAACAAGGACGATTGGTTTATAACACAGATGAATGGTTTATAACACGGACGAATGGTTTATAACACGGACGATTGGACGATTAGTTTATGGTAGGTGATTTAGATAACGAGACGGGTGTAATATAATCAAAGCATGGTGGAGACGCCGTTGGTACTTCCTATATAAGTGCTTTTATTATATTGTATACCGTGGCCTTATCTGAATCACTTGAACAAATGTTTTCAAACGATGACACGAAACGCTTTTCCCTTAAAGATATAAACCATACGAAGTTTTCTTTTAAATCGAAATTACTACTCGGTTTTTACAAAAAGAAACGTTTTGCTCAAGATTCATGGCTACAAGATTTTCACAAACGATAACCAACTTGTTTTAGTTGGTTAATTGTTATTGCAATATCCAACACTTTTGATACAAGGATTTCACTTAACGACTCTAGTAGTCTGATGAGGTATTGCAATACTCACACAAAGCCATGAATTTGACACACTACAAAACATATGTACTTGCCGGCTTTTATGCTGACTATCTTTTCACATATGTTTCAGGAGTTAATGTATGATGTTACGATGCTTGCTTCACGTAGGATTTGGACGCGGGCCTTAGTGACATAAAATCAAGAAAGACAATATAATTATGTTTTGCTTCTAATATTCTCAAGACAATGTAAACATGTTAATAATTCGATAATGCAAACTTAAAGTACCATGTGTTGTTATAACAATTTGTTACGTGACTCCCCGACGTTTCCACTGCGGTTTGTTGTTTTTACGCGGTCGGGGTGTTGCAAGCCTAGCCTTAGTTAGGCATGGACTGAACAACCATGCTTAAACAAGGCAGCGTTAATAAATATCTAACCATGATAATAACTAGCTAGATGTACCATAACCTAACCTAGGATTGCTTATGTTGTATTCGGACCCAGAGATATTCTTTGATTATGCTAGAAACTGTTTTCTGATTGTGGTAACAACTGTTAACCTAGTGAGTTTTATGAATGCATTCAATATGTGAACATGCTTGTCCCAACCTTTAATAATCATACATGACTGTTGTAAGCATGTTTATAACCTATGCATGCATACACCCGATCTTTGTGGTCCCTTATATGTGGCGTTGCGGCGAGATTAGTTAGGTACTACACCGGTTGGTGTAGGGATATTAAATGTATGATGTATGTCACGTGGTGACATTGGGTTATAATGATATGGGCGGTTACAAAGTCATGGTGAAATAATGTGGTTTATAATTGTGTATATTCATGAACTCACCAGCTAGCTGGCGTGCCTTTTTAAGCATGTGTTGTAACATTTGTCAAAAACGGGTTTCCAAAACCCGCTCGTTTTGTAATCGAATACAAGTTATAAATGTCACGTTGTGTATTTATGGTTATTTTGATTTTTAATGATACATAATTAATAAACAAACTAAACTATAAAAATTATATTTGATAAAAAGTGAAAACAAAATAAATAAAAAATAAAATGTTGCTGCCGGGGTCTCGAACCCGGGTCAGCCGGAAATTGAAATCCAAAGACATTAACACACACACATCACCACTCTGCCACTTGTTGTTTTCTGTTATCACTAGGAAACAAATGAAACTTATATTCAAACAGAAAACAACCTGAATGCCAAACCATAACTGAAATCGGTCACCAATCGTCCAAAGACGATTGATTACTCGCGAATTACTGAACAAAACCGGTGCACCGACGATCCTAATCAATTCGGATTTGAATGAACTTCAATTTTGATCATGATCGGTTTTTATAACCGAAATAATCAATGTCTGAATTACTTCAATCAAGACCCCTCTCGCGACTCAGAAACATCATACAAACTTTCCATTTCACTTTCGTCATACATTCAGTCCATCAGAAAGCTTAAATCAACTCGCCGGAAAAATTCTGCAAGTCGCCGGAAAACCGTATTCTTCATTAAAACAGTAAGTCTTTCAATACCTTCGTGGTCTATCGATTGTTAAGCTATTTCTGACTCAAACCTTCCAATTGAAATCAAATTCAAACATCGTCATCGGATAATTTCTGCTCGCCGGAAAACTTCTGAAAATCCTTATCTTCCGCTGTAAAACGGTATAGCCATTCAAAACCTGCTGATAACTCTTATTTAGTACTTCAATTCCACAGTTAACTAAATCAAAACTATTAATTTGTTCGCCAGTCGAAGTTCGAAAAAACAGAGCCGACGCATTGCCAGAAATTCTATGATAAATCATTCCTACGGTATGTTTACTTCCAACACCGTCTCTGCCATTTCATTTTAGTCTTATGAATGATTGATAATCGTAAAAGCAAGAAATAGATTAGTAACACAGTCGACTGTAAATTGAGCGAAGAAGACGAAGATAGTTAAGTTATAAGTTTATTTAAAATCAGTAATATGAACGGGTTAGACACACAGTCCAGCGGTGGACTGTGTGCAAACAAATTTCATACGCGACGCGAGTTCGATCCCTGATACACGCACCCTCTCTGTTATAAAAATGTTTTATTTTTCTAACCGAACCGGGTTAACTCAAATAGATGTTAAGTATAATAAAAACCGAAATATTAACCAGGTTAGACACACAGTCCAGCGGTGGACTGTGTGCAACACTAACTCGCACGTCACGCGTTCGAGTCTGGTTAACGGGACCGGTTCGATGATTTAAATTTTTTTTAAAACAAATGAATTTTGAATAAATCGAATTAGTATATAAATATAATTAAAAACAAGATTATTTCGGGTTAGACACGTAGCTCAGTTGGTAGAGCTGCGTGCACGCGTACGGAGGTCTCGGGTTCGAGTCTCACCCAGCGCATACATGCACACTGACCGAACCGGTCAACAAGTCAACGGTCAACGGTCAACGGTCACGCAAAAATAAACAATTTTTTTATATTTTTTATTTATTTAATTTAATTTAAAAATCAATTAAAAATACTTAAAAATAATATTTTTAAAGATAGAAAATAGCCTTAAACTCACAAAAATATATCTAAAAATTCCATTAAAATCCTTAATAAAATCCACTCATTTACTATTTTCCGTTATTATTTAGGTTAGTAATTCTCGTTGTTCAACTCTCCCGACTCGTGCGCATCTCATCATCTCCAATCAAACGCACCCAATGTGAGTGAATCTTTACAAATTCCCCGTTTTAATCAGTTTTGGGGTGTATCATGTGTCTTGCTATATATTATATTTAAATCATTGTGCATACATCATATCATGAACTTGTGTATTCAGCTTGTTTCAACTGTTTGTGTGGTTATTGTTAGATTCAATTTATTATTTCAGTACATGCAATTTCATAGGCCGCCGCTCCCCATTACATTATGAGCGTTGAGCATGTTCCCCATTACATTATGAGCGTGAACCTGGCGTGCCAACATACGATCGGCTCCGTTTGATTTAGCCTTGATCGCACAGACATTTATCATTTTCAGTACATGCAATACGATCGGCTCCGTTTGATTGAGCCTTGATCGCACAGTTTCATTCATGTTATTTATCGTATGATGTTGGTATGTTAATGTATGCTATCATATGTTATTGTTGTTATAGATGTGATTGCAATTGCTACTGCTTGATTATTTACATTTGCTCATTCATGATTATGCACAATTTTTCATTGATAAACTAACAAGAAAATCAATAATAAATGTTTATCTAACAAGGTTCACTCGCCAACTTATGTTGACCCAAAAACCCCCATTTTTACACATGATACATGTGAACCAGCTGCAGCAAGAAACACTTAGGATTGGACTAGAAGAATAAAATGATTTAGAGTTTGGAATTGTTTTGTTTGGTTTATTTTCTTTTTATTGTATGGACATGTTTGGATATTTGGGAATGTAATTTTGACTTTAATAAATATGAAACATATTAGTAAATATCATGAGCTTTGGTGATATCCCAATTATGCCCCGACTCTTATTCCGCTGCGGGTCGGGGTGTGATAGATTGGTATCTGAGTCATGACTATAGGGATATAGGATAGGTTATTAGACCCTTAGAGCCTATACTATAGTTGATTAGAAACTTATAAGATTTTTGTGTGTTACATGGCAAATTTCATGATGTTTATATGTTTATTTAAATGTTACATTCAATGTTATGCAAGCATGTTCATAAGTATATATTATCATATAATGCCTATCATGAATCATATTCTCATAACATATCATATCCATGAAAGCACACACCACATCATGATTGCTTTTACAATGATTTTTGTGTTTTCAAATCTCATCAAAGTGAGTTCTCATGACGGGCATGTAGTAACTGGAAGGGTACCAGTACCGGTAGTCGGAACGTCCTGTCTAGGCTGGCATTCGTATAAATCCAAAATAAAGGACCAGTTTGCCTACCTGGGGACTAACGATGAGAGTACGAAGTATCTATTAGGCCAAAGCATGCTATACCAAACGTCGTGTGAGCTAACCCCACTTTGAGTTGTCATTGTGTCTACACCTGGACACATTCCGACCATACATCTCGTAAACATATTTTGTGGTTTGCATTCGGGTGATGCGAGTGTTAAATCGCCAATACTAATGTGAATCCTACCAAGCCAATAGTCATGGGGGCCCACATGACTATATAGGTGAAGGTATGGGGGACATTTGAGGCCCAACATGAGCAAACCCAAGACATCCTATGGATGTAGTTGCATTATTGATATTTATGTTATTTTCATTTTTCTTAAAGACACATGACACCTAAAAAGACTCCATAAACTCACAATCTTCTTATGTATGTTCCTGTAGATGTCGTCCAGACAACAATGAGGGGGTAAAAGATCAGGAAGGTCTCAGGAACGCTTGGCCACACAAATCGCGAAACAAATGGCCACGATACTGCCTGACATTGTGGTCCAAGTACAACAAGCTCTCGCCACAAATCCCATTAATCCTCCCCAACAGAATGACCAGAACATCGGCAACCCTCCTACCACAAGTGCTCATACAAACATTTCAAATCTTGTGATCCTCCTAAATTTGAAGGGACCGAAGGTGTCACTGATCTCCTCCATTGGTTTGAGGAAATGGAAAACACCTTCCTCAACTGCGATTGTCCTGAGGATCGCAAGGTTCGATACGCCACCGGGAGACTATTTGGGGTAGCTCTCACTTGGTGGAATACTGAAAAAGGGAAGAGGGGAATTGATGATGCAATGGCCTTAACTTGGGAGGAGTTAAGGGAAATCATGACTAGGCGTTTCTGTCCTAGGAGTGAAATTAAAAAGTTGGAGGACGAATTTCATTCTTTAAAGCAGAAGGAGGGAGATCACACCACCTATAACAAGAGGTTCTTAGAGTTGAACCAAATGGTTCCAAATTTGTTTACCCCAACTTATCGTTTGATCGAGCATTATATTCGAGGACTTCCCTCGAAAATTCAAGATTCAGTTCTCAGCATTTCACCGGTAACACTTGAAGCTGCTATGGAGCTAGCGACTGAACTGGCCGAGAATCGAATTCGCAACGGGAAGTTTAAAGAAGAGAAAAAGAAAGCCCCTGTTGAGGGTCAAACTTCAAACCATTCCATCTCCTCCTCTAAGTTTGTTAACAAGAGGAAGCGCAACACTAGAAACTTCGCTGTTACACAAACTAACTCCCCTATTCCTGCTGCACCCATTACCCAGGTCGCTCCTTTACCTGCACCATACAAAAGACCATACTCTGGCCCGTTACCAAAATGCAACCGTTGCCAATATCACCATTCTCCTGATTATCCTTGCCAACATTGCACCGGCTGTGGTCGCGCAGGTCATACTGTTCAAACCTGCCGCATGCCTCAGCGAACGAACCGCCACCAGCCTTCAACCCAAACCCACCAACAAATAATGGGTCAAGCCCAACAACCCCTACTATTTCCACCCACCCAACATTTAGCCCAAACATATTACCAACCCAATTATCCTATGGGTCAACCCATGCGGGCTTGCTACAATTGCGGAGACCCAAGCCATTTCAGAAACACTTGTCCAAGGTTGGTAAACATTATTCATGCTCAGGCCCAAGCCAACCCGGTGAATCAAGCGAACCAAGCTCCTCCACCTGCAAGAGGAAGAGCTTTCAATATCAATGCTAATCAGGCTAGAGCTGACGGCAATGTGGTTAACGGTACGTTCCTTATAAATGGTAGATATGCATCTATGTTATTTGATACTGGTGCGGATAGAAGTTTTGTGTCCTTAGAATTTGAACCTATCTTAAACCAAAATCGGGATAAGCTCATGGAATCCATAACGGTAGAAGTTGCTGACGGGAAACCAGTTTCATTAAACTCTATTATACGCAACTGTACACTCACCTTAAACGACCACGATTTCTCAGTCGACCTTATTCCTATGAAGCTGGGAAGTTTTGATATCATAATTGGTATGGACTGGCTCAGTTAACATCAGGCAGAAGTTGTATGTCGCGAAAAATTTATACGTATCCCTCTTTCAAACGGTCAGACTCTTCGAATCTTTGGGGAAACCTCGTCGAAGGGGCTCAGCTTAATGTCTTGTCTTCAAGCCCAAAAATATCTTCGCAAAAATTATGTCACGTTTTTAGCTCATATCATCAACAAGGGAACCATGGAGAAGAAACTTGAAGACATCCCAGTAGTAAAAGATTTCCGGCAAGTTTTTCCTGATGACATTTCAGGACTTCCTCCAGTTAGAGAAGTCGAATTCCTTATTGATCTTATACCTGGTGCTACACCAGTTGCAAAGTCTCCTTATAGGTTAGCCCCCTCTGAAATGCAAGAGCTAGCCAGTCAATTACAAGAGTTGACTGACAAGGGATTCATACGTCCTAGCTCATCGCCTTGGGGTGCACCTGTCCTTTTTGTAAAGAAGAAAGATGGATCGTTTCGTATGTGCATCGACTACAGAGAGCTCAACAAATTAACAATCAAGAATCGCTATCCTTTACCTTGCATTGATGATCTTCTTGACCAACTCCAAGGTGCCAGCTACTTTTCCAAAATCGACCTTCGATCTGGTTATCATCAACTTAGAGTACATGAAGAATACGTCCCAAAGACCGCTTTCCGAACTCATTATGGTCATTATGAATTCATGGTCATGCCATTTGGTTTAACCAACGCTCCAGCAGTCTTCATGGACCTAATGAACAGAGTCTGCAAACCTTATCTTGATCGATTTGTTATAGTTTTCATCGACGACATTCTTATTTATTCAAAGTCTAAGTCTTATCATTAGCGTCATCTTCGACTCATCCTTACACTTCTAGAGAATGAAAAGCTTTACGCAAAATTCTCCAAATGCGAATTCTGGTTAAAAGAGGTGCAATTCCTTGGACATGTAGTCAATGACAAGGGAATACATGTCGACCCCTCAAAGATCAAAGCGGTACAAGAATGGCAAGCTCCACGTACACCAACTGAAGTAAGATCTTTTCTTGGTTTGGCTGGTTATTATCGTCGTTTCATTTCAAACTTCTCTCGCATTGCTGTACCACTCACGGCTTTAACTCATAAGGGAAAACCTTTCATATGGGGACCGAAGCAAGAAGAAGCCTTCCAAACCCTTAAACAAAAACTCTGTGATGCACCAATCCTCACTCTTCCTGAAGGTTGTGATGATTTCGTGGTCTATTGCGATGCGTCAGGGCAAGGATTAGGCTGCGTTCTAATGCAAAGAGGAAAAGTTATAGCTTATGCTTCGAGACAACTCAAGACGCATGAGAAGAACTACACCACCCATGACCTAGAACTTGGAGCCGTTGTGTTCGCTCTTAAGATATGGAGACATTATCTCTATGGTACTAAGTGTGAAATATACACTGACCACAAGAGTCTTCAACATATCTTCAATCAAAAGGAGTTAAACATGAGGCAACGAAGATGGGTCGAACTTCTAAATGACTACGACTGTGAAATTCGATACCACCCTGGCAAAGCAAATGTGGTGGCTGATGCACTTAGTCGAAAGGGTTATGCGAACTCCATTCGTCTTCTATGTTCGCAAATTATAACTGACATTAAAGATCAAATTCGAGAAGCCCAACACGTTTCAGTAACGGAAGATGATGTACGAAAGGAGATGTCCTGTGGAGCTGAACTTAAAATTGAAACTAAATCTGACGGTATTCTGTATTATCTAGATCATATATGGATTCCTAACCACAACAATCTTCGTGAAATTCTTATGAAGGAAGCTCATAAAACGCGATACTCTATACACCCAGGAGCCGATAAGATGTACCAAGACCTACGATATACCTATTGGTGGCCTGGAATGAAAAAGGATATTGCTGTTTTTGTTTCTAAGTGCCTTACATGTTCCAAGGTGAAAGCTGAACACCAAAGACCCTCAGGACTTCTGATCCAACCTGAAATACCTGTATGGAAGTGGGAAAACATAACCATGGACTTCATTACCGGGTTACCTCGCACTTCTGGTGGGTATGACACTATATGGGTAATCATTGACCGACTTACAAAATCAGCTCACTTTATTCCTATCCGTGAAGATTTCAAGAACGAAAAGCTAGCTCGTATTTATATCAGTGAAATCGTAAGCCGTCATGGTGTACCAGTAAGCATTATTTCAGATCGCGATGGTCGTTTCACTTCACGAACATGGCAAGCAGTACAATCCGCTATGGGTACGCGATTAGATCTCAGTACCGCCTATCATCCTCAAACTGATGGACAATCTGAACGCACCATTCAAACTCTTGAAGATATGCTTCGAGCATGTGTCATAGACTTCAGGGGAAATTGGGACGCTCATCTACCATTAGTTGAATTTTCGTACAACAACAGCTATCATTCAAGCATCGGCATGGCACCTTTTGAAGCTTTATATGGTCGTAAGTGCCGATCTCCAGTATGTTGGCACGAAATTGGGGAAGCTCAAATCACTGGTCCAGAACTGATTCAAGAAACCACAGACAAGATCCATCAAATTCGAAACAATCTTCTAGCGGCTCAAAGTCGTCAAAAGAGTTATGCAGATAAACGACGGAAGCCTTTGGAGTTTAACATTGGTGATCATGTACTTTTAAAAGTATCACCGTGGAAGGGAGTAGTTCGTTTTGGTCAAAAAGGCAAGCTAGCACCACGCTACGTAGGACCCTTCAAGATACTCTAAAGAGTAGGACCTGTAGCATACAAGCTTGACCTACCAGAAGAACTCAACAGGATTCATCCCCCATTCCACGTATCAAACTTGAAGAAGTGCCTCGCTGATGAGAACCTCCACATTCCGCTGGAAGATATTCAGATTGATGAATCTAGGCATTTTATTGAAAGACCTGTAGAGATCATGGACTTCGGAGAAAAACGTTTACGACGAAGTCGCATTCCAATTGTTAGGGTACGCTGGGAGTCGAAACGGAGACCTGAGTTTACTTGGGAACGTGAAGACTCAATGCGCGAAAAATACCCACATCTTTTTCCTACTACTTCGGGACGAAATTCCTAAAAGTAGGGGATACTGTAACATTTGTCAAAAACGGGTTTCCAAAACCCGCTCCGTTTTGTAATCGAATATCAAGTTATAAATGTCACGTTGTGTATTTATGGTTATTTTGATTTTTAATGATACATAATTAATAAACAAACTAAACTATAAAAATTATATTTGATAAAAAGTGAAAACAAAATAAATAAAAATAAAATGTTGCTGCCTGGGCTCGAACCCGGGTCAACCGGAAATTGAAATCCAAAGACTTAACACACACACACATCACCACTCCGCCACTTGTTGTTTTCTGTTATCACTAGGAAACAAATGAAACTTATATTCAAACAGAAAACAACCTGAATGCCAAACCATAACCGAAATCGGTCACCAATCGTCCAAAGACGATTGATTACTCGCGAATTACTGAACAAAACCGGTGCACCGACGATCCTAATCAATTCGGATTTGAATGAACTTCAATTTTGATCATGATCGGTTTTTATAACCGAAAATAATCAATGTCTGAATTACTTCAATCAAGACCCCTCTCGCGACTCAGAAACATCATACAAACTTTCCATTTCACTTTCGTCATACATTCAGTCCATCAGAAAGCTTAAATCAACTCGCCGGAAAAATTCTGCAAGTCGCCGGAAAACCGTATTCTTCATCAAAACAGTAAGTCTTTCAATACCTTCGTGGTCTATCGATTGTTAAGCTATTTCTGACTCAAACCTTCCATTGAAATCAAATTCAGGCGTCGTCATCGGATAATTTCTGCTCGCCTGGAAAACTTCTGAAAATCCTTATCTTCCGCTGTAAAACGGTATAGCCATTCAAACCTGCTGATAACTCTTATTTAGTACTTCAATTCCACAGTTAACTAAATCAAAACTATTAATTTGTTCGCCAGTCGAAGTTCGAAAAAACAGAGCCGACGCATTGCCGGAAATTCTATGATAAATCATTCCTACGGTATGTTTACTTCCAACACCGTCTCTGCTATTTCATTTTAGTCTTATGAATGATTGATAATCGTAAAAGCAAGAAACAAATTAGTAACACAGTCGACTGTAAATTGAGCGAAGAAGACGAAGATAGTTAAGTTATAAGTTTATTTAAAATCAGTAATATGAACGGTTAGACACACAGTCCAGCGGTGGACTGTGTGCAAACAAATTTTATACGCGACGCGAGTTCGATCCCCGATACACGCACCCTCTCTGTTATAAAAATGTTTTATTTTTCTAACCGAACCGGGTTAACTCAAATAGATGTTAAGTATAATAAAAACCGAAATATTAACCAGGTTAGACACACAGTCCAGCGGTGGACTGTGTGCAACACTAACTCGCACGTCACGCGTTCGAGTCTGGTTAACGGCACCGGTTCGATGATTTAAATTTTTTTTTAAAACAAATGAATTTTGAATAAATCGAATTAGTATATAAATATAATTAAAAACAAGATTATTTCGGGTTAGACACGTAGCTCAGTTGGTAGAGCTGCGTGCACGCGTACGGGAGGTCTCGGGTTCGAGTCTCACCCAGCGCATACATGCACACTGACCGAACCGGTCAACAAGTCAACGGTCAACGGTCAACGCAAAAAATAAACAATTTTTTTATATTTTTTATTTATTTAATTTAATTTAAAAATCAATTAAAAATACTTAAAAATAATATTTTTAAAGATAGAAAATAGCCTTAAACTCACAAAAATATATCTAAAAATTCCATTAAAATCCTTAATAAAATCCACTCATTTACTATATTTTTCCGTTATTATTTAGGTTAGTAATTCTCGTTGTTCAACTCTCCCGACTCGTGCCATCTCATCATCTCCAATCAAACGCACCCAATGTGAGTGAATCTTTACAAATTCCCCGTTTTAATCACGTTTTGGGGTGTATCATGTGTCTTGCTATATATTATATTTAAATCATTGTGCATACATCATATCATGAACTTGTGTATTCAGCTTGTTTCAACTGTTTGTGTGGTTATTGTTAGATTCAATTTATTATTTCAGTACATGCAATTTCATAGGCCGCCGCTCCCCATTACATTATGAGCGTTGATGCATGTTCCCCATTACATTATGAGCGTGAACCTGGCGTGCCAACATACGATCGGCTCCGTTTGATTGAGCCTTGATCGCACAGACATTTATCATTTTCAGTACATGCAATACGATCGGCTCCGTTTGATTGAGCCTTGATCGCACAGTTTCATTCATGTTATTTATCCTATGATGTTGGTATGTTAATGTATGCTATCATATGTTATTGTATGTTATAGATGTGATTGCAATTGCTACTGCTTGATTATTTACATTTGCTCATTCATGATTATGTACAATTTTTCATTGATAAACTAACAAGAAAATCAATAATAAATGTTTATCTAACAAGGTTCACTCGCCAACTTATGTTGACCCAAAAACCCCCTTTTTACACATGATACAGGTGAACCAGCTGCAGCAAGAAACACTTAGGATTGGACTAGAAGAATAAAATGATTTAGAGTTTGGAATTGTTTTGTTTGGTTTATTTTCTTTGTATTGTATGGACATGTTTGGATATTTGGGAATGTAATATTGACTTTAATAAAATGAAACATATTAGTAAATATCATGAGCTTTGGTGATATCCCAATTATGCCCCGACTCTTATTCCGCTGCGGGTCGGGGTGTGATATGTGTCATAGGTGATGAGGCATGATCGCTACTCATAGTCTAAGACTTGTGATAGTCTGGTAGAAATTTATATCCCAGATCAATGTAATCTGGTGGAAGCGTTGTTGCATTAGACTACACTTAGTCTTATTAGATGTTGTAATTTGAGTTTCCAACATTTGAATAATATGTTTATTATCAATAAGTGAAACACTTTTTGTATCAATTGTTTCATAAAGCATCCTTAGCGGGTGAGGTGTCACATAACTAGGAGAACACAGAGATTTACCTTGCTGAAAAGAAGAAGGAGTATGTTGTTGTTCCTTTTAAACCCCTAGAAATATTCTTCTACAATCTAAAATCATGGAGAACTACATGAATAACATGAAATAAAAACATGATTATGCATGATGGATTGTTGATTTGGATGAAAAAGAGAAATTGTTGCTTGTAAGTGTGAGGATCTGCCCATCCAATAAGCTCAGGTCCTAACTTTTTTAACTAGTTCGTTATGTGCGGAATTCATTTTAAACTAGTGACAAGTTCAAGATTTACTGTTTCAATCTTAATATTTCATTAATCAGATCAACGTTTACAGCCTGAGATAATTCTGACAGGGCTTCGCCTTATCAGTCAACAAAACTATTACAAACTCAAGACCCTAGCACACCTATTTATAGACATGTCACTTCATGCGAGGTGAGTCTTTCTTCGTATGAAGTTAGTTCATCTTCGTACGAAGAGAACCTAACTACCTTCGTACGAAGTGAACATTTACTTCGTACGAAGTGAACAATACAACTTCAAAATCTAACATGTAAAGCCCTATCCAAAGAAGAGATAGCAAAGATGATGTGAATTAATGAAAGTTCTTTTGAGTTTGATTTCGAATAAGAATTGAACAACATCAGTATTGCAAAGCCAGATGATTATGTATACAGATATGTTGAGGATGCTGATAACTACGATAATGTCGTCGTGGAGGATGATTCAGATGATGAAACAGTTAAATATTTTGGTGAAGGAAATGATGACTTCCCAACATTTCAAGAGTTGTTCAACGAAGAAACAAATGATTTGTTGAAGAGAAAGATCACGAGACAGTAAAAGATGGAAAATCTCGAGGCTTAGCAAAGAAGAGATTATGGAAGCACGGAAATCCTAGTTTAGAGAGATGCCCAAGGAAAGAAAGTTTAGATGACCATTGGCTTTTTCAAAAGAAATCAAGATAAATCGCTTGGTGATATTATTAGTTGGGGTTGGTTACCAGAGTTGAACATTTGGGGGATCAAGAGATAATTTGGAGTACAATACTTCCGATACTTACAAGATATTCATACTCTGTCGTGGTGGGATGTGCAAGAGTTATGTCAAAGGAAGTTGATTAATTTTCAAATGAAGCCATGTGATTAGAAACTATGGAAGCTGATAAGATTTGAAGCTCGTAACAACTTTCCTAACTGGAAGCCACACTATCTAAAGAACATTACAAAGATTGATCAAGTTTCAAAGATACGTGATGTGACTTTGATCGTAAAGCAACCGCGAGTGATGAAGAATATGGCGCTAATGAAGGTTGAGAAAGATTTCTATAAAGATTTTAAATAGTGGGAATATGACATAGAAACGGGTGAAGCTGTGATAGCATTAAACTCTGACGGATTGTGGAGAGCTATACGGATTTTAGATCTAATGTGGTTGGTGAATTTATCTAAAAAGGATGTGGACTGTTTATTCTATAACAAAATCTGCTATCAGGTACCGGGGAAGGTACAAGCGATGCAGTATCAGAATTTTATAAATGTCTGCTATGCTCACGAGGTTAATTCTGGTAAGATGTGGAAATCAAAATGGGGAGAATTGGAACAGAATGATTTCATGAAAGAAGTCAGAAAAGAAGAGAGAATTGCTGATAAAGTAAAAAAAGGCTTCTATTTCGAGATTCAAATTCATGAAGTGGGCTCCTCCAACTGATCAAACGCCTATTCCAAGTGAAGAAAGATGCAAGCCTAGAAAGAATTTCTTGCGGCAACATCCAAGGGGGAGTTTATTGATACATATGTCTATTGCCTGCGTCTACGAGTCGTGTCGATTCTGTAACATGATTAACATGTTAGATTATTTGGTTTTTTATGTAATGTTTACTTCTTATGAAGTAGTTACTCCGTATCAAGGTAGTTACTTCGTACGGAGATAATGTTAGTTCGTACGAAGGTAGTTCTCTCAGTCCGCACGGAGGTGTGAGTAGTATAAATAAGTGTTTGGACTTTGAGCCATGTAACCCTTGTGCAAAATTTCGGGCTTTCAAAAACTTTTTCTTTGAAGGCATTTTGTTAACCGTATCAAGGTAGTTACTTCGTACGGAGATAATGTTAGTTCGTACGAAGGTAGTTCTCTCAGTCCGCACGGAGGTGTGAGTAGTATAAATAGGTGTTTGGACTTTGAGCCATGTAACCCTTGTGCAAAATTTCGGGCTTTCAAAAACTTTTTCTTTGAAGGCATTTTGTTAACCGATACCAAAACGCAACCCGTTTAACATAATGTATGCACCGGGATGAGGACATAAGCTTCATATACCCTAAATACCCTTTACATAACTTAGATATAAGTTTTGAGGGTTTAGGAATGACAAAAACACATTTAGACAAGTTCAGGGACTAAATTGCAACAACTGCGAAAGTCTGCAGATTCTCGTATTCCGAATACGGACCTTGCGTAGACATCCAACAATTCTCGTAATCAATAAAATCTTGTATTTTATTGAAGAGATTGCAAAAACATCGATCGTTGCGCAATTTCGATCATTTTTGTGTTGGTTAAAGCGTTTTACGTAATTTAGCAAAACGTGTAACGTACAACCGAACGAACCGACACCCACGAGATTTTTAAGGATTAATAAAACTTGTGAGTATGTTATTAGAAATCCAATCAAGGATTAATAACAACAATATTGAAATCGGTCATAACTCGTGTGAGTACTATTTGAAATCAAATCAATGATTTATAATAATACTTTGGATATCCTTCAAAGAATCTAACATATAAAAAATATGATAGGATTCTACAAGAATTTGGATATTGAACTTTGAAACAATCGTACACAAAATCCTAATGTGATTCGGATAACGCTACAAGGGTAATGCAATAAGAACACTGATATATAGGAAGTACCAGCGGCGTATCCACCATGTTCTTATGATATTACACTAGTTTCGTTATCTAAATCACAACTAATCACAAACACATAATCATCGTCTCGTCTCGTCACATCGTCTTGTCACATACGCATTAATGTACACAAAGAATCCAATCAAGGACATCAATTTAGTACTTCAAACATCCTACAATAATCTAACTATGAAGATACATAGATTCCTTAAGGCTTTGGTTTAGTCACATTGTCTCGTCACATCGTCTTGTCACATACACATTAAAGTACACAAAGAATCCAATTAAGGACATTAATTTAGTACTTTAAACATCCAACAAGAATCTAACTATGAAGATAGATAGATGCTTTAAGGATTGGTAGCATATGAAGCTATCCTTTGGTTTAGTATATAAATCTGTACTTTGGTTTAGTCACATTGAATCCTTGAATTATAAAGTCCTAAATCATAATGGTGATTTGGATAAGGCTGCGAAGGGTAATACAATAAGCACACTTATATATAGGAAATACCAGCGGTGTATCCACCATGTCCTTTTTGTATTACTCTAGTTTTGTTATCTAAATCACCAACAATCTTAACACATAAACAATAACCATCGGGATCGGCGTGTAAAGCATTTCTTAGAAATCTCACTATGAAGATAGAAAGATTTAAGATTGTACTTCAAATATCCTACAAGAATCTGACTATGAATATAGAAAGATCCTACAAGGATTTGGTTCATATTCTCAATCGTCGCGTTTTGCATAATAAGAATAATACACAAAAAGTACTTAGCAAACACATCCATGCCATACATTTGAGAAAATTTGGTTACACATATCCATCACCCCAAGACATTTGAAAAAACATAAAAGAGGGAAGCTATGTACTTACTTGGGATTGCGTATAATCTTGTTCAAATGATTAAACAAAGCTAAAAGGATCAAGAGTTCAAGTGATGAAGTGGTTCCTAACATATCGGATAACTACATGTTAGTGTGTCGAAACTTGAAAATGGACGATCGGGTAGAATGAAGGCTTATAAACCAAACGAGTGTTGGAACTCATATGATATGGTTTAACAAACTTAACATTCTGATTTGGAATGAATCCTAAGTGCTTTTGACCAGTTATGACCCGTTAAGGTAGTTTATGCTAGTTTAACGTGTCATTTGCATAAAAACATGTTCGAATGGTCAAACTAGTCCTATGATAAGTCTTATATGCCAAAATAAGTTTAATAAAGTTGGAACGTCAGTTTATATGTCAAAAAGTTGGTTACATATGCTTAAGAGGGATTTATGCGCAAAAAGGGCATTTTGGTCATTATTAAATAATATAAAAGCAACTTATCATAACACTAACCAAATGATGTGACCGTAAGGTATAACCTCAGAGAGTTATTCCAGATACAATTATGTCACAAATATGTGTTTGGTTGGATCCTAAGATCGACCAAACGGTTCGGATTCGAAGTCAAAGCGGTGGTCAAGACCGCTCGACTTACGACCCAAAATAAGCACTAAACTAGAAGTGACGAGTTAGGCATGTCAAAACATGCCTAACTAAGTTGCAACACTGATTTGGTATCAAAACTTAGTGTTTTGATACCCGAAAATAGTTTCGTCGTAAAATGCACAAAAATGTGCATTTTTTACCGAAACTTTGACTCGTCACTTCAACTACTAAACGTGGTAATCAAAATGTGCAATCGCTAGGGATCATAACTTTCGTGATTATGATCACGTTGCAAAGTTCAATTGAACTTTGACTTGACCAATTATGGTCAGAACCGAAAGTCAAACTGTTTGACTTTTGGCTCAAAATAGCCAAAATAATGAACAAGACTAAAGAGAGAGCACTTACTTGTGTTGAGAACACTTAAGACTCAGAGTTGGAGGCCTCCAAAAGCTGGAAGCAAGCTCCAAAGAGATGGGAGGAAGAAAGAATGAAATGAGCAAGTTGGAATGATCAAAATGGTTGGCTATTTATAGTGATTTAGGAGCTCTAGGATCATCCAAGTTTTATGACCAAATTCAATGTGATTACAAAGAACAAAGGACGATTTTCAAAGGCATAAAAATTACGTAGTATTAATCATATTGCCATATACAAAATTCTTTTGTCACAAGTTTCACAAGTAAGATAATGTATTGCAATGCTAAACCTTTTCGCCATTACTTGGCTTCAAAGAGTCCGTTTTCAATTTGACAGCTCTCGTAGTTGTTAAAGTATTGCAATACTAAACCATTTGCCATTAATTTGTCCAACAAAACTATGTACTCGCCAACATTCTTTGTTGATGTCTTTTCACATATGTTTCAGGTTTCGATTATTCAAGCAAGCGACATATAGGAACGCATCCGGGCTTTAGACTTCTTTAATCAAAGACAACTTCATGTATTCTTTGTGTTGTAAAACAATGATTAACAATAATGAAACAATTTAGTACAGTAGTTGTGAGCAATTTTTAACGTGACTCCCCGATATTTCCGCCGCGTGTTGTTGTATTACGCGATTGGGGTGTTACAAGTCAGTTAGTCAGTTTTGCGGATTAGACGGCGAAGCTCTGTCCGTGTGTTTTCTAAATGTTAAACGTTTAAACATTGAATGAAAACAGATAATTTGGTAATCTTGATATTATCATATAATCTAAAACCGGATTCCCTACGATAATGGACTAGGTTAACAGATTTAGACCTAAGCTATCTTTGAATAAACGATCCTCACACTTTCCATTCCATGGCATATGTCATGATCTTGTGCTTTGGTGGATTAGGTCTCACTATATGCCTTATATTTTGGGCATACATTACTTCATCCTTCTCAGCGTATATACTAATGATTAGGACAGTTTTAGTCTTTTGCAGCCCATGTATTTCCGTAACAACTTCTTTATTACTGGTAATCTTAGTAGGATTACAGGTACTCTTATTTTCTTAAGTGCATCTAGTCGTAGGTACTCTTATTTTCTTAAGAGCTCTTAATAAAAGTAGAATTACTTTCATTAACATAAGTTTTAATTATATGTTTTGTGCCTTTAATCCTAGCACAACTAGAGTTACAGGTTTCCTGGTGGCGTCAATAATCTAAGGTAACGCATGGAAATTCTAATACTTTCAATGGCATCCCAACTCAAAGGGTTCCCATCGTTCATCTTGCCGCACGAGTTACGAGACAAATGAATAGTGTTCGATATCGTAATTATAGATGTATACGAGAGGTTCATGATAAAGAAATCTAAAATTATCTTTGACACACATGCTCATGATTCATCCGAAATTGCCAATTATTATGGCCTTTGGATTTTCTTACATATAGATATATATATATCTATATAAACATATGTTTCATATACTATAACATACATACCATTCATAAGGTCAATGTATTTAACATGTTCATATCTACAAAACACGTCAGACATCAGGTCATGGTACTGTTTAGGGAATTATGTAACTTTTTAATTTAACATATACCCCATCTTACCCGGTCTCATTGGAGAGGCTACCCCATCTTACCCGGACAAGCTTGAGAGTCTACCTCACCATACCTAGTCTTGCTAGAGAGGTAATTATCATGTATCTCTATAAATATAATTTTCCCAAATCATGATTTTAAAGGTGCATCTTTTATTAAGGCTTCATCGAGGAATAAGGAAATTAGTATTCACATGACGGATCATATTCCAGAACCCAGTAGTACAAATAAACAAGAAATAATAGTGGCCAAGTGTTATCGCTAATTTACCGTACTCGCAATGTTCTAGTCATCATCCTCACGGTATACCAACACCCATCACGCTATACCGATGCAAGTAATTAGCTTATCTTGAAGCTTATATTAAGTCATCTTTCTTAAGTTAAGTCTAGATACTATCCTAGTGCTACCAGTTAATATTAATTTCCTAAGTCTTTCGTTTTAAGCTTAAGTATTATCACAACACCTATTTTCTTAAACCAATGGCTCTGATACAACTTCTGTCACAACCCCCGACCACACCCTGGACAGGAACCGTGAACAGTCAAGTGGTACCGGTGGTTACTTTGAAAATATTGCAGGAGAAATTTCATAAGGACCATGAGTTAGGAAAAATATTAGAGTTTAGGGGATATTGTGACAACCTGGAAATTCCTCATACTTTCGTGTACTATTGTTGACTAAATTCTTGTGCATGGCACTTGGAAATCTTTGTGTATGACACTTGGGAACTTCTTGTAACGTTGCGTACCATTATAAACGAACTAACTCTTTGTGCGTGGCACTCTAAACATGTACGTTACATGCTAAACCGCGTTTACTCAATTTTCGGGACGAAAATTCTTTCAACATGGGGATAATGTGATATCCCGGGTTTTTCGGATAACTTACACGTGACACATGCCGAATAATGTATATGCTAAGTATTAAACATGCACGAGTTGAATGAATACGTGTTGTGTGTTGTGTGATTGTTTTAGTTATAGAATAATTACAGTAGATATGTACACGAACTGAACCGAACCGCGACGCGAACCAACTTCGATTCATTGTGACTCTAGGAGTAACAAGTTTTAAACTTTAACGCAAGTCAAGTCCTCGGCCAAGATCAAATCCAAACCGAGAGCAAACCTAAACCCTAAACCAAAACACTCTCGGCCGAGATCAAGTTCAAAACCGAGGATTTATTGAGTTCAAACCCAAACCGAACTCACCCTAGTCCTTGGCCGCGAGATCAAGTCCAAACCAAACTAACTCACCCTAGTTCCTCGGCGACGACTCTAGCCAAAACCGTGATCCTCATCTTGTTGCGCCTATATATACAACACCCATACATACCCCTTTCACAATTCGAAAACCCTAACAAACAAGACAGCCGTCAGCTGCCTTACTCATGCTTTCTTCTCGGTCGCAGCAAGCAGCAGCCGAAGCCTTCATCATCTCAGTCGCAAAACAGCCCTTTTACTTGTTCCTTGGATCGCCAGTTCAGCCTTGATCACTTCATCTAGATCACAAACAGCTTAGTCTCATTCCTCGGTCGCGAAATCAGCTTTTCCTTCCTCCCGGTCGCAACAGTCTTCGCCATCTCAGTCTTCGGCAGCAATTTTTGTTGATCATCGGTTTCTTATCTAAATCACGGTTCGTTTACTCTACCGTTAAAAGACTCGAATTTGTCATATCATCTTCGGAACACATGTGTTTGATTGTATTGTTTTCAGATTATGTGAGTGTTAAGTAATCGGCTGTTTTGATTGTTGATTCATGTGCATGATTGTTTCTGGATATCATAAGTTTGCAAGTGTGTTTGTTTGTAAAAACTAGAAGTAAGAACTAGGGTTTGCATGGATAAGTTGTTAGTAGTTAACTATGATTAAAAATCGGTTCTTGCTCGCTTAGGTTGATCAATAGGAACGGTTTATGTAAGTAGTAATAATAATATGCTGAAACAGGATGCTGATTAAAAGTTACAGCCGATTTCATCTGGCTGTAACTCGGTCGATAGTTGTCGAAAAACGGATTTTCTGATGTCTAGAACGTAGAGATTTGAATAAGGAATCTAATGGCGCTGGATTCATAATTTTCTGAAGTCGTTTGATATTTTTAAAGGGCTAAATAAGTTCAGTAACTAAAACTGTGAAAATCCTGAAATTTTGCTAGTTGTTTGTCAAGCTAGATTCTAAAATCAGTAGGGAGTTGAGTCATGATTTTTGTACAACAACTAGGTATAGAAATTTCCGGGCAACTCCAACTGGAATTTTGTTAATCGGACGATCAGTGATTTTTAAATAAATTCTTCCGTGGACTGCAGTCAGAAAGCGGTAAATCTGACTGCAGCTTAGTGAATTAATATTTATGGTTAATTGGTAAAGATTTAGGACTTGGGAAAATTATATAAATTTCTATGGTATAAATGTCACTACTGTAAAAATATTGGAATTTTTGGAATGTTAGAACTATTTTATAAAAATCCTAGAAAACAGCTGAATAATTGAGTGTTAAGCAGAAAGTTGATAACTTGTGATTTTATGCATTAAAGTGTTGCATGGATTTGGAATATGTTCATGATAAGTTGTTTGATTACTATGATCACATGAGAATACTTGCATGCATGTTTGAGTGTTAGATATGTTGTTTGTGTGTATCACTTTGTGAGTAAATTGTGTGTGGAATTTGTATTGGTGTGATTTCACACTGACGTGTAATTAATTGGTTTGTTAGGACCAACTAGCAGTCCCATCTCTTATAACATCTTTGCTACACTAACCGAGCAAATAAAGGTGAGTTCACGGCCCCTAACATTATCCGGTTTTTAAACAACAGGGGGAGAAACATGTATACACTCTCAAACTCAATCTCTTTACGTTATACGAATTTAACGTCACATAACTATACGGTAACTAAGTTAATGTTAATGTAATGTTATGGTCACTAAGCAGCTTTATCACTTAAGTCCTCGACAATCTCCTCGGATCGTTAGTATTTGGGTTAAATAGCGGGGGAATTATAAGTAGTACTATTGGGCCCGACAAGCCCCATCCGAGCTAGTCGCGCTAGCCGACCTGGTATGGTCAACGGGTGAATAATTGGCCTAACACCGCCATGGTCATGTGATAGGCCTGGCAAAACGGAGGCACAAATTCGATCGCGAACTCTTACGTGACATGACTTTAGGCTAGCTACCTATATATATTAACATTGAACTTAATTACGAAACAACTTAATATTCCGGGTTTGGAATATTGGAAACATCAACTTATCATCCCGGGTTGGGGATAATGGAATTAACAACTTAATATTCCTGGATGGGAATATTGGAAGCAACAACTTATTATTCCGGGATTGGAATAATGGAACTGATACGTTATCCCGGGTTGGGATAACGGAGTAATCAAACTATAACCAAACAAACGAATTTATGAAAACCTGTGAACTCACTCATCTTTAATGTTGACACTTGTTTCTTTGCATGTTTCTCAGGACGCTAGGAGCTCTAGGTGCACGCACATGCATTGAACAAGACATCATTATCGAGTCTTATTTATTAATATTGTTTTGGGATTTTACATTTGTTTTGGCGTTTGTGTTGGCGCCCGCATCACTACTTATTTATGCTTCCGCTCAAACTTTAAAACTAACGCTCTGCTAAATATTGGTAATTGATATAAAATCTACAAAGAACGATTTTGGAAAACGTAAATCAAATCATGTAGAGTCGTTCGACGTACTAGTGTTTCAGATTCTGGTTTGTTCACACGCCTCGCGGTAAAACTCCGCAAGTGGAAATTGAGGGTGTGACAGATATGCCCGGAATTTTATTTATAACAAATGGGATTAAAACCATGTTTTACAAAGAAAGTTTTAAATAGGGGATATACCCGAATACATAAAACAGCGTTTCTTAATTTAATTTATATAATAAGCCACTCCTTTAAGCCTTTTGGTGTTGTATCACAACTCTTATTCAGATCTATTGTAACCACCTGAAACATGTTTAAAAACATTTTATAAGCAGGAAATAATGGTGAGGTCATTCATTAGTATAAAAATGAAACATTCTTATAATCAAAGTATTAAGGGTTTTTACATTTGTTTATATCTTTCAATTACTCAAATCAGTATTTGTCACTCTGTAGACTCAGTGACTGTGGTCATGTCACTATTGGCACTCAATTGTCCAATAGCTAAGCTTATGAAGTAGTAGTGTATACAAAACTCCACATATCGGCAGTAATTTCAGAATACAAAAACTTAATCTCCTGTAATTATAAGTAATAAAACATTTAGGGTTTTGAAAACATTTGATAAAGAGAGAATGACTCACAATGTTGTGAGAAAAAGAGAATGATTCACCTTGTAAATCTATAGTTCTGATTTAACATGCCTCCTGATTCTAAGCATTCTGATACTAAGCCTCTTGGTTAACAACAAATTTATAGTTCCGACTCTTCTGATAATTAAGCATCTACTTTATCAGTAAATTTATAGGTTTAAGCCTTTTTATTCTAACCTAATTTCACAGAATGTAATCCGTATTAGTGTATAAACCCAACTCAAACTTTAATGTTAATCATGAGATCAAAACCTCAACGTAGTTAACAAAGTATAGTCTTTTTAAGGCAACACTTTGGCATCCGTTGATTGGTTTCGGATCAATCAGACAAGGTATCATTTCAGTGATTACGGTTTAATACACGTGAATATAGAGAAACAGAGATACGAGAGATCAGAGGATCGATTTAAGAAGTCGCTGGTGCAACTGATTCTGTCCCAGACCCAGCCTTTATATAGCATAGGTGGGACTCTCCGCGCATCGTGGGAGGAGACATGGTATCTCCCGCGTGGTGCCTGGGAGGTCGGCCTGGCCTAGATCTGCCACGTGTCCTAGATAGGTTTGACGGGTGTCAGGTCGCGTGACACGTGTCTTTTGCCGTTTTTTCATCCAAACGCGTGTTTTTCTCGATTTTCATGCCGGTTCCTATCGCGTATGCTCGGGTCTTGATCCTAAATTGTTTGGTTTTTAGTTATGAGTTTAGTAAGGGTACCTTTGTGTGGGTTGATTCATCAACCGCCAAGTTTTCTTAACCACTAGGTTTTCTGATTTATTATTACAAGTTTCGTCGCGTGTACTTGTGTCACACCCCAACCGATGGCGGAAACATCGGGGTTAGTGGCACTAGGCGAATCAAATTGATCAAGAGATTCCATAACGATCATTTTAAAGGCAATAGTCAACATTTAATATCCCATACTATCAAACTCATACAATCTTCAAATAATCCTTACATTTCAAAATAATCTCTTAAACATAAATTCCGATCCAATCTTCCCTAGATTTGTTACATGATTTTCTAATACAAAAACCTAAAACTATGCATCCAAAGCATAATCCTCAACCTGCCACATATGTTAAATAAAACGTCAATACAATAAAGTAAAGGTGAGCATACAGGTTTTGCGTACATAATAGATATAAAAGCGTTTTAGCATACACCGCATGACATACGTAATAGATGTGAATGATGTAACTACTTAGATTCATGCAAACCAACAAACTGCGATTGATCGAGGCATGCGAACAAGTGTCCACATCCTAAAAGAGAAAATAAATGAGAAATGTAAAATGCGATCCTTAACAACCCCGGGACTCCGGGTGGCAGGTCAAGCTCAAGTATACTATCATGTTAAGGGTGGCATACAAGCAATCAAGCAATACATACAATTCAGCAGATTTCACGTATGATCATGTAACAACGGGTTGAGAATAAGCATTTGAGATTCGTGTGATGTAATTTGATATAGGAACATATGTGACACCCAAAAGTGCGTTTAAGCGTAAAAGGGTTCAAGTATACTCACAGTTGGTGCGTTTTAGGAAGGATTCGGGATCTGAGAGGAGTTGCGGAGAGTGTTGGATCAGCCTGTAAGCGAACAGAAGTGCATCAGTCTTTCGAATTGCTGAAACTGTTAACGGTTGAGAGAACATCAGACAAGTTCGGGCGAACTTGTATGCCTGACTTACTATGGGTACAAGTTCGGGCGAACTTGTCATGTTTCCTGAGAAACTAGACAAGTTCGGGTGAACTTGTAATTGATGGTTGAGGATGACACAAGTTCGGGCGAACTTGTCTAATTCTCTTGTGAATTGGACAGAGTTCGGGCGAACTTGTGCCATTTTTGTTGTTTTGGTCAAGTTCGAGCGAACTTGATCACCATTATGGTGACAAGTTCGAGCGAACTTGATGTAGTCCGAGCGAACTTGATTGTTTTGGCATTCAAATCGTGCATTTTTGCGCCGTTTGCTGGGGAAATCGAGTGTTCATCCCTCCAACCTTAATCCACTGAGAAAAACTTAGGCTGGAGAGGTCTTTTGGAGCGAGTTTAGCCATTTTACAGAAACTCGGGATAATCCGGGCGAACTTGAAGGTTCATACGGGTTAGTCCAGCTTGTGTAAAGTGACGGTTTCGTCCTTGTGCTTCCGGATCTGAGATCTTGCTAGACAACGCCTTGTTCCACTCAAAAGTGAACGAAACATACGTCATTAGTCCGAATATCGTGTAAAAATCAATGTTTTAAAAGGTTTTACTCAGATCTAAACATAGATCTGAGTGAAAAACAGAAGTTTTGCATAAAAAGATGAAGATTTTCGTAAACAAAAGAGATTTGTTGAAAACGAAGGCAAAGCCTTGTGCAAAATCAGTGTAAAACATTGTTGAACGTTGTTGTAGTTGAAAACGGGTTGAATCTTACTTAGAAAACAAAGGGTTTCGGGTTTGGGGAGCTCCGGGCGAACTTACAGCAAGTTCAAATGAGAGAATGGAGCTGAGTATTTATAGGTGGAGGTGAGAATGTGAGCTGAAACATCAAGTTTGGGCAAACTTGTATCAAGTTCAGGCGAACTTGTTACAAGTTCGAGCGAACTTGTTGATTTCTTGAGTTTTGGATACAAGTCCGGCGGACTTGTTGAATGGTTTAAGTGGCTTAGACAAGTTCGGGCGAATTTGTGCATGTGATGCACAAGTTTGGCCGAACTTGACCTAATGGCCAAGTTTTGTTCGATTATTTCGCGTTAAGTGTTCGTTCGGCGATTCGGTTCGTGTTAGATAGTCATATTAAGCGTTATAAGTGATGTAATAGTGCGATTAGCGATTCGAATAAGCGAGAGCGATGCGATAGCGAGTGTAATCATAATCATAAACAGACATAACACATAAATAACATAAAACCACATATAGCTACGATTTGTGATGCGATGAGATAAGCGATGCGATGGCACAAGTGTTTATTAAACAATAACCCACTCGGCTCGTATAGTAGCATGACTACTTGTGATTGCGATTAAATTAGCGATGCGTTTAATGAGCGATTAGATGCGATATAATTGTAAATCAACATAATTAATTAACATAAAACTTTCTCATAATCGAATCTTCAGAGTACAAATGGTAGATACAACGGGAATACTTGGAAATAAGTAACAACGGAAATTTAGAGTTGTTACAACTTGGGGTTTTGATTATGGTTTATTCGGGATATTTTTAGGGTTGTTACAAGTTTTCCTCCCAGAGGTACAACACCTATTGGTCTAACTTCGTCACTTCTAAAACAGCCTCAACCTCGTTCTTCATCTGGTTCATTGATTATTGATCCACTAAATACGTTGACAAACCTAGTAAATAAGCAAGGTGCAGCCATCATGAAGTTGTTAGCTAATAAATACATCTATTAGCAAGTGTTCTAGAAATTGATTGAAGAGAAGAAAGAATTGAAAGCTAAAGTCATAACACTAACGAAGCGAATTGATGCTCAGAGGGAGAGCTCAAGTACATGTAAAGGTGAGGAGTTAAGGAAAGAAAAAGTTCCTAATGATAAAGACGATGCTCCTAATACACCGAAGGAATGAGACATCCAAGTAGTTCACAGGCTGCTGCATTGTGGTTGTGTCACCGAGTGTATGTGATGGGAGGATTCTGGTGGAGGTAGTGGTGAAGAAAGAAGTAATAAACCAGGTGAGGATGTTGACTTGGTGTTTGAAATTGACGAGTTGGTAGTTGTAACTATTAGATCTGAGTCAGAAAAGATAGAACCTGGGGATGCAGATTTCAAACTCTGACGATGATGACGTTGTAGACCCTGGAATGGATAAAAAAACATTTTATAGTTAATGACGACTTGGAATAAGGTGAAATAGTTGAAGGAAGTGTAGAGGATTGGAACAGTGATGAAGAGTTTGATGTTGAGGTTAGGTCAAACAAGGAAAAAGCAACGTATAGAAATGAAAAGGTCTTGAATTTGATATTGTTGATGTGTTGCAGACTTGCAGCCTATCAATACTGAATAAGATTAATCTGAATCTACTGAAATTCCGAATGCTAGTGTGCCAACTGATGATGTTATATCTCAGTTGAAGAAAATATTTCAAATCAGCAGGCTCCGACACCAAAATAGAAGATGAATTATATATGGAAGAACAAGATGTTGGAAGAATTCTTAGTTAGATTTGATTCAGAGTTCATTTTTTTCTAAGTCAAGCGAACAAATGGTGTTCAGTACTTTAAACCAAGAATGAAGAATCCACGTACTTTGCTTGTTTCTTATGTTCATACGTTGAAACAACCGAATCTAAAAACCGAGAAAGAAATCATACTCTAAAGGTGCATAAAGGATTCTAAGGCAAGAAGCATAGAGTCAGTCTTGGGATCATATTACACCAAGAATTGGTCAAAGAGTGAAAGATAAAACAAGAAAACATCCGGTGGGTGACTGGAGAAATTTGTATAAGATTGTTTACAAACCAGTGAGGTGCGTAAAAATTACCATTGAAGAAGTATTCGGTGTGAATCTTAAAGAATCTGAAGTGTTGGTTTGTGGATGGCATGATTGGAGAAGCTCTCATAACTCGAAGTGATTTGTCAGACGAAAGAAGAAGTTCTATGTGTTTATGTGTCGGATTAGGTATCCAATTATCGATTATTTAATGTCGCTATTAACGTACGATCCAAAGAGTTACACTTCGGATGACGAATAAAGAACAATATTTAACTGTTCAATATTATATAAATCACAAAAGCTTATATTACTTGTGGAAAATGAGTATTTGATGAAACACTTAAGATATTAATTGTTCATGAAACAATTAATTTAGTGGAAATGATTGGTGTCGTTTAAAGAGCTAAACCAGTAATAATATATTATTTAGATAATAAATTAAAAGGGGTTATTTTATTGAATAACAAAATAAAGTCAAAATGGTTTTGACTTGTGGTTTAATATTAGCGGAGAATAACTGTTATTTGACAGAAACAAGGAGTACTGGTTGTTATTAGATAATAATTAAAGAGAGTCGTTCCATTATTAGATAATAAAACAAATGTTAAAGGGTTGACCGGTAATTAATAGTTAAACTAGGATTAACTACTTGGAGAATGAGCCAAGAGTTGATGAGTTAAAGTGTAATTAGTGGATCTATAAATAGATCATTAATCACAAACCTTATGATACACAAGAGATTAAGCTAAAACCCTAGCCACAAAACCCTCTCTCCCCCTTAGTCGCGACCGGCCGCACCTCACCCGTCGCCACCGCACTAGCTGGCCGCCACCACCAGTGACCATCGTCGCCGTCCACCATCACTGAGACACCCACCGCCTCCCGCGCACTGCCACACACCTCACCTCCTCCATCGCAGCCGCCCACTCTCACCACCATCGTTCGCCGCTGTCGTGTCTTGGTGATTCAGATGAGATCTGTCTCACATCTGGATTTTTGAGGTGACTTAGAGGTTTCGATCCGTGTAGGTGCATAGGGACCTACAAAGTTAGTCGAGCGAGCCTACTTGGATTTGAAACAAGTCGGGCTAAAGTTTAAGATCTTAACTCGACTTTAAATTGACATTGTATTTCTAGGTATAATTTAGAGTTAAATAATGAATAAATAATTTAAATGATTCTAGAAGTGTAAATGTTATTGGTAATTTTATGACTTAATAACTTGTTTAGTTATCAATAACATAACATAACTTGAATTGGAATACCAATACGAATACTGTAGATAAGTACTTTATTAACTACATATTAAAATCTTAAAACAAAATATAAAGTAAATATCCATACCATTTTCGAAAAATACATTACCCATTGTAAGAATTTGTAAAAACATATGTGATTAACCAGAACAACACCAATACCAACCGAATGTGTGCCACAACGCGCATATAATTCCACTAACATAACCATTGTACAGTATATCATGATATGATTGATACATTAACAAAAGACGAATACTGCTTTGCAAATTGTCGTGGCCCTGCTACATCGTGCAGATCTCACACTAGTGTGTATACATATAATTTGAAAGAAAATATGGAAACAATTCATTTTTTGTTGGAGATTTATGATGTTAATAAAGTGTGAACGCCTAATTAAGTAAATATGGATGCTGAAGTATTAAATGGATCACCAAATGAGATTTAAGAAAGCAAAAAAATAAAACAAAATGGAAATCCGGTTTAACCACCAAGTCTGGTTCCCTGTTCAAATGGTTCTACCGGTTCAAATAGACTCCACTGGAGTTGTTATGTGCCCGGTTCCGGTCCGACTGGCCAGTCTGGTCCAGTACTAAAAACCTTGGTAAAAGTGATGATGTTACACAAACGAAACAAGTATCTATTCCTGGCAACGTTTTAAGAACCGGTTTTTAAAACATATCGGGTTTTAGTTAACCCACAATTCCATAAAATACAAATTCATCTAAAAGAATAATACAATCTCAATTAGGATTTACGTAACTAATCATGGTTGTATCTAAAAAACTATTTTCGTGTAAAATACTAAGCATTTTAATTACTTATAAACAATATTACATTGGACAAGGTGCGTAACAGTTTCAACATTGATAAAATAATGGAATAGAAGCACTAGGTGCATTATCGGAAATATTGGAAATCAATATTATCTTAATATTTTAATATCGTATTTTATTAAAAATATAAAATCAAATTTTAAGATAATGCAAACCGGTTCAACGGTTTTTAAACTGGAAAAACCGGATTTACAGCCGGTAGATAAAACATGCCGTAATCAGGTTTACCAGCCTTTATTGTACCGGGCATGTGTCCAGTATCCGGTTAAGCCGGATGGTTCATACCAGTATTTAAAACGTTGATTCCCGGTAACATTGTGAAATAATGTATGTATCTAGTTGCTTTACAACAAAACTACCAGTATAAACACGAACAATTGCTTCCAAACGAAATAAAAATGGAGGAAATAATTTGTATACTCATATATGCTTGCTGCTAAAGCAGCAGTGATGGTGGTCAGATTGGCACACCTTTGTTTAAAGCCTGACTATCTTCTTGATGGACTTCCTGCTATGATGATAGCAAGTCTTTTTGCAGTCCATGTCACTTTCGACATGCTTCGAAGATGAATCATCATCGCATTTTTCTCATCATCAGAGATCTCAAACAGAAAACCTGCAAAAACCAACAGAAAAACATTAAACCTCATGGGCCACAACGCAGAAACGGGCTAACCCAAGTGCGGTATCAGCACCTGAACTCTTGGAAAGAGAGAGTAACGAAAATGAAGCAAGAACTCTTTCTTCAATTGTGTTGTCTCGGTTCAAACATTGTATCAAATGCTGTATCAGAGTTGAAAATTCAATGCTGTGAAGAACATCTCCATCCCCAACTGTATGCACAAATTTGCTAATCCAGGAAATCGTCACCAGGCTCGCGCGTGCCAAACTAGGGAGCCCGTTAGCTATCGATTCACCAAGTGCCCCTATCAGTTTTTTGCCTCCACTCATCCATAATGACATTGCAGCTTTCCTTAGCCAGTGCTCTATCTCATCTTCATTATTCTAAATCACATTTTGAATGTTTTACAAGTTTTCATTATTTAACATATCAATTATGGGTGTTCATTGTTCGATTTAAAAACTTCAAACTGCCTAACCCGTTAGTAATGTTTTGGTTTTGGTTTAAAATGGTTAAAACCCGTTATTAACAATTTGGCTCACAATTTGACCAAAAAACGTCAAAACCGGACAGTTGACACCTGTTAATATCACTAGATAAAATGAAAGGGAAACAAAAACAATACTAAAAATTCTGGATGTTAGTTTGTAATTACCAAGTTTTTGGATCCTTGGACGACATAATATCTGCCATGGAAGCCACCCTCCAAGCTCTCATCATAACCAGCTTCTTTCAAGACCCATTTTTCTGCTTCCGGTGTACCCGTATAATACCTGCTTCCTAATATCAATAACGACTTGGCTGCGTGTTCTTGAACATTTTCGTTTAATATTTTACGATCCAAGGCTTCGATTATCGCCTCTATTGCCTCCTCACGATAAACACTACTCTCTAGAAGATCTCCCTGCAATAAACTGTTGTTAAATGACAAAGTTGTCAAGAAAAAGTAATATAAATAGTTACAGATGTATCAAGAAACCATTACCATAAGGTCAAGCTGAAACATCACAGCAGCAACCAAAGGGCGTTTTTCAAGTGTAGCTCTCTGTAAACAAACTAGCAAGATTTGCAGAGTGCTCGAGCAGTCCCATCCCTTCAAAAGCTTTTCGAAAAGTTTTGTTCTTTGCTCGAATCTAATTGAATCCAGGAAAAATAATCATCATAAGAGATGGCAGTTTCAACCCATAGACTTGTGAATTGGTCTATTCACCTTATGTATTATTTCTAACCAGTCAAATGTGTAAAAGCCGACAATATAATCAGTGGTGGAGCTTGAACGTAAGCTCTGTGGGGGCCGGGGCACCCTCCGGCCCCAGTAAAGCTTCGCCAGTGAATATATAATAGCTTAAAAAATAAACAGGTCGAAACATATTAACCTCAAGTCACCTAAAGTGTAATTATAATGCATAAAACCTCCTAAATAATAATATTCCAAAATTTGGTCATCTTTGAAATAATATAAACTTTGTAATTATATCTGACACACCAATCATGAATGAAAATTAAAAGAATAGACAAAAAGTTTCTGGTCAACCCATATTGTTTCTATTTTCTAATATACCCAAGAATTACATGTTTTGACCCTTTATCCAACCTGCCCAACCCATCCATTTTGTCACCTATAGTGAATTTTACCTATGGAGGCAGATAAACTCAACAAGCAAAGAGATTGTGATATCACTGCAATCATGGAGCATGAGCTCAAATATAAGTTCAGGGTTCAAATTATCGGCTAAGTAGTGGCGACACCTTCCATCAGATAGGATACACCGGTAAATGATGGAAACCCCCTTGATCTTCTCTACGATGTCCCCAGTCGCCATTCTTCTACACAGCAAACTAAACCCTCCAAGTGAAATCACTAGTCTCCCATTCTCCATCCGGTCTTGGTCAGACCCACTGAGAAGTTGGCCAAGGAAGTAATATGCTGCAACTTGAGGACTGCAACGAACACTGAATAGTGTTTGTGTTTGATCTCCAAATTCAAGCACACGTAACACTAAAGGAACCCATTCCGTCGACATCATTTGTTTGGCTTCTGGCTTCACTAAATGGAGTAGAGCTGCTGCTTTCAAGAACAGGCTGCTGTTTCTCATTAGATTCATGAAACCCTCGAGCTGTGGGTCGAAGTTTTTTATGATCTTCCCATTCAACTCGTTTCTTGCAACGAATTCGGTTAATAATGAGATTACTAGTTCTAAGATTTCTTCATTGTCAAAAGAAAACAACACTTCTAGCATACCTTCTATCACTAATGGTTTAGCTAATGTGTTTATAATCAGTGGATCATCTAGCCATGCTTTGGCCATGGCCCGAATCGCCATTTCACATTCGAGTAAACTTTGTGAACTGCTGATAGTGGAAATGGCTTGGTTAGGTCTGATGAAGATGAATGCACGTGTGAATGTGTCACTTGGGTTGGTGTGTTAAAGCCTTCACATGGAGGATCGATAGGTCTACTCTGTCAGTTTTCAAGAAAACCGATTAGTGTGACAATTATTTTCAGAGTTTATACAAAAGAATTTGAATGATTGGTTAACATACTTCGGTATTGATTTGTTGGTTGGTGTTATAAACATCTAAACACAGTTCTTCTTCGTTTTCTGTCTTTTGTTCCATAGCTCCATAGTCGTACTCCATTGATGGTTGTTTCTCAACATCATTACCAAAAATGGCGCGATGTCTTCAGGGTTAGTTTAACATGTTATGAATGACACAAAAATAGATTCAAGGGGTGTTTGGATGATCACTTTTATCTGTAACTCAAACAATCAAAATCGCCAATTGCTCGCATAGGGAACACACATGGTTATAAATAATCAATGGCACTTTTAAGTTTCACTTCCGTTGCTAGGAATGATCCCAATCTAACAGAGAAGAAACGGTTTGCCCCTAACTTCCATTTAATCTTTCAAAAAATTAGCATCATTTGGATTGGGATAAAAAAAAATCAGTCAATTGTTTCATTAGCGGCAGATAGACGGGGTTACTTTTCTGTTAGACAGAGTCATTGGTCAGATTGGCAGTTTGGATTACTAAATTCAAGTTTGCATTATCTAAAGTCCAAATATTTGAATTGAACTTTCAAGCACCTACTCCAAATTCAAAGTGTTGAAGAACTTACAAAAAGATATTGAACGATGAACTTCTTCGTCGCCGTGTAGATGAAGATGAAAACAAATTGATCGTCGGCAAAGGCACAGAAGGAAGAGTAGCAGGAGGTTGCCCACCAGTTTTAAGCCATTCCTTATAGTAAAGTGCAAACTGAGCCGTACCCATATCCATATGTTCATCGTAAACCTTGCTCAAATGCTTCTTCATATATTCTTCTTGATCTGTTGACACCATATGATCCAAAATAGTTTCTGTTTGCTTATTATACCATATTTTAAGATGCAAAAGATGTGGAAGAAAAAAATGCTCCCAAAGATCCGGTAACAGGTGCGTTCGAGCTAAGCGAGGTGAGTCAACAAACACCTGAAGGACATGTCTGGCACAAATCCTATCATTCTTCTCAATCTTATAAACAATGGATAAATAAAGCTGCGCGCAAGCAGACAACTGTCAATTCGAATCCCCTGTCCCTTTTGTCGAATTCAAAGAGGCAACAATCGTCAAAAAGCCAATCGAATTCCGCGACAATTGACCTTCATTTCCTTGACAGTACCCGGATTGTCAATCAACTTCTCAATGCTCTGAATCCCCAACTCCATATCATCCAACAACCCATTGGTCCTCCTATTCACCAAACACTTGTCCCTCAAGGAATCTCGAAACCCCTTGTCCTTCAAGTACTTGCCAGCGTAGCCGCTTAAGATCGAGATCACAGCTTTGGTGGCAAGTTCATCGATGGCGGGTTCGTCTGAAGGACGACATTGTTTTGATGAGTAGGCTGTCCTGCGGTGCTTGGGGCGGTTATGGCAGATGTAAATTGGTAAAGCAATGGAGTCGTGATCAGGGGCTGTAACTAATTGAACTTTTTTGTCACGTACGAATCCTTCTTTTGCTAGAAGATCACTTAAGGATTCATGGACCATATGTTAATTGTTCGAGGAAGAAGAACTGAAGAAGAATGAGGGGGAGTGCAAGGAGTGGTGGTGGTGACTCCTATAATATAATCTTTGTTTCCAACGCACTGGTGGTTATTGCAAAATCTTTTTGCTACTCTCGACCGACCGGTTTTTCTCATATCCTGCAAACCTTTCAACTTCGGCTTTATGCTATGTCATGTCATCAACTTACATATATGAAAATAGAATAGGAAAAAAGCGTGAGTTTCCTGTAAAAATGATATTTTTATGAGAAGTCTTAGAAGACATAGAAATTGACATCTAGGCATCATATTTTGGTTGGTTTGACAAGTGTAGGACTGATCCTCGATGCTAAGGAACCTAAATTTGATATCTAACTTCCATAATAGCGGAAATATTACGTCGTGTTTACCAATAGACAAGAATTAATCGGTTTAACATCAGTTTTATTGATCAAACGTCAAGAGTACAAACTGACAGAGATTCGCCTCCAAAATGCCAATGTTACAAATGAGAGTGGCAAGCTAGGTATTTATAGAGTCTCAAGTTCGCTCATGGAGGTTATAAGTTCGGGCGAACTTGCCTTAGCAAGTTCGGCCGAACTTGACATCTCAAGCATAACATGGGCGAACTTATGTCCATTTTACATAAGTACTTCATACGACTAGCCTATTCAGCTCTATTCTATACAGACTCGATTTAAGACTAAGACATAGACATTATGCACCAACAGACTCCTCCTTGGATATAGTCTTCGTCTTGTATCAGTCTCCAAAACTTTGTCTTCATAATATACTTTAACGCACACGACCGAAGAAGTTCTTAAATGGCTTCTTTCGTCGTTCTTGCTTAGGATCCGGCGTCTGGTCTGTAGGAGGAACCTTGTTCATATACTGAAATCTTCTAATACTTGCCTTCCTTGTTTTCTCATGAACCGCTTCAAGACGCTTCTCCTCTTTTAGAAATTCAACCCTTTCTAAATCCCTCCAATTTGTTTGCCACATCTTCCCTGAGTTTACTTCATGCGTATAGCAAACATTAACAACTTTCTGAAACTGCATAGCTTGTACCTTTTCACGTTCTTCAAATACGAGCTTGCTGTAGAAAAGGCATTTAATATCTTCTCTCGAGCAGTTAACCAACCACATAAGATCAAGAATCCTGATTGTTCTCCATAACCCCCTCATGCCCTGAGAACCAAGTATTTCAACTCGTTCCTTCATAATATCCAAATATTCTTCAAACTTTAAAACAATAACTACTTCACAAGTCGATGGATCTATCTACCACCACTTGAACAATGGATAGAAGTTCTTCTCAATCGGCATCAGTGGCATGTTTCTCATTGCCCTTGGTCGCTTCATTATCAACGTAATGTCTTTTTCACCCGTCTTTTTGTTAGTCTTGATTCGGCGACCTGGAATGAATGGCTTCCAATATCTGAATCCTTTCACTGCTTCATACTTCATCAATTTCCACAACAACTGATCAATCACTTTCATGTGATATGTAACATTGATGGTCTGAACCAGCTCTTCCACATCCAATATGGTAATGTCTTGAAATCAGCAAGATACTTGAAGTATTGCACTCCAAATTCTCTTTTGATTGCATATACGTTAAGTTCTTTAAACCAACCCCAACTCCAGATATCTCCCAAAGAAACGTATTTGTCTCTGGTAAAGAATGCTAGAGGACGTCTAAACTTATGTTCGCGCGACATCTCTTTAAACCAAGACTTTTTCGCTTGAGCAATTTCTTCTTTTGGCATAGGCTTTGGGACTTTTTCTTCTCGTAAAGATTCTTCAATCTTTTCTTTCAGCATGTCTTTATTGAGTTGCTTGTACATCTCCTCAAAAGTAGGAAAACTTTCAGAATTAGGACCGACGTACTTCGCAGTATGATCTGTCTCATCATCCGAAGACTAATCTTCAACAATCACTCTATTGTATTCATCAACCTCAAATCTTCTAACATACTTATAATCATTCGGCTCAAATGTGTTAACATTCAACACATCTTCTTCAAAATCAAACTCTAGATCTTCAGTATTAACTTCAATTAACTTTGCAAGATCTTCCTTAGTATAGTTGTGTACAAACTCGCCTTCCTCCATGTTATGTTCAAGCATCAACAATAAAGGCTTAGAAGGTACTGCAGCAACCGGCTTTACAAATCTTTCAACATTCAACAGATCAATTTTATCAGATGGCCCTTTCTGCCCTGACTCCCCCTCACTTTTATCATCCATTCTGTTTGATTCGTCATCCATTAGTGAAGAGAAATCAAATTCACTTGAGACTTTAGCTTTAGTGATTTTCAGACCAATACCACCCTGATCATCATCATCGTCATCATCAGCAACATTCCAATCCTCATACTCAAAATCATCCTTCTCATCATCTTCTTTATCCTCTTTTTCTGCTTCTTCATCGTCCTTCTCTTCAGAAGCAATGATAGGATCAGAAGGTTTGACAGATTCGTCAACCTTTGGAATCTCGGACTCAGAAGCTATAACAACATTTTCTTCAACTGATTTCTCTGCAGCTTCAGAAGACTTAGGAGTTTCACCTTCAGCCCTTTTCCTTTTCCACTCACAACTAACTCTTTCTCAGATCGTTCTTTAGCTTCTTGTTGATCCAGACGATCATATTCTTTGATGAAATCAATCCCCAGAGAGTTAGATAAAACTTTCGGCATCCTAGAAAATCTTCGATCATTTAGTGCTTGGATTGATCTGCAATCTCTGTTTGAAGCTTTTTATTTGCATCCTACAAACTCTCGATCAAAGCTTTAAAATATTCTCGCTCATTCTCTAACACTTTGACTTATCGTCCAACATTTCTTTCTCCACTGCACTTTGATTCATCTTGTTAATCAATCAGCTTTCTCTTCTCGTTCTGGCAACTTATCTTCCAAGATTTTCACATGTTTCTCTAGCAGTTCAACATTTGTCTCTGGAAAGAAATCATTTAGATCTTGCAACTAATCGGATCATTATGCATATCACCAAACAGATTAGGCCCTGAAGATTTTGGTGTTGACTTTGGAGTAGCAGCCTTTGGTGTAGACTTCCTTGGAGTAGAACTTTCAAGATTTGAAGTCGTTGGAGCAACCAGTTATTGAATAACAGGAACCTCCAATAAACCAGATACAGGAGGTTCTTGTATAGCTCCTGGCCTTTCAGCTTCACTTGAAACAATAACAGGAGGTTCTTGTGTAGAAGGTTCTTGTGTGACTTCTTTCTCATGTGCACCAGAAGGTTCTTGTATAACTTCTACGCTCTTCAACTTTCCTTTATAACGTTTACTGACAGCTTTTTGAACTTTCTTCTTTTTCTTGCCCTTTGTTTGAGGAGACCCTGTAGTTTTTGTCGATGAAATAGTAGCAGTCTTTACACGTTTTGCTTTTTTCTTGGGCCTCTCCTCATCAGACTCCTTTTCATGATTCGGATTGAAATCAGCATCAAACTCTCTTTCTTTTGCAGCTTGTATTTATGTTGCTGTCTTTTCAGGTTCTTTCACTGGTTCTTCATCAGAATCATCATCATGTTCTGATGTAGCAGATATAACATCATCTTGCGTAGCTTTCTCAGTTTCTTGACTTTCAATAATAACTGTTGCGCTCGAACCAGCTTCAACTTGAACATTTCTGGTTCATCATCATCGACGAGCATTGTTTCAACTTTCTTTGCCGCTCGTTTCTTCTTAGGCTTTTCAACCTCAGCTTTTAAGAACCATTCACTTCGAGACTTTGGTTTGAAATCTTTAAACCATTCTTTCTCTACATTTAGTTCTTTCTCATCTCCATTGCCGTCTTTTCTCCATTTGTTTTCTGCAGGTGCCACATAATTATCATCGTTAATAGCCCTGAATACCGGTTTAGCAACAGGTGCTGAAGCTTGCTTTTGGAACTTAAGAGCTTCTTAACCGTTGTCTCATCAAGATGACTTAGGTAAAGCACATCATTCGGATCACGTGCAATATTAGTGAACTTCTCATCTATTACATCTGCACGAACCTCGGATACAAACATAGCCTTGAATCCTTCATATTCTTTGACATATGAGTGAAAACCAGCTTGGAATAGTTGAACGACTTTTTCAGAAAAAGTACCATTGCCATACAGGCCAAATAATCTTGAACATCATCAAGACCCGCCTTTCGATGACTAAATGTATGAATGATCGCATGCATGAGGAGCTTGTAGGGGTTAGGCACTTCCCCTTTCTTTAACTTCGGCTTATTCACACTTCCCTTATAGCCCATACGAAAGAAACAACCTCTAACCATCTTCTCGTCCAAGAATATCGGATCATCTTTATCATCATCGAACTGTAGGATCATCGAATATCATCTTCAGTCATAGAGATCTTCTTTACCTCATTTCCAACTTGCACCGATGAATATATCGTCTTCTGGTCATCACTAAGACTCGCATTCGTCCAGAAATGGTACATATGAGATCTGTATGAAACTGTGCTCTCAGTGATAGCTCGATGAATAGGGCTTTCTTTCAAAAACTTCAAAATACTCTCGTATTCATTCAAATATGGACATATCTGTCGAGCGTAATACAAGTGTTGTGAGACTTAGAAAATTCTATTGCAATCACTCTCGCTGGTTCTTGAGCCTGAAAAACGACGCAAAACAATTAGCACGCTTATCGAGAAAAGATTTCAAAATTTTTTTAACACATTCATCAAGTTCGGGCGAACTTGATAAATGTTAAAACATTCTGCTTTATTCAAGTTCGCCCGAACATGTGAAATCAACATGTTCATAATTCAGGTGTAAGTTCGGGTGAACTTATACTCATCATTATTTCAAAAACTTTAAACCCTAAGTTCGCTCGAACATGTTAGATTATCATATTATTCAGATTGATTAACAAGTCCGGTCGAACTTGATAACAAGTTCGGCGAACTTGTCATCAACTACAACCATCAAACCTGCAATTATCATGCAAAATCATTTTAACTAGATTCAAAACAATTTCATGGTTGATTTATGCTGCTTATCAAGAATTTATGTGCAATTTTGTTCAACACCATCTGAATCTATCATTTTTACATTTTAAGATCTGATTTGTTCAATTAAGGTCCTTTTTACAGTTCAATGTCCAACGATCACCTCTGCCATTGAAGTTGGTGTGTTAATCACCAAAATCAAACCAAATTTGGGCAGAGTAACGACTTAATCTTGACAATTTCACTCAATTCTTTCAAGCACTCAAGTTCGCTCAGAGAAATTATACAACTGATAAGTAAGTTCGGCCGAACTTGCTGAGTTTAAATACTCCTGCAAGTTCGGGGGAACTCGTTGAGCCCAACTAAAAGGCCCATCAGAAGTCCGGACGAACTTAATGAATAACCATCAGCCATCTGCAAGTTCGGTCAAACTTGCTGCATAGATAAACTTTAATCAGTTTAGCAAGTTCGGCCGAACTTGCCAAACACAAATTCAAACTTTTTTCAAATTTTACATTTTAACCCTTGAACTTTCCAACTTTTACCAGTTATGAAAATCCACTCAATTGACCAATTCCAAGTTAATGACCTTGGTTAACCGATTTGTCTGCCGAGTCCAAGTTAAAGACCCCGGTTTGACCAGTTACGAACAAACTGTTGATATTTCAAAATCAAAGTTTCAAATTAATGAACTTTTTATCGATTTGAATTTTCTGATTTTACAGATTAGCTCCCAACCGATTGTCAAAGAGACTCCCACCAGTTCTAGCATCTTACCAGACTTCAAAGACTCATTCTCCAACATTGGTTTGCTAAAAACAATGTAGAAATAAAATCTTTTTGTATTTCTGTAAGTTTATGCTAAAACGCACTGAAAATCTTTTTTGGTTTTAATCTGTAAAGCTGATAAACTATGTACAGACAATGTAAACTATGTACAAACATATTTACAGACATACTTTTGTGAATTCGTGTCTAAAGGATCATATCTGTTAATTGAGACATATCACCATTACCGTTGACCTTTAGATGGCTTTAAGCTTTAAACTTGTTTACCTAGATTGTCGATATATTTGTCCACTTAAACTTATCACGTCTCTCAACTATTTCAAGATATGTTAAGGTATGAATTATGAAACTTGACTTATCTGCGGTTTCCACTTCTTGAATATACTCCTGTATCAAGATTCCCTAGATTTCATCTTACAGGTGAATATAGCGTAATTGATATCTGTATCTGGGTAATGCGAGACCTTGAGAGCTCAGGTTAGTATTACCATACAGACAAAGAGATGAAGGTTCGTCTTTAAGGTGTGTTCCATTTAAGGAATCTTTTTAGCACTGCAAATGATTATATCTTTCGATACTTTTCAAGTTTTGCAAGCAGTTTGGGGTTTATAGCGAAAGTATTATAGAAGTTCTAGGCTATTGCTTCCGCAAAATCAGAAGAACTTGTATAATACCCCAGATATCAACTATCTATAAAGACCTCGTATCTCAGAATCAGGCAATCTCTCAAACGAAATTTCAGAGTACTAAGTCCATATATCCAAGATGTGTTAAACCACAAGATTAAGCAGTTGCTAAATTTAGTTTTTATCTCGAAAACAGTTTACCGAACGTGTTAAGCCTATCGACACATCCACAGTAATACTTGTTTATTACTTTTAAACTTTCCATTTCTTTAGCATACTGTGATAGTCCACTGATGTACTATCATTTCCTTTTTGTGACACCGAATTCCTTTTGTTTTTTTCAATGTTTTTGTGCATTTTTGAACTTTTTCATATGTTTTTGTATTTTCCCAACATATTTTTGGATTTTAGATTTTTAAAAAATACTAAAGTAGAAAGATATTTACAAACCATACAAACCAATGCAGATTACGTGAATTCGTCATCCGGTCCGTATTCAACCTCAGCTTCCGCACATGTAAGCAAATTTTTAACAACGTTAAGCCGCATTAGATATTTAAATCTTGTTAATGGAAATGCTTTGGTATAAAAATCAGCCCTTTGTTCGTCGGTGTGGATTTTTTCTATTTGAACCAATTTCTTTTCGTAGCAATCACGAATGAAATGGTATCGAATTTCAATGTGTTCTGTACGTGAGTGATGAACCGGATTTTTAGTTATATCGATGGCTGCTTTGTTATCTACAAATAAAGGCGTGTCAAGAAACTGCTGACCATAATCCCTCATCTGTTGCTGAATCCAGAGGATTTGTGAGCAACAGTTGAAAGCAGAAATGTATTCCACTTCACAGGTTGAGAGAGAGACCGTGGTCTGTTTCTTACACGCCACGTTACCAAACGCGTGCCAAAGAACTGGCATCCGCAGTTGTAGATTTCGAGTTCAGTCTTGTCCACTCCGAAGTCTGAGTCAGCGTATCCAGTGAGATCAAAATTGTCGTTCTTGGGGTACCACAGGGCGATGCTTGGGAAACCTTTCAAGTAACGGAAGATTCGCTTGACTATCTGCATGTGTGACATTCGAGGACTTGACTGATATCTCGCACATAAGCAAGTAGGATACATGATGTCTGGGCGCGATGCCGTCAGATACATCAGTGAACCTATCATCGATCGATAAAGTGTTTCATCAACTTTTATTCCCGTCTCGTCTACGCAAATCCCATGGTTCAGTGCCAACAGTGTCAAAAGCGGCTTCGAGCTATCCATTTCAAACTTTTTGAGAATGTCGTGAACATATTTAGTCTGATGAACGAATATCCCATTTGGAAGCTGATCCACTTGAAGACCTAAGAAAAACTTCATTTCACCTATCGACGACATCTCAAATTTCTTCTTCATGATCTTTTCAAACTCTTTGAACAGACTGTCATCCGTAGAACCGAAAATGATATCAACCACTTAGTTTGTACTATTATCAGATGAGATCCGACTTCTCTGGTAAACAAAGTGTTGTCCACTGTGCCTCGAGTAAAGCCATTTCCTACGAGATGTTGCGATAACGTCTCGTACCAAGCTCTCAGGGCTTGGTGTAAACCGTACAAGGATTTGTCCAGCAGATATGCTTTGTTCTTGTTCAGTGGATCGACAAACCCCGGTGGTTGACCGACATACACTTGTTCACGAAGTTTACCATAGAGAAATGCAGATTTTACATCCAACTGATACACCTTAAATCCTTTCCAAGCTGCGAACGCTAGGAAAATGCGGATAGATTCTAATCGCGACCGGTGCGTATACCTCCGCATAATCTATACCTTCCTGCTGGTGGAAACCCTTGACAACCAGCCGAGCTTTGTTTCTGACTATTACACCCCAATCGTCTCTTTTACACTTGAAGACCCACTTTGTGTCAATAGCTTTCTGCTTCGGTGGCAAGTCTACAAGCTTCCAAACACCCAATTTCTCGAACTGTAAAAGTTCCTCTTACATTGCTATCACCCAATTCTCGTCAGCCAGAGCCTCATTAACTGTCTTTGGCTCTATTTGAGAAATGAAACATGAGTAATAGCAGTAGTTCTGAGTTGGTACAACTCGGGTGTAGAAACAACTAAGTGCTTTATTAATTTGGCTTCATGTACGCACACCAGTTTGTAATTCTCCTATAATATTCATTGAAGGATGGTAAGAATATGATCGCGACATTTCTTCTGTTGGAACATCAACTGAGCTTTGCTGATTTGATACAATCAGATCACTGTTCATATCAACATTAGGAGTACTTGATGAAGCGTCGTTCTGATTTCTCGGACTAGCAGATTGATTTAACAAGTTAGATATCTGCTCAACTTCTTCATCCGATGAAGTTTCATTATCAGCATCAAATGTCGGTGCTTCATCTAAGTCAGAATTCTGATTCAGAGGCATCTTAGGACCTGATGTTGTAGTTTCTGGTTCATTAGAAACATTCACTTGAGGTGTAGCAGGTGTTACTTCTGCTTTAGAAATATTTTCAACTTGAACACCACTGCTATTGCTTGGACCTGCTCCGGAAGATGTAGAATCCAACGTGGGTTGATTAACCACAATTGATCTAATGATTTGTTCTTGATTCGCCGACTGTTGAAGATAGTATAATGCTGCAATTTCTTCTTCAGACGGTTCTTCCGGCAAGTCGAATGACTTCCAAAGATCTTGGTAGTTAAACAACCACGCGTCACCTCTCCTTTGAATAGGATCCGTATAGTTGAAACAATCCACGTGCTGTGCTTCAATAACCTTTCTCAACGAAGAAACATATACTCTTCTTAACGAACTCGCATATCCAACAAAGAAACCTTCAAGAGATTTAGCTCCGAATTTGCCATCTTGATCGATTACAGTACATGGCGCACCAAATGGTTTTAAGAATTTCAAATTTGGCTTCCGTCGGTTTATCATCTCAAAACATGTTTTCTTTGTTGATTTGACAGTGAGAACTCTGTTTAGTATGTAGCAAGCCGCAGCAACTACTTCACTCCAGAAACTGACTGGAAGTTTAGAATCTGCAAGCATGGTTCTCGCAGTTTTAATCAAAGTTCTGTTCTTCCATTCAGCAACACCGTTTTGCTGTGGAGTATAGGGAGCACTAAACTCGTGCAGAATCCCTTTCGCGTTGCAGAATTCCTTCATTTTGTTATTATTAAACTCTGTGCCGTTGTCACTTCTAATGCGTCTGACCGGCAGATGATAAAGATTCTCGAGTTTCTTAAACAGAATCACCAAGTTCTCGAACGATTCGTATTTTGATTCCTGAAAGAACACCCACGAATATCTGGAATAATCATCTGTCACAACCAAGCAATATAAGTCTCCTGCGATGCTTCGAACATTTACAGGACCAAATAAATCCATGTGGAGACATTCTAATGGCAACTTGATTGAGTTCAGAATTTTCTTCGGATGAAATTTCTTGATCTGCTTTCCCTTTTTACATTCTAAGCAGTGATCATACATATGAAAACTCTGAAGATTTATACCTTCTACAAGATCATTATGAACCAAGAAATTCATTTTTCGCAAATGAATATGCCCCATCTTACGATGCCAAAGAATAGAATCCTTTTCAGTAGCCTTTGTCACAAAACATTGCGCTGATTTTGATGAAGTGGTAGCGACGCCCATATCAAGAACATATAGATCATTCTCACGTGGTGCTCGCATCAGAATCCACTCATTGGTATTTTGAATCCCGGCTTCAAGATAATACATTCTTTGTCGTTGAAATGCACCGTGAACTTCTTGTCATAAATCTGCGATATGCTCAGAAGATTATTCTCCAACTCTGCAATATAATTCACGCGATCAAATGAAACAACGCCATTGGAGAGTTTTCCCTTGGCGACTATCCTTCCACCCTGGTTACCCGCAAATCCAACATATCCACCATTAATAGCTTTTATGTCGAATAGCAACGCTTTCATTCCCGTCATATGCCTGGATGCTCCACTATCCAAAATCCACTTGGAGAGTACGGATCTTTGGAGCCCCTGCATATTTCAGTAATTAGTTAAACAGCGCGACCAAAGCCTTTTTGGTCTTGGGTTGAATTGGATAACCATCATCGTAATCAAACTCACATTCATCAGCATAATCAAATTCAAATTCATCATCTGAATTTTCTATGATGTTTATGTTTGAAAACTTCACTGTCTTTTTATCTTTCAAACTGTTACCACTTGTAGATTTGACAATATTGGTTTCAATTTCAGATTTTTATTCTTTTTTGTTATCAGTCTTTAAAGGCTCAGACTTAATAACATCGGATGTTGTTGACCGTTTCTTTGCAATCCTGGCTTGAGATTTTATGTTAGCCTTCTTGATGTAAAACTTATTTTCATTAGCCTTTGAAGTTTCACCTTTTTCGAAAATTGAATTTTCAAACTTCTTTTCTGTTTTAGGTTTAACTTCAGCTTTTGATTCAGTTCTTTTCAAAATCTTTACAGGTTTTACAAACTCTGGATGCTTTGGTTTCACAACATTTGAACTTTCTTTCCTTCGAAGATAAGCCGGCTTTGATTTCGGACATTGGCGTGAAATATGACCAACTTCGTTGCACTTGAAACAAGTCCGAGAATCATGTGCATGTCCTTTAGTGGGTTTTGCACCACTTGTTTTGGCACCACTTGCAATTTTGGCTTTATCTCGAAGTTATTTTTATTTCTTGAACTCATCATTTGATTGTTTGCCAATCAAACTTTCCTCATGAACCGTGCTCGTCCCATATACAAAATTCATGTTTTTATTCTTGTATTCATGAAATGGTGACATTTTCTTTTTAGGTTCATCTGATTCTTCTAATCCCAACCCAGCTTTCCGATTTTCCGGATGATCACCACCATTCGTTCGGTAGTTGTTTCTTTAGGTTTGGAATAGAATTTCTTTTCATTAGTCTCCAGATCATTTGATGTGACTTCCACAAGTTTAAAGAATTTGTCTAACAATTCTTCCTTCACGTTCTGAATCGAAAAACTTTCATCAAAGTATAATCTATCAGATTCCTTAATCTTGTACATTACAACATTAGGGTCATCACATAGATCATTCTCCAATGATGTATCGTCATCTTCAGACTGTGAATCAGAATTCTTTGAACTCGAGTCGGCGCTTTTAAAGCTGCCCTCATCAGAATCATTCAGAACATTTTCAACCACTTTCTTAACCACAGCATTGTCATCATCTGTTTTAGTATAGATTACATCTATGTTCTCTGGCAACTCAGTTTTCTTTTCAGATAACAACTCAATGTTGAGTGCCTTATCCATCCCATCAGCGTATTTGCGACAATACTTCTCGCATAGGGGTGGAGGAACATTGCTGTATTCTTTACCAATTTTCTTTTTAGGTTTCTCTTCTGATGGAATTGTCGGAAGGACGTGATCAATGACATATGCGTTACAAGTGTAACTTCTCAAAAGCTGTTGAACACGCTCTGTTTCAATTTTCATGTCCTGGAGTTGTTGCTTAGTTTCAGCAATGGTGTTAATATAGATATTAATCGCTTTTTGTTTATCCATTACTGTCCCTTTTAGCATCCTCACAATGTCGTGTTGTTCGACATTGTTTCGATCGAGCCTGCCATAATCATCTTTCATTTTGTCATACGCTTCTTTCATTGTGCGATAATCGTATTTTAAAAGTTCATTATGCACATTGATTTCAGCCATGATCTTTGATTTTTCGGCACATTCGATACATGGTTCAATACATTTTGTACAAGGTTTTTCAACCTCTACAACTTGAACTTTGACACTTTCATATACCTCTGGACCTACCTTAGTTAGATTTGCCATTAAAGCTTTGTCGGCAATGTCCTTGAGGTTTTCGGCATTCACTTCTTGAGTAACATCAATGACTACTTCAGCAGTAGATTTCTCCTCGGCAACTTGTTCTTGAGAACTTCCATCAAAGTGACCTGCAAAACTATCACACAAATCAGGAGTTAAAATTCCTTGCTGCTTCATGTGAATGTACTCCTCTTCTTCTTGTTGTTGATGCAGATACTGTTCCAGTAGAATATTCTCTAAAGCTGTTGCGTCTTCGGCAGATGTATCTTCAACGATTTGTGCCATCAATGCAACTCCGGTCTTTTTACCGATATCAGAATTCCATCTGAAACCGTCATCTTCATTTGATGCAACCATAGCTTTCTCATTGTTGCTACTGTTTGGCTTCTCTTGGATTTCAACTTGAGTCTTCTTCGGGAAAGGCTTGTAATGAAATGACTTCTTGTAATACTCATTGCCCCCTCTGAATGGACTTGGATTTCCCGTTGCTTCAGGATTTTTGCATTCTCTCTTGAAATGTCCCTTTTGGCGACATCTGAAGCACATGACTTTTGTCTTGTCATAACCTAGTTTGTTGCTCGAATTTCCGATATCTCAGCCTGTGAGAGAAACGAACTTTGTGTCACACCCCGACCCGCAGCGGAAAAGGTGATCGGGGCATGATTGGGTTATCATCAAAGCTCATGACATTTATTATAATGTTTCATATTTATTATTTCAATTTAATAGAAGTCATACAATCATATCAAACAAATACAACATGTTCAATTCATCCTTCTAAAATTCATTATTTTTCTTCTAAGGCAATTTCCTATGTTTTCCTTGCTTCATCCTGTTCACCTGTATCATATGTAAAAATGGTTTTTTGGATCAACAAAAAGTTGGCAAGTGAACCTTGTTAGAAAACAGTTATTATTTATTTCTGGTTGTATTTAATATGGAAAAATCGTGCAATATTCATATATGAACAAATGTATTAAACATACAATAACATCAATTGGCATACAACAACAAACCATTAGCATACGATATCAAACCACAACAAACAATAACAGACATTAACAAACCAACAGCATACAATAACAACAATTAATAACATACATTAACAAATCAACAGCATACAATAACATATCAACAGGCATAAATAAATAACATAAATAAACTGTGCGATCAAGGCTCAATCAAACGGAGCTGATCGTATTGCATGTACTGAAAATGAAAAATGTCTGTGCGATCAAGGCTCAATCAAACGGAGCCGATCGTATTGCATGTACTGAAAATGAAAAATGTATGTGCGATCAAGGCTCAATCAAACGGAGCCGATCGTATGTTGGCACGCCAGGTTCACGCTCATAATGTAATGGGGAATATGCTCAACGCTCATAATGTAATGGGGAGCGACGGCCTATGAAATTGCATGTACTTGAAAATAATAAATTTAATCTAAACAAAATCACACAAACAGTTTATACAAACTGAATACACATTTATTCATGATATGATGTATGCACAATGATTTAAATATAGTAAATAGTAAGACACATGATACACCCCAAAAACGTGATTTAAACGGGGATTTGTAGAGATTCACTCACAGTAGGTGCGTTCGGTGAATGATGATGAATGCGCACGAGTTTAGAGGATTGATCGTTGAGTAATAATTAACCTAATTAATAAAGGAAGTAAGGTAAATAAATGGATTTTATTAACAATTTTAATAGGATTTTTAGATATATTTTTGTGAGTTTTAGGCTATTTTCTAGCTTTAAAAATGTTATTTTTAAGTATTTTTAATTGATTTTTGAATAAAATAAATAAATAAAAATAATAAAAATTGTTGACTTTTTGACCGTTGACTCGTTGACCGTGGACTTGTTGACCGGTTTTATTGTGTATGTGTTTGCGCCGGGTGAGGCTTGAACCCGAGACCTCCCGTTCGTGTGCACGCAGCTCTACCAACTGAGCTACGTGTCTAACCCGAAATATTTCTGTTTTTAATTATATTTATATACTAATTAGATTAATCCAAAAATAATTTATTTTTAAAAAGATTTTAACATAACGAGTCGGTGCGCTCCACAGGTCTCGAACCCGGGACCTGTGGTTTAGTTTGGCACACAGTCCACCGCTGGACTGTGTGTCTATCTTGGTAAATATCCTAGTTTTTATTATACTTAACATATAGCGGAGTTAACCCGGTTCAGTTTTAAACAAAAAGGCATTTTATTACTGCAAAGGTGTGTGTCAAGAATCGAACTCGGAACGTGTATGTTTTTTATTTGCACACAGTCCACCGCTGGACTGTGTGTCTAACCCGTTTATAATTCCATTTTAATTAATCTTATGTCATATCTGAACTCGTCTTCTTCGTTCAAAACACAGACATCAGTCAAAGCAACTGATACTTGGATTAATTCGGTTAATGAACAAGATGAACAATTGGAAAGTATTGAATCGAAGAGTTTGGGGAAAGAAAATACCGAACAGATCGTCTTCTTCAGAAAATCCGGCGAAGCTCGTCGGCTCTGTTTTGGAACCTTCGGCTGTTAGAATCAATTAACAGGTTGGAGGATTAGATGTGAAATTTAACTAATGAGTAATGATTATCAGTATGTTTGAATGAGCATACCGGTTAACAGCGAGTTTCCGACAAATCCAGGAGTTTTCCGGTGATAACAGAAAGTCCAGCAATGTCGTCTGTGGTTGATTATGGCGATGGGTTAATGTTAGTAAGGTTCTAACAATTGATTGAAACAGTAAAGTCGAGGTATTTTACCGGTTTGAGTTGAGTCTCGGTTTTCCGGCGACTTGCAGAGAATTCCGGCGATGATCAGAAAGCACTTCCGACGACCAGAAAATAGATAAACACAAAATTAGAAGCTTTGGGAATGAAATTGAATCGCGAGATGAGTGTTTTGTTGAAGTAATTTCAGAATGAAAGTTTTCGGTTATAAAAACCAAACAACACCTGAATTTAAGTTCATTAACGTCGAATTGATTTAAGATATCGGTTTTATCGGTTATGATCAAGATTCCGCGAGAGATCAAACGCCTTGATCGGTTTGAAAGCCGATATCGTTTCAGTTGGCGTAACAGGTTGACTCTCAGTTGCACATATGACTTAATTGTTCCCCAGAACTTCACAAAATGATCAAGTGGCGGAGCGGTTGTAGAGATGTGTGTTAATGCTTTGTGTAACCTTTGGCTGACCCGGGTTCGAAACCTGGCAGCAGTATTTTATTTTTATTTCATTATTTTTAGTACATTTTCTAAAATAAATTTTATATTCTAATACACTTAGTAATTATGTATCGTTTAAAATTAATTTGGGCATTAAATACGCAACGAAATTTTTAACTGATTGTTCGTTTGATAAACGAAGCGGGTTTGGTAAATCACAGTATCCCCTACTTTTAGAAATTTCGTCCCGAAATTTAAGTAGTGGCATATCTGTCTAGAAAGGATGGTGTTTTTATTTGACAATTACATACTTAGAAGAGATTAAGAGTTTAAATTTTGTTTGAGGCGGTAACGTTCCTTGTAAGGGTTGAATACCCTGCTACAGGAATCGCTTTTTGTTGCCTAAAGTGTATGAATACGGAACATGGATACACAGAGTTGATTGACTAAGTATGATGTTATGCATATGAGTTTGGGTACGCTTGAAAGATTAGGGTTATATCCTAAAATAAACTTCTAATACTAAAACTTACATGGAACTTCTCATAGCCGTCTGACAATGCCTCTGATCCTTTGGCAAGAATACTTATATATAGGAATTACCAACGGCGTATCCACCGTATTCTTGTCAAATTTTCATTGATTTTGTCAGTAAGTTATGATTGGTTCTATGATGTGACTCTAGAACATAAATAAACAAAACAACCAATATCTGAGTCCTAATTCTGATAGCATACATGTTGGATTGATGACACAATCCAATTCCTTTAAAGGATGAGATGATATAAATGCTAAATCAGTGAGTATAACACAAACTTCAATCAATACAATACTAAATCCTATATAGAACTTCTCTTAACCGCATGATAATGCCCCTGATCCTTTGACAAGAATACTTATATATAGGAAGTACCAACGCGTATCCACCATATTCTCGTCAAATTTTCATTGGTTTTATCGGTAAGTTATGATTAGTCCTATGTGACTCTAGAACATAAACAAACACAACAACCAAAACTTGAGTCCTTGAATGATGACAATACCTCTCTCGTTTGTTATGATGGAGAGGTTAGTCTATGTAGAAAATGGAACACAATCCAATTTCTTTAAATGATGAGTTGGTATGAATGTCAAACCAGTGAGTGTAAAACAAATTTCAACCAAACATTACTCAATCCTACATGGAACTTCTCATAACCGCCTGATAATGCCTCTGATCCTTTGACAAGAATACTTATATATAGGAAGTACCAGCGGCGTATCCACCATATCTCGTCAAATTCTCATTGGTTTTATCAGTAAGCTATGATTAGTCCTATGTGACTCTAAAACATAAATAAACACAACAAACAATGCCTGAGTCATAATCCTGATAGTATACATGTTTGAATGATGACAGTCCCTCTCTCGTTTGTTGTGATGGAGAGGTTAGTCTATGTAGAAGTGAGACACAGCCCAACTTCTTTAAATAATGAGATTGAAATACGTTGAGATGTATGATGGTATGAATGTTGAATCAATGGGTGTAAAACAAAACTGAAATAATAATTCGCATTAAGATCCTTGGATAAACTTCCAATTTAAAACTAAGACACGTGAGAATTGAGATAACATAAAGAAAGCATAAAACTAAACAGTGGGAGTTGAATCTTGATTGTTGGTGAAGGGGACTAGTTGAGTGTTTTCGTTTGGGCCGTCATTATCTTCAACCGGGTTGGCGTTGATGTTGAAAACTCTTCCTCTTGCTGGTGGCCTAGTGATTGAGTTTTCTTGATTTGCTTGGTTAACTGGGTTTGCTTGAGCTTGGGCGTTTATGATGTTAACCAATTGAGGGCACGTGTTTCTAAAGTGGGTAGGGTCGCCACAATTGAAACAAGCTAGAACATATGGGAATATGGGGTATTGGGGTTGTTGATACATTTGGATCATGTTTTGAGTAGGGGGTGAGGTTTGGTTTTGAGAGGTGCGGCAAACTTTGCTCAAATGACCATAGCGTCCACAATTCGCACATAGTCGACAAAGTACGGTAGATGGATGGTGATAAAAACAGGTGTTACATCGAGGGTGGGGTCCAAGGTAAGGTTTCTTATTTGGGTAGGTTGAGTTGGGTGCTACTTGAGTGATTGGGATAGCTTGGAGGGGTAAGGCTTGTAAGGCTGGTTGGTTGCGTTGGGTGACAGCGAAAAGTTGCTCGTCTCATTTTCTCTTAGAAATGGGTTGAGAAGGGGATTCGGTTTGGGTGTAGTCGGAGGTTTCAGTCGATGTTTTATCCTTCTTCTTCTCCTCCTTGAAGTCTTTGTTCCGCATTCGGTTCTCGGGGAGCTCTGTAGCTAACTCCATTGCTGCTTCCAAGGTTGCAGGTGTGGTACTTATTACAGAGTCTTGAATCTTTGAAGGAAGACCTTGAATGTAGTGCTCGATCAAACGGTAGTGGGGAGTGAACAAGTTGGGAACCATTTGATTTAATTCGAGGAATCTCTTGTTGTAGGTAGTGTGGTCACCTTCCTTTTGTTTCAACGAATAGAACTCATCCTCTAATTTCTTGATTTCGCTCCTTGGGCAAAACCGTCTTGTCATGATTTCTTTCAACTCTTCCCAAGTCATAGTCATAGCATCTTCAACACCTCGTTTAGCCTTCTCTGTATTCCACCAAGTAAGTGCTATTCCAAATAAACGACCAGTAGCATAACGCACTTTGCGATCATCGGGGCAATCGCAAGTTAGAAAAATGTTTTCCATTTCTTCAAACCAATAGAGAAGAGCGGACACCTTCAGTCCCTTCGTATTTTGTAGGGTCGCAGGATTTGAAATGCTTGTAGGTGCATTTAGTAGTATTTGGGGAAGGGTTGACAATATTTTGAACTTCTTGATTGACGGGATTAGCGGTAAGGGCTTGTTGGACTTGAATTACAATGTTGGGTATTACGGCAGCCATTTGTTGAGCGAATTGGGTAGCCATGCGCTCGCGGGCTTTTCTTGCTCTCATCTTCCTACGAGTGAGACTAGAAGACATCTACAAGGAATACATATCAAGAGTATGAGTTGGATGCTTTTGGGATCATGTGTCGTATTTAGGAATGAACATTTATAAAATAAACATAGCAAAATAAACCTACTACATCCATAGGATGTCTTGGGCTTTGCTCGTAATTGGACCTTGCATGCCGCCATACTTCACCTTCGTAATCACGTGGGCCCCCATGATTACCTGGTTTTTTCGTATGGTTCGCATGTGTTAGCCTGATTACGTACATTAAAACCCGGAGAAAATCGAGAAATATGTAACGTATGATATTCGGAATGTGTCCAGGTGTGGACACGGTGACACCTCAAAGTGGGGTTAGTTCGAACGACGTTTGGTGTGGCATGCTTTGGCCTAATAGGTCCTTCGTACTCTCATCGTTAGTCCCCAGGTAGGCAAACCGGTCCGTTATATTGGATTTATACGAATGCCAACCTAGACAGGACGTTCCGACTACCGGTACTTGTACCCTTACAGTTACTACATGCCCGTCGCAGAACTCACTTTGATGAGATTTGAAAAATGAAAAATGCGACAAAATCTTGAATAACGGAAGTATGAATATGATTTGAATATGTGAATATTGTAACATGTATGATGAATATGTATGTAAGTATGTATGTTTGACTGCAAGTATAATTCACTATGTATCACAAACTGTAATATTGGAAATGTTTGCATGCATTTGTGTATGTAATAAATATGAAACAAATAAATATCATAAGTTTGCATGTAACCACATAAACAATTAAAATCTAGTCAACTATAGTATAGGCTCTAAGGGTCTAATAACCTATCCTATATCCCTATAGTCATGGCTCTGATACCAATCTGTCACACCCCGACCCGCAGCGGAAAAGGTGATCGGGGCATGATTGGGTTATCATCAAAGCTCATGACATTTATTATAATGTTTCATATTTATTATTTCAATTTAATATAAGTCATACAATCATATCAAACAAATACAACATGTTCAATTCATCCTTCTAAACTTCATTATTTTTCTTCTAAGGCAATTTCCTATGTTTTCCTTGCTTCATCCTGTTCACCTGTATCATATGTCAAAATGGTTTTTTGGATCAACAAAAAGTTGGCGAGTGAACCTTGTTAGAAAACAGTTATTATTTATTTCAGGTTGTATTTAATATGGAAAAATCGTGCAATATTCATATATGAACAAATGTAAATAAACATACAATAACATCAATTGGCATACAACAACAAACCATTAGCATACGATATCAAACCACAACAAACAATAACATACATTAACAAACCAACAGCATACAATAACAACAATTAATAACATACATTAACAAATCAACAGCATACAATAACATATCAACAGGTATAAATAAATAACATAAATAAACTGTGCGATCAAGGCTCAATCAAACGGAGCCGATCGTATTGCATGTACTGAAAATGAAAAATGTCTGTGCGATCAAGGATCAATCAAACGGAGCCGATTGTTTTGCATGTACTGAAAATGAAAAATGTCTGTGCGATCAAGGCTCAATCAAACGGAGCCGATCGTATGTTGGCACGCCAGGTTCACGCTCATAATGTAATGGGGAACATGCTCAACTCTCATAATGTAATGGGGAGCGGCGGCCTATGAAATTGCACGTACTTGAAAATAATAAATTTAATCTAAACAATAATCACACAAACAGTTTATACAAACTGAATACAGATTTATTCATGATATGATGTATGCACAATGATTTAAATATAGTAAATAGTAAGACACATGATACACCCCAAAAACGTGATTTAAACGGGGATTTGTAGAGATTCACTCACAGTAGGTGCGTTCGGTGAATGATGATGAATGCGCACGAGTTTAGAGGATTGATCGTCGAGGAATAATTAACCTAATTAATAAAGGAAGTAAGGTAAATAAATGGATTTTATTAACAATTTTAATAGGATTTTTGGATATATTTTTGTGAGTTTTAGGCTATTTTCTAGCTTTAAAAATGTTATTTTTAAGTTATTTTAATTGATTTTTGAATAAAATAATAAATAAAAATAATAAAAATTGTTGACTTTTTGACCGTTACTCGTTGACCGTGGACTTGTTGACCGGTTTTATTGTGTATGTGTTTGCGCCGGGTGAGGCTCGAACCTGAGACCTCCCGTTCGTGTGCACGCAGCTCTACCAACTGAGCTACGTGTCTAACCCGAAATATTTCTGTTTTTAATTATATTTATATACTAATTAGATTAATCCGAAAATCATTTATTTTTAAAAAGATTTTAACATAACGACTCGGTGCGCTCCACAGGTCTCGAACCCGGGACCTGTGGTTTAGTTTGGCACACAGTCCACCGCTGGACTGTGTGTCTATCTTGGTAAATATCCTAGTTTTTATTATACTTAACATATAGCGGAGTTAACCCGGTTCAGTTTTAAACAAAAAGGCATTTTATTACTGCAAAGGTGTGTGTCAAGAATCGAACCGGAACGTGTATGTTTTTTATTTGCACACAGTCCACCGCTGGACTGTGTGTCTAACCCGTTTATAATTCCGATTTTAATTTATCTTATGTCATATCTGAACTCGTCTTCTTCGTTCAAAACACAGACATCAGTCAAAGCAACTGTACTTGATTAATTCGGTTAATGAACAAGATGAACAATTGGAAAGTATTGAATCGAAGAGTTTGGGGAAAGAAAATACCGAACAGATCGTCTTCTTCAGAAAATCCGGCGAAGCTCGTCGGCTCTGTTTTGGAACCTTCGGCTGTTAGAATCAATTAACAGGTTGGAGGGATTAGATGTGAAATTTAACTAATGAGTAATGATTATCAGTATGTTTGAATGAGCATACCGGTTAACAGCGAGTTTCCGACAAATCCAGGAGTTTTCCGGTGATAACAGAAAGTCCAGCAATGTCGTCTGTGGTTGATTATGAGCGATGGGTTAATGTTAGTAAGGTTCTAACAATTGATTGAAACAGTAAAGTCGAGGTATTTTACCGGTTTGAGTTGAGTCTCGGTTTTCCGGCGACTTGCAGAGAATTCCGGCGATGATCAGAAAGCACTTCCGACGACCAGAAAATAGAATAAACACAAAATTAGAAGCTTTGGGAATGAAATGAATCGCGAGATGAGTGTTTTGTTGAAGTAATTTCAGAATGAAAGTTTTCGGTTATAAAAACCAAACAACACCTGAATTTAAGTTCATTAACGTCGAATTGATTTAAGATATCGGTTTTATCGGTATGATCAAGATTCCGCGAGAGATCAAACGCCTTGATCGGTTTGAAAGCCGATATCGGTTTCAGTTGGCGTAACAGGTTGACTCTCAGTTGCACATATGACTTAATTGTTCCCCAGAACTTCACAAAATGATCAAGTGGCGGAGCGGTTGTAGAGATGTGTGTTAATGCTTTGTGTAACCTTTGGCTGACCCGGGTTCGAAACCCGGCAGCAGTATTTTATTTTTATTTCATTATTTTTAGTACATTTTCTAAAATAAATTTTATATTCTAATATACTTAGTAATTATGTATCGTTTAAAATTAATTTGGGCATTAAATACGCAACGAAATTTTTAACTGATTGTTCGGTTGATAAACGAAGCGGGTTTGGTAAATCCGGTTTTTTGGCCGATGTTACACTTTGTGACTCTTCGAATGATAGATGCTAACACCACTTTATATCCATGAGCTCAAGTTCTTCTTCGTCCACCTGGTCGTAGTCTTCGGCGGTCATTTCGGGATTGTCGATTTTCCCAGCTACGAGACTTTCATATGATTCTAGAATAGTGGCAAGAAGTGCCATGTGTTGCTTAGCAGTTTGTGCAGAAACAACATTATTCAAATTAACAGCGATGTTACATTTGAATACATTCGAATCAGAATTTGTTTGTTGGTTCTGATTTGCTTGACTCTGATAAGATGAATTTGAACCAGTGCTTGAGAACGAAGACTGTGGACTTTGATCATATTGAGTATGACTGATTCTGATTCTGCTGCGAATTGTTCGAAGAATTCAAACTTGCATTGAATGCTGTCTGAATCTTTGGACTTGAAATGTGTCTTGCATTCCAGTTTTATAATACGACCAACATCTTGAACAACATTAGCATTCTTCGACTTTGCAATCTTCAGAAGTTCCATTTCGTGACCTTCTAATTTGTCGATGAATGTTGACAGCTTGAAGAATTCCCAATTTGCACTTTCTTTCAGAACCATTAGGTAAGTAGTCCATTCTCCATCTGGTAGAGCGTCAGCAAGCTTGTCGATGTACTCTTGTTCCGTCTTCTCGAGACCGTGTCTTCGCATTTGAACTTTAAGATGACAAAAGCGTTCAATCATCTGCTTCATGGTCTCACCCTTCAGCATGTTGAAGATATCAAACTCTTTCATGATGAGAGCTTTCTTGCTCTTGATCATCTCCGCACTTCCTTGATACTTCTTTTGAAGTGAGAGCCAGAGATCTCTTGCAATTGTATATTCTGGTAGCAAGACGAGAATATCTTCTTTGACGGATTGTTGGATAAGACTGATCATCTTTTTCTCAGCAATGTATTCTTCTTTCTGTGTCGTGGAGTACTTATATTTCTCCAGAACTTGTTGATGTTCGTCCAACGGAACTGTATAACCTCTCTCGATCGACACCCAGCCTAGGAAATGCATGGCTTGAACCCAATATGTAAACTTCTCTTTCCATCCTTCATACTCGTCCATACTCATTAGCTTTGGCGGCTTAACAGTCGTGCCCATCTCGTTGTCAAGATTGACTTGTTGGATCACGTTGGCATTTAACGAACTAGCTCCGGACATATAAGCTCTTTGAATATCATCCATTGCGTATAACAAGACGTGTACACTGAAAAAACTCAAAAACTTTTGAAAATGTTAGTTTTACTACTAGTTCGGTCGAACTTGTAGTGGAAATGAAGAATTCTCAGCTTTATTCACAAGTTCGGTCGAACTTGGGAATTTTGATTTTGAAAATTTTAATTTAAACTTCGGTTGAACTTGCAAAAGTTTTGAAAATAACCTTGAGATAACTTCGGTCGAACTTGCAGAAGGGATTCACTAAGAATTTAGCAAGTTCGGGCGAACTTAGCTAAATTTCTTGAATTTTTTATCAATTCGGTTGAACTTGATAGAAAATCAATGAAAATTTAACAACTTCGAGCGAACTTAACTAGAATTCCCACAAAATTCACTCAAGTTCGAGCGAACTTAGTAAAATCTCTTGAAATGTGACTTTTTAGTCCAAGTTCGGCCGAACTTTGCTAACAAGTTCGATGAACATGGTTTTTTTTCAAAATTTTGACATCAATTCGATTGATTTTGGTCTTCAATCTTTCAAGGGTTTATCTTTGTTGTATTTTACATGATATATTCTAATCTGAAAAGATTTTGACCGTGAATTCTTCATTTTTTATGAAAAAGTAGTGAAAAATAGAAGAATGGAGATGAAATAGAAATGTTCTTGTCTTGATACTATCAAATCAGGCAGTTCTAGCTCTGATACCACTTGTAGAACCGATCCTCGATGCTAAGGAACCTAAATTTGATATCTAACGTCCATAGTAGCTGAAATATTACTCCTGTTTACCAATAGACAAGAATTAATCAGTTTAACATCAATTTATTGATCAAACGTCAAGAGTACAAACTGACAGAGCTTCGCCTCCAAAATGCCAAAGTTACAAATGAGAGTGGCAAGCTAGGTATTTATAGAGTCTCAAGTTCGCTCATGGAGGTTATAAGTTCGGGCGAACTTGCCTTTGTCACACCCTGGTCGTAGTGGAAACGCAAACGTAGTGACTATGAGGTAATCATTGCATCCAATCATGTAAACACATAGTAATTAACAACGATGCCATATCATATATAAGTTGCAACAAACATTACAAGTTTGTAAAAAAACAAGTTTGCATAAGTTCAACGCGTTCAAGATGTTACCCCAAAAACATAGTTGTAGTTACATTACATCACAAAAACAAGTTTGTTATCATCATAAGGTAAACCAAGGTTTTGACTCCTATATATCCATACAAGGTTGGGATATAAGAGGCAAATCCTTCAAAAGTGGCATCCATTGTTATAACATTCCCATTTCCCGATGACTATCACCGGCTCATGTCTTGTTCCCTGAAATACATGTAAGTTTGAAAAATCAACAAAAGTTGAGCGAGTTCATGTAGTATTGTTATCGTATAAATGTCATAAATGTCATCAGTATTAAAATCCATGTATGTTATTGTCATTTACCATGGGTTTAAGGATCTATCAGTGGGTAGCTAGTCCGCTGACATTATGTGCCATAAGTAAGTAAATAACCAAACCGAGATAACTTTGTCATCAATTAGGGCTCACAAAAGCACTCCATGGTTAACAACTAGGAGTGGAGCGTGTCTCAAACTCAATAGATCTATACCTTTTGCACCTTGGTCACTAAGTGATTAATGGTTACTAATTTCATAATCCTACTTATGCACATCGATCATTGTCATCATCTAAACCCAAAACTAACATACAATTTGTCATAAACAAGTATTTCCCCCGAGTGTTATAAAACCAAAAACGTTTAAAAGAAAAGGGGGACATGAACTCACAAGTTTGCATTCCGTAAAGTCGTACTAATGTAATGCGAGTGTCCGAGTACGCTTGTAACCTACAAGTGTAATAATTTTATTAGACACTTAGGTCGGGTTTGACCTCGTACAAGTTGTTCATCTTGAATTAGTGTTATGTATTCATTTGTTTTCTTGAACAACTTTATTACTTTTATAGTGTTGGTAGTTTGTGTGTTTTATTTTTATTTATGTATATATATATATTTCACAAATATATATATTTGTTATCAAGTAATTAATCGTGTGTGAACGGGCCTTGCCCTTCACTTGTCCTCGTGCCTTGCACGCATGTCATTGGGCCGAGCCCATGTCATCCTGTCCTTGGGTCTAGCCCATGTTTTCATGTCTTTGGGCCTAGCCCATGTTTTCTTTGTCATTGGGCCTAGCCATGTTATATTGTCATTGGGCCTAGCCCACTTAGTTTATATGATTGGGCCTAGCCTACTTAGTTATATCATTGGGCCTAGCCCACTTGGTTTATATGATTGGGTCTAGCCCAAGTTGTGTTATCAATGGGCCTAGCCCATATGTTATATGTGATTGGGCTTAGCCCATGTTGTAATGTGATTTGGGCCCTAGCCCATTTCCATAAACTTGAGTCCATTTAATTAAATGATTTGGGCCTAGCCCATTTGTGTTATGTAATTTGGGCCTAGCCCATTAACATATTTAAGTCCGTTAGTTGGATTTACATGAATCTAATCTAAGTATGTTTTGCAGCACTTAGAAACTTTTATGTTATTAACTTTCCGGATTTTTGTTATCGAAAACATATATATTAGTTTGGTGTAAAAAAAACATATATATTTTTGAAGGTGTTGTCGTGATCGTTTTCAATATATATATAGTTTGTGTTTGGTAACTCCCATGTGTTTTAAATATTTTTGTAGGCTCGTCCGTCATCCAATTCTCTCACTTGTCCGTTTAGTGGTACTTCTTTGGAATATACATAGGAATGTATATATGTATTTTTATATCATCTTCATACTTACTTCATGTAAGTATTTCTTTGGTATGGTGAGTGTATTATTTCGGTTTTCCTAAGTGTATCTAATACATATACATAGCACATAATACACACACTTAGAAACCTTTTCAAAATATATAATTTTCATCCAAAAATTATATATGTATTATTATTATTTTCACCACTTATTTTTACTTAAAAATAAATTCTTATATTTTCAAGAATCCATATTCATTAAGGACTTAACCATTTCCATCAAGTGTTCCATAACGACGTTTAAGGCCACTAATCGCGTTTAACCACGTTAATCACCCTTTAATCTCAATTTTTAATCGCGATTAGATTTTAGTAAAATTTTCCATAGTTTCCCCCAAAATAGGACATTTTCCACGTTATAAAAATGTATTTAAATCATATTCAATTCACAAAGTCATCACTAATCAAAGTTTGTAATCTTCCAAAAATCACTTTTAAGTCCATTTATTTAAACACTTGTTTCTTTATGAAACCCAAAAGTTATGAGTTTAGCTCATAAAAGTGAGTATGATGATTTTTCTTGATTTAAGCATAATCATGTTTAAATCACATATTTATGTTTGTCATGGTAAGATGATCACAAATATAAAATACTACATGAAACTAACAACATGATCATCATAAACATAATCTTTAAATCACTAATGTTAATAAGATCTTCATAAACAACATGATCATACAAACTAGCTACACTAATCTACACTAAACAACACATAATATAGTTATATTTAGTGTTCTTTAACTTTGAGATTAGGGTTTTTTTTATTATGTTCATCTTTGATATCAAGATTTCCAACTTGTACTTCCATAATCTACTAATAATATGGATCATAAATATGGTGTTTAGAAGACTTACAAAGTGCACAAGTTAAATAAGAATAATAAGAAGAGATTAAGCTCCAAAGAAGACTCCTAATGCTCCTCCATGCTTAATCCTTGCATTAGTGACCTTAAAGTGCCTTGAAAGTGAGTAATTTATGGTGTTTAATGGTAATTTATAGTTGGTTTAGTGGTGGTGTTGTTGTGCCGTGAGTTAGAGAGAGAGATAGGAGTTCTTTTGTGTTTTGAAAGTTGATGAGTGAAAATGATGATAATGGTTGTGATATGATAACTTATAATGCCATAATTCACCTAAGTCAAGACATCTATCAACACCATACCCATCACCTTACATCCTTGACCAATTGAACGAAATGGTGAGGCCTATGGGGCCCACCAAAACCGTCCATAATGGGGGAGGGGGGTTAAATGTAGATTTTTTTTTATAAAAAGTCTTAATATGTTAGATATTTTGGTCATTAAGTGGAGTATGGTAATTAGGGGTATAAGTGCACCATTAGAGAAGTAATTAGGGATTAGGATCATAAATATTAGAAACTAGTTCACTAGACTAGTAGAAATAATATTTAACTAGTTTATACGGTTCCCGGTTAGGCGTCGGTGCACTAACGAAGCTTTCGTGTCATAGAGATAAGAAATTTCCGCTAGATATGAAATTATATCTTAGAGTTGTATGAAGTATTTTGGAGTCCCAAAATAAGCTTAACTAGTTCACTAGCTTTGTCGTTTAGTTGTTATGGTGTCGGAATTGCCGTTTACTAGTCAGTCGGGTCGATATCGGACTAATTAGTGTATCGCGATATAACTTCGGAAGCTTATTGTTTTGAATATTCCCATGATATCCTTTAGATGTTTTAGTGTGTTTTTCATCACTTGACATAATTTCGGAGGTCATTGCCGAATTATTACTACGGGCGGATTAAAAATTATTGTATTTTTAGCCGATCGGACGATTTATTATTTAGGGCGTTGCACCGGAAGGTTGTGTAATATTATAAGACTCATTCCCACATTAGTGTTTTTATATGTATGGACTCAGTTTTGTTATTCGTGTGCCTTGATTTCATTGTTCTGTAGCGGTTGCGGCATGAATAGTGCAACCATGAATAGTGCGCCCAACACTCTCTACCAACACTTTTAGGACATAGTTTTGTTTGTTTCGCGTCGTAACGGAAACCAATAGATCATATATCATGATTTGCTTGTCCTAATACTTTTTATATGCCGTACGACTCAGTTACGCAGATAAATTACGTTTAAATGCATGAGATTAGTAAATAAAATAGATGATTAGATTGGACGGAATTACCGGTTATTTGCCATTTGTCACAGCTTTAGCAAGTTCGGCCGAACTTGACATCTCAAGCATAACACGGGCGAACTTGTGTCCATTTACATAAATACTTCATACGAATACCCTATTCAGCTCTATTCTATATAGACTCGATTTAAGACTAAGACATAGACATTATGCACCAACAACTAGAAAAAAAACCAAACATAACAATTTAAAACACAATGCAACGTATTATGGGCGTGAAACTTATAACACAACTAAAACATACTGCTTAACTCTTAAAAGTTAAAACACACTATTTAACGTTCTTGGTATGGTATTTTAAGTTTTAAGCCTAGTATTCATTGCATTGTGTCTTAAATTGTTATTTTTGGTGTTTTTTTTTTGTCAAAAGAACCTAAAACATTATGCCCAAGTCCAAACCATGATGCCTACATGTCAATTTTTATGCATTCTCACACTTCTCACGAAAAATGTCCTTTTTACAGGATCTTAAGACACATTCTACTTTGTATTCTGTTCAGGACAAAGTTATAACAATCTGCATCTCCTGTCTCTCCAAAACTCATTTTTATTTAGATAGTGTTTACAATTTTAAATTTTCTCACATCTCATTCTCTCTCTCTCTATATATGTACAACTTTTTCGCTACCTTTTTTTCTTCTGTTTTTATGTACAAACCAAACTACTAGAAATATAATTATTAGATAACTTGTGCTAATACCCGTGAATTTTGCAATTTGGACAAAATAATATGTTTTCGAGGTATTGACAAAGAACATTATATGTTTATGATAATCATTCTCTAAAGGAAATTATTATGAAACTCTCATGTTCATGAAATAAATAAGAAAACAAACGTACAATTGATGTAAATAAAGGGAAAGGATAAATAAATGATGAAATTACGTTTATGTAGTTACTCCACAATATCAACAGAAAGCCTATTATCCTAATACTTTTGCTTTTTGGGGCTTCGTAACCAATAACAACGCATTAAGGGTGAGCAAAATAACTACCATAACCAACAGCTGAACCATAACCGACATAACCAAACCACTATTAATCGAAAACTACATAACTGATGGTTACGGTTATGTAACTCTGTATAACTGACTAATCGGTTATGGTTACGGTTATGAAGCTTTGGTTAACAGACAAAACCAAAACCGAACATGCAATTATAAGTCTATAGCATGGATTTATGTTTTACATTAACCATTTAGATATTTTTTTACTTAGATAAAAGTATGTAAGTAACAAATAATCTTAATGTAGATGACCTTTTACTTTAATGAAGAACTGAGGTGCTATAATCGTAAACTTTATGTTAAGCATTTAACTTATTAAAGGGAATCTCATATCGGTAGTTCAACCAAAACGTGCAGTCTTTGTTATTTTTATAAAAAGACCCATGCAAAGTCCAAATAGTGCATGCCCCTAATAACACCCCTATTTATTTCAAACCTTTTTTGGTTAATTAACCGAAATAACCGAAACCGACATCATAACCGATTAACCATAACCATAGTTTGGTTATGGTTATGGTTAAGAAAGTTTCATAGCCGAAGATAGCGGTATTGGTTATGGTTGATGGTAAGAACCGAACCAAACCGACCCATGCACACCCCTACATCGCATTCGTTGTTGACCAATTGTAAAAACAATCATCACCTAACGAAATATCTTTGACTTGAATCATATCATACCATCCAATAACACTAAACCGATCATAAACAAAGTATATGATGAGAAAATAAATTATCTAAAATTTCCTCTCTTTTTTGTGTTGATAGGAATATATAAAAAATATTTTTTTGGGAGTTCACCACCGACATAAACATATATTAATTATTAGAAGGGTGTAATATTTATTTGTATTGTTGATCAAACAATATCGAAACAACAATGGTAAAGTGAATGAATAAATCAGAGCAAAAATGACCAAAGAAATATAAACAAATTTAAGCTGGTATTGTAAATGCTTTATTCTCTAAAAAAGTAGTTTTTTATACGTTTTAATGAAATAAAAAGTAATCATGCATTTAAACATAAAATATCACGCAATTAAATATCTAAGTTTATAAGTCAATAGCAAACTTCATTAAAATAAAATTTTAATAAACGTTTTAAGTAATACATAACATACTTAACTTGGATGACAATATTAGTGATGGCCAAGAGTTTCTCAAGAGAAAAAAAGGAGGTAAGAAAAAGTCACTTTGGCTATTTGTCATTCAAATATAATTCCAAAGTATTCAAAAAATGCGCTAAATCCTCCCGTAAGATTCAGGTGCTTTCCGTTTTGATCAGCAACCTGAAGATAAATAAGTCATCAAATCAAAATTATATAAAAAAAGAACATTATTATGTTAAACACTGCACTCTTTTTTACTTTGACGCATAAATGGCTAACTTGCTCACATTTGAAACAAAACTATGACACCATTAAAATTATGTAAACAACAAACATAAAAAAAATTTTAAAATTTATTGATGTGTGAGAATATAGATCCTTATAATATTTCACGCAATCGGTTGAGAAGATAAAGTAGCTTGACTAATGATAGTTATAAAAAGTAGAAGGACCTAGTTGTTAACTAGATGTCCATACATGTAATTATAGAGTCCTTGCATGCAATTCTAGAGGTTCTTGCATGCAATTATAGGTGTACCCTCTCTCTTCCTCCCTATAAATACAGGGTTCCTTCTCTTGTTTCGACACACTTTTCATATCAATACAATCAGATTTCCTTTCAATCATACAGTCTCATTTATATGGTATCAGAGCTAAAGGTTTCTTGGCTCACGTGTGTCTTTCGGGTGACCAATTCCGACAAAATTTTCGTTCACCACCAGTTCGGTACTACCTTCCTGCTCCTAAAACTCGTTCCAGGTTTGCTCAAACACACACACCACTTCAGGCCATTTCAGATCTACTCAAACACCCAAAACCATCACAACCTGTCACCTCTTTTTTCAGATCCGACCATTTTTTCCGGCGCGTTACACTACATCACCACCACCATTGAACTCATCATCGCCCAATCTACAAAATCCCTCAAACCGCGCCGCCACTACCTCCGCCATTACCACACACACGACGCGCATGACGCCACTTCCGCCGCCGCCCTTTTTCCAGCCTCGTCGGAATCTGTTTCCGATCATTTCCATGCAGTTGGTTTTTTTTATCTAAGCAACTCTGGTTTTCTGCCTCGGTTCGCATGTTTGGGTTTCAACTCAGCTTTACTGCTTGAACATCTTTTCAAATGGGAGACGAATGAAATCACACCATTACATGCACCAAGGAGGAGTATGATTTGCTTCAACGATTCCTTGCATTTTGGTCATCGGTTCCTCAAACCAACTCGGTACAACCTGGGACATTTTCTGGCTTTGACTTATCCTGGATTATTGATTCTGGAGCTACTCATCACATGACTGCGAATCAAGGAATTCTCACTAGCTTTCATAATACCTCTTACCTACCGGTTAAACTTGCAGATGGTTCCTCGTGCCCTATACGCGACATTGGATCCATTCAGAACCCAGATAGCCTAAGCTTGTCTTCTGTTCTTCTTGTTCCTAACTTCCCTGCGAGCCTTTTATCTATCAGTCAGATTACTAAAAGAAACAATTGTTCTGTTACCTTTTATCCTACTCATTGTACCTTTAATGAACTAGGTAATAACCGAGTAATTGGTACCGGTCTCCAATCAGGAGGTCTCTATCGAATGTCTTCATTGTCGCATCCCAAAGCAAACATCTTTGTCTCTAGTATTTTTGAAACTCATTGTCGGTTAGGCCATCCCTCGGCACCCGTCCTATGGAAAATGAGACCTGGCATCTCTATTCTCGATAACTTCCATTGTGAGTCATGTCAGCTCGGTAAACACACTCGACGTCCTTATCCCCCAAAAGTGTCAAGCCAAACCATTTCCATATTTGAACTTGTCCACTCAGATGTATGGGGTCCATGTCCAGTTAAGACTACATTGGGTTTTCAATATTTTTTTACTTTCATTGATGATTACTGTAAGGACCTTCCACGACTAGCACGGAAACCTAAATTTGTTATTTATTGTCCAATTAGGCGGAAACTAATGACAAGTTAACCAAATAACAAGAATTACTCATTTAAATGTTGTTTTCATTGATCTAAAGTTCAATACATTCAAGAACTGGATCCGACAGAGCTTCGCCATCTCTGTGCCAAAAACTCTCCAACTTCCAAATGAAATAACCAAGGCACCTATTTATACTTGCACAAGTTCGCTGGTTAGGGTAGAAGTTCGGGCGAACTTGACTCAGTCAAGTTCGGCCGAACTTGACTTCTCTCAACCATCTCGAGCGAACTTGGCATACAAACTACGTAAATACGCCTCGTTTCTAACAGATTAAGCCCTATTCACTCAGACTCGATACATAATGACGCAGGCAACAGACATATGCACCAACAGACTCCCCCTAGGATGTTGCCGTAGTCATTGACTTTTAAAATCTTCTGAGTCTTTCGATCTTTAGTTCTTGAATAAACTTTAACGTCTTGATCTTTATATCTTCTTCCTTTTCCTTTTTCTTGAGCTTTGTCTTGATAAAACTTTGATCAACAAGCTCCCCCTTGCTTTTAGCTTTGCTCCCGCTAGCTTTAAGCATTCCGGAATCTTCAATCTTTGCTTTATCAACTTCCCCTCAATCTTTAATTCCCCTCAATCTTTAATTCATGTTTAAATAATTTCTAACATTCAAATAAACATTTCAGATTCAATCTTTTAAAAAACTTTTAGTTGTTTCAAGTTCAACTTAATGACCTTGAATACTTTTTACGTTCTAAGACCTTTTTACTTTCACATTTTTATCATTTCTGAGAATCCACTTAGTTGATCAAGTCCAAGTTAATGACCTTGATTAACCAAATGTATCAACCGAGTCCAAATTAATGACCTCAGTTTGAAAAACCGTTATGAACAATCTGATTTTTAAAGTTTCAGATTAATGAACTTTTAAACATTCGTCAGATTTTCTTACCAGACTTCGAAGATCCGTTCTCCAACATTGGCTCGTTGAAACTAATGTATAAACAAAATCTTTTTGTATTTTTAAAAATTTATGCTAAAACACACTGAAAATCTTTTTGGTTTTAATCTTCGAAGCAAGTAAAGTATTTACAGAATTTTTTAACAAGTAAAGTAAACAATGTACAAACATATTTACAGACATATTTTTGTGAATTCGTCTCTAAGGATCATATCAGTTGATTGAGACATATCATCAGTACCGTTGACCTTTTTGAAGACTTTAAGTTTTAAACTCGTTTACCTAGATTGTCGATATGTTTATCCACTTAAACTTCATCACATTTCTCAATTGTTCCAAGATATGTTAAGGTATGAATTATGAAACTTGACTTATCTATGGTTCCCACCTCTTGAATATACTCCCGAATGCAGATTCCCTAGATTTCATCTTACAGGTGAGTATAGCGTAATTGATATCTGTATTTGGGTTGTGCGAGGCCTTGAGAGCTCAGGTTAGTACTACCGTACCGACAAAGAGATGAAGGCTCTCTCTGTGCCAAAAACTCTCCAACTTCCAAATGAAATAACCAAGGCACCTATTTATACTTGCACAAGTTCGCTGGTTAGGGTGGAAGTTCGGGCGAACTTGACTTAGTCAAGTTCAGCCGAACTTGACTTCTCTCAACTATCTCGAGTGAACTTGGCATACAAACTACTTAAATACGCCTCGTTTCTAACAGATTAAGCCCTATTCAGTCAGACTCGATACATAATGACGTAGACAACAGACATATGCACCAACAATTACTCTCGTGCTACATGGGTTTATCTATTGAAATCCCGTAGTGAAATCAACTCGATCTTTCGTGAATTTCATGCATATGTCAAGACCCAGTTCAAAACATCCATCCAAACCTTACGCACCGATAATGCTAAATAATACATGTCCACCGATTTCTCTACATATCTCAAATCATAAGGTATTATTCACCAGACTTCTTGCGCATACATCCCAACAGAATGGTGTTGCTGAACGCAAGAACCGCCATCTATTGGATGTTACTCGCACACTCATGATTCATTCTCATGTTCCTCATCAATTTGGGGTGATGTGGTTCTTACTGCCGCTTATCTGATTAATCGTATGCCATCGTCTGTTCTTCATGGTCAAACCCCGTTCTCTGTTTTATTTCCTAGAGGAACTCCGTTTCCTCTTGAGCCCCAAATTTTTGGATGTGTTGCGTATGTCCATGATCATCGTCCCCAAGTCCTTAAAATCGACCCTCGAGCCATTCATTGTGTCTTTGTTAGTTACTCGCTGTGTCCAGAAAGGTTATTGGTGTTATAGTCCTTCCTTTCGCCGATACTTTACCATGCCGACGTCACCTTTGATCAGTTGCGCCCTTCTTTCCAGAATCTTCCAATCCAGTTTCTGACCTGTTTCCTGATCCCGATATACCTGAGTCTCACATAATCCCTACATTTCCTGTGTCATCTATTCCCTCTACCCCTCCGATCTCAAACACCGCAGTTCTAGCTCCTATAGCTTTGGGCTCTCTGACAGATCTTCTGCCATTACTCTACACATATTCTCGGCGAGGTAAGGATCAGACCTCAGCGACCCTTGATCCCCAGCCTACCCATACCTCTGATACGTCCTCAGCTCCACCTGCCATGACCGAACCTGATACACCCTTGCTAGATACTACCTTAGGTACCCCTACTTATGACCCTCCGGGTGCACCATATCCCGATATACCCATTGCCTTCCATAAGGAACCTAGGCGTTCCACTCGTTATCCCATTCAAAATTATGTCGCCTACGCTCATCTCTCTACCGAGTCACATGCCTTTACCACTTCCCTTGATTCCTACCCGATTCCCAAGAATGTGATGACAGCTCTGGCTCACCCAGGATGCCATCAAGCTATGGAAGACGAGATTGGGGCCTTGCGTGCCAATCAGACTTGGGATTTTGAACCGCTTCCTCCTAGTAAGCGTGTTGTTGGCTGTCGTTGGGTTTTCACAGTTAAACTTAACCCTGATGGTTCGCTACATCATCTGAAAGCTCGTCTGGTAGCTAAAGGTTACTCTCAAGATTATGGTATTGATCATGATGAGACTTTCTCCCCGGTTTCCAAGATGCCCTCTGTGCATATATGTATTTCTCTTGCTGCCATTCATCATTGGCCGCTCAACTAGCTTGATGCCAAGAACACCTTTCTCAATGGTGTTCTTGAGGAGGAGGTTTGTATGGAGCAGCCACATGGGTTCATTGTTGAGGAGGAGGCCTCAAAAGTATGAAGACTACGCCGTTCCCTATATAGTCTCAAACAGTCTCCAAGGGCATGGTTTGGTCGTTTATCTAGTGTTATGGGAGAGTTTGGGATGGTTCGTAGTGCATATGATCACTCTATATTCTTTAGACATCATCAGGACTGAAGGATTATTCTAGTGGTTTATGTGGATGATATCATAATTACAGGGGATAATGAAGATGGGATACCAAACTCAAACAGTTCCTTCAGTCTCAGTTATAGATCATCGACTTAGGTCGACTTCGGTACTTCCTTGGCATAGAAGTATCTCGTTCCCCACAAGGAATACTTCTCTGTCAACAAAAGTATTTCCTTGATCTGCTAACTGAGTGTGGCTTACTAGGTTGCAAACCGGTTGACAATCCTATGTTTCGTACGAGGAATCTCCTTGCAGATGACAGAAGCCCAAGGAAAGATCCTGAGCGGTACAGACGATTGGTCGGAAAACTTAACTACTTAACTGTCACCCGACAAAATATCTCCTTTGTCGTCAGTGTCCTAAGTCAGTTCATGGCCACTCCATACACGGGACACTTGGATGCTGCTCTTCGTGTCTTAATATGTCTCAAGACCACACCAGGCCTGGGGATCTTATATTCTGATCAGGGTCATTGTCGTGTGAGTGCTTTCACAGAAGATGGAGATGGACGTATATCTGGATTCTTAGACGCAGATTGGGCAAGCTGTCCTATTTCCCGTCGATCCACCACTAGGTATTGGTTTTTCATTGGAAGAAACCTTGTGTCCTAGAAGAGTAAGAAACAACACACCGTATCCAGATCAAGTGCCGAATCAGAGTACAGAGCTATGGCAGATGTTACATCATAGATGATATGGGTTCGTCGTCTTCTCAGAAAACTTGGGGTTATCTCTGAAGACTTAATTCGCTTGCACTGTGATAATCAATCAATTATACATATAGCTAAAAATCAAGTATTCCATGAGATACCAAACACATTGAGGTTGATTGTCACCTAATCAGAGATCAGATAGTCGGTACTCAAAAGGATCCTCCATCAATTTAGTCAAACCACGTTAGGACGGAATTCCAACTAGCGGATATCTTCACAAAACCACTCCTGAAGGCACATATAGACTTCATATCTAACAACTTGGGCACGATTAATATATATGCTCCAACTTGAGGAGGAGTGTTAGTTATAAAAAGTAGAAGGACCTAATTGTTAACTAGATGTCCCTACCTGTAATTATAGAGTCCTTGCATGCAATTCTAGATATCCTTGCATGCAATTATAGGTCTACCCACATGTGATTATTTATTTCTTTTTGGTGCTCTTCCTCCCTATAAATAGAGGGTTCCTTCTCTTGTTTTGACACACTTTACATATCAATACAATCAAATTTCTTTTCATTCATACCAGACTCATTTACAACTAAAAGTCCCTAATGTACAGAAGTCATACCCATATAAATAAATAAATACAAAAGAAATAGAGAAAAGAGATGGCATAATCAAACTTGAGATTATTTTAATAGCATAGTTTTTATAATGGATACTATTATGCAATATTTTTTATGAAATTCGAAAGAGTGGACTAAATATTTTGATATGCCAACCCAACTATAGTTTTAATGAAATGCCATATTTATAAGTTCCCTAATGGGATCTATGTGGAATTACAATAACCTTTATCCTAATAATCAAATTATCAGGTACCTTTGCAAGCAAAAACTCATCGTCTTCAACTATCGACTTGTCACTGGTAGCAACTGAAGGAACCGACATATGAGATGAATGGGCTGATTTAGCGATAACAAATGCAATAAATACATGTATGTACATGAACCCAACCCAAACGACTTGGCTCAGGCGTAAGTAAACCTTCGGGATATTACTTTAATGCAACAAACCTCATTTACGAAAGCACCTGCATAAAAAACAATAAATCATGTCATTAGGTTTCTACTTGGATACATATGTAGTGTTTCAGTTCATATTTTGACATGATTTTAGTGTTCGTGTAAAACTAAATTCGTCTTATAACAAAAGTTTAAAAAAATGTTAATCCTATAATATATATTATTGTTCGGATCTAGTAGCTAAAGTATGTTGCTTTCACCTTCCATTAAAAGGAAGACCCCACTAAATTGGTAAAGATGTAAGTTGTACAAAATGGTTATTAAATTCTCTTTTAAGTACCAAAGTAAACTATATATGCCAATTGTTGACCAAAATCCACAATAAACACTATCAAAAAGCATCTTTTACATGTGCAAACATAACCGATATCATTTTTAAAATTTTTCAAGGATAAGAATTACATAACAAATTCGTTTGAATTCACTATAAGCATCTATATACACACGAATATAAAACCCACAAAAAGAGATCATACCATTGGTCACCCACTTTGAAGGCTCACACTTCGTGCTTTCAGTACGAGATCGAACACAAATATCTGACCTAAGTTAATATGAGATGAATAAACACTCAACTTTTTAACCTGTTTTTTAATAAATAAAAAATATATTCGATTTGACAACAAAAACTAATATTAAACTAATTATCCTATTCTTTTCAATAAATAAATTCAAGAGCTTGTATACATTACAATTACTTTTAGACTTTGCCTAAGTGATCCATTCAAAGTGAAATCCTTTATTTGGTTATTAAATTTAATGCAACTCACCCGACATATGCAACAATGCTAAAAAATTTGAGCTGAAATAGAAAATCCTGGTTAAGGTTTGATTATTTTATTTGGGTCCTTTTTTAATTTGTAATAAAAGAAAATGGAGTTAATAGTTAATGGCCTGCACCTATCATCATCGCCTTTGCTACCAAGCTCTAAAGATTTGATATTGATGGCAATGTTTTGTTCTTACTGTCCTAATCCTCATAACATGATACATCCATAAAATGTACTATATCTTTAGAAGTAACAACAATAAGTGAAATTATTTAGACTCTTTAAATGTCCCATAAGACGAACCAAGTATTATCCATAATATGACAGTAGCATCTATGGATTTTTTGGATTCAAGAGTAACCGAAAAGGATACAAATCTGAAAAGCATACAAATTTCAGCAATACACATTTAACACATTATGAAAAGTAATTCATATTAAATTTCAAGTAACAATAATGTAATCAGCAATTAAATGTGACACACATACCTCCCCAATTCTCTCAGTTAAGAATCCAAGCATAATATTCTTTATTTGGTTTCCCAAGATATGCGTGCAAATGTTTTGTTAGATCAATGGCTACCATACCAGCTATAACCTTTAAAAAAATACAAAATTAGTTAACAACATAGTTTTTATAACAACTTTAAATACAAAACATCAACGTGTTAACCAATGCTTCAAGAGTTCAAGCCTAATTTCAAAATGCCAAGGTGTCCTTAGCTTTAACAGCAGAAGAAAAGAATAAGAAACAAAAGGACTATGGGATGTCTATAAATGTTGGTAGGAGAATAATATTACGAATGGGTTTTCTTAGGCTTAGGGAATGGGCTACACATTTAGCTTCATCAAGTATAATACAAACTATAAATAATTTACGTACTTAATGAGAAAAGGTCAAACATTATATAATGTAGCTACATAATATAAGTAATATACTTACTAAATATATTGAATTTTGTATTACCTTAAATGGTCTCATTTCAACAATGAATTCAAGGGAAATTGTTGGAAAAGGATTGGATAGTGATTCTGCAATGTAGTACAAAGTTTAAAATACTTTAGAAAGTTATTAATAATAATAATCATATATATAAAAACATGGATACCTCTAGTAAGATGTGATTATTTTGATGAGCATTTGCTATTCTTTAAGATCCAATCATGGTAATGTATGTATACGGTATAGGCAGGATAACAGCCGAACCCCAAGGGGCTGCAGAAATGGTACCAAGTGGTTGACTGTATATAGGGGTTGGCACCTGTCGCCACCTTCAAATCAAGCTGTAATTCATTTTAGAAATGTGGACACACCACATGGATCGAATGACATAACCATATATATGGAAAAACAACTTTTCACAACTATTTTAATTATGTTTTAGAAATTTAAAATTTATGTTTTGTATGTAGGGATACTCAAATGGTACTGGTTCGGAACAGATACCGAATTTCCCGAACCGGCATTTAGTTTTCTCGGTACTGGTCTGGTACAGTACCGATACCGTACCGGGTATTTTCAGTACCGGTACCCATTTGTTTGTTGGTATTTTTGGTACACATATTTTCGGTACTGATTGGTCCCGAGCTCATCTTTACTTACCATGGGATGTGAAGGAAAGTGTGGTGCCAAGTGTTTCTTCACACCAATGGGACATACCAGCACCACCTCTGTCGCATGATTGCAAAATCTCTTGCGAATAAATTTTGTTTACTTGGCCTTTCCTCTGTTGTTCAGATGAATTTTGTTTAGTAAGACTTAAGTATATGAAGCCATAACTATGAAATATATCATGTCGTCCAATTACCCAACTTTTTTTAGTGTGTTCCATTTTAATTATGTTACTTTGGGTACATTTAAGTAACATCATGGATTATATGATGACAATGACCACTAATATAATTGCCAATGTCCTAAGCTGTTGATTGGTAGATATAGTATCTAGTGCAGCAAGACAAAAGCAATAAAGAATAAATTATGTATGTGACGTCCTTGAATTATGATCCTAAACATGAAAGTGAAGACAAAGAAGATTATTCATCTTATAAACGGGTTATTTACTTAACATTTAATCAAATGCTCTTTCTCTTTACCACTTATGTAAGACGTTCAGATCAAATGAATCGGTTTTATACTCATAAAAAGGTAATTGATATAAACATAAAGAAGTAGTTAATACCCTTCAAGATAACAAAAAGGGCCCATAGATAATATATATGATTGGATCTGTAGGGCTGTCAACTATAGATGCAAGATATTAAGTCACGGTCCTTGCATTCCAACAGTAAAGTCAATGTACAGATTCAAATTTAGGATAACTTAAGACTGTTGCGTATTGTGCTGTAGCATACATGTGGAGTTGAAAAGTTGTCTTTTCTGGGCTGAGGAATGGTCTGCGTTTGAGGAAAGTTTGACAGCCATAAATACCATAAAGAATTGCATCGTTTGACAACAAGAAAATGCACCAGAAACTGCACTTTTTGCCAGATTTTTTTTGTAAGAGGTCAGCTATTTGACAACAATAAAATGCATCATTTGACAACAATAATATAAAGTGGCCGTTATGCACTCTTTTGACAGCAACAATTACAAACTAATAATCAAGATTTGAGCATATAAATCAAAGTGCATCCCTTTTGGTAAAACAAATTGTGTAATCGGTTGGATCTACCATACATGAGATAAGCAAAGGCACGCAAATGTTACCAAAAGGAACAGGTTGTGAAGAATGTTGACTTGTCAAACATCTCTCTTATAAAAGAAAATTCAAGTCAAAAGCATAGAAGTATACAAATGATCTGATTATACCGACTCAGTTTTTTATGTATATTAATATATTAAATACTCAAGTCAAATATTACAAACCTTAATTCTAGATCATAGAGGATTGTCGAAAACTTCACCAAAAATAGAACATGCATGTGCCGACCTGGTCTCAAAACCCAGAGCATAAGCAACATTAACATATATATTGTTCAATCATTATGAAGCATTAGAACTCCACTTTCTAGCTTTGTTTCTAGCTTTTCCTACATAGACACTAAACTAAAATAACTCATTGCAACAATAATAATCCAATAACATCAACTTGGTTATATGTAATGTAGATGAGGGCTAGATTCTAAACATAGCAAGACGGGTCAGGCCAACCCACAAACACAATCCTTTTCTTTTCTTGAATTTATAAAATAGTTAATGTTTTATAAATCAAACAAAACTATTTTCTTATAGACACAGTCTAATTTTCAAATGAAACAATCCAGAATGGGTTGCGTTTTGTGAATACACTTCGTTTCAATTTTAACCTGTTTTGCCCGCTTGACCTTTTAAAGAGCTCAAATAACATGAAACCTTTCTAAATTACCAAAGTTTTGTAGTTCTCATGAGAAGGGATATTGGGAGGCATATTTTAGGATTAAGGCGTTTAAAAATGTTGAAGAATGGACCTCACGATGGGTAAAAGGTCTGATTTTAGGTAAACACCAACTCAAGAGCAGTCTAGTACCTGCAATTTAGTAAAATATTTAAAAAATATAGGAAAAAAATCGCTTATCATCATTTATATCGTATGTTCATAACTTACCATTCTAGATTTGGCAATGCATTTAGTATGGTCTCGATAGCCCTGTGTAAAACAATATCAATAAGCCATAATAAATAAAAGTTGTGGAGCATGGATTATGAAAAATTTACTATTATAACTTGCGAAAACTAAAATAATAACCACTAGAACGCTTTGGGACTCTGGTTGTTACCACTCAATAGGGGTAAACTTGTCATTATGCACCAATTTTTTAATTTCCTAAAGATTATGAAAAATACAATTGTGAAAAATACAAATTTAGGATTCTACACACCATTTATATCACAGACAACATCAAAGCCTTCAGCAGCAAGGCTAGTCCTCACAAAATAACAATCCTTCTAATCGCCTTTTGAGTGCACTTTCATGATTATGAGTTCAGATGATAAGATCACAAAGCAAGTTGTTAAAACCAAAATACTCAGGTATAATGGTGAACAAATTTTATCGCGTTAAACTGGTTATACCCTTTTCCTTGATGGACCAGGCTGCAGTGGCAGTGTTTTAGAAGTTGACATGTGTGATGTATGGTATAATGACTGGGCATCAAAGAAGTAATGTGTAAGGTAAAGTGACGGTGTAAGTAAAAAGAAACATGGTTCGGAAATGCTTATTAGTCTAATAAGATACAACTCTACTATACATCTGATCATCTTGCACAAAGAATATATTTAAGCAAAGGAGATCGAATGATCATAAATACAAACCCTATTTAAGCAAAACCATACATCCATAAGAAAATCTGGTAATAAACATACCTGAACTTCACCAGTGTGACGGTTAACATCCGCACTTGATATAGACAGTAATCAACACAACAAAATTTAATTCATCAACAATTTTCATCAGCAACCTTAAAAATAAAGATATTGTACCTGTTCGAACGGGTTGTTAAGGAAGTCACCCGTGTTTTATAGTATCAAAACAACATAACCAGAAATGCTCACCTTAAAATTCACATTGGCATCATTTAAAGATAACACAGGTCACCAACGCTATTTACGTAGGATGTTGCAGGGACTGCGACTCAGAAAAAAACCGATATATTCAATCATTAGGGCATCTTCGAATACCCTAGGGTTGGATAGCAAATCGAGGTCTGAAATGAAGTAAACAAAAAGGAAGGAATCGATAAAAATAACAAACAAAATTCCGAATGATAGTTCCTTTAAACAAAGAATTGTACCTGTTTAAGATTTATTCTTAATTTAGAGATATAGAGATGAAAGCATAATATCCTAGAGGTTGGGATGGTGTGGCCGATTAGAGAAGATGAGAGATTAGGGTTTAATAAATGATATCTAACATTTTTGGAGATATAGATATGAAATCCTTACATGCTAGAAGGTTGGGAGATTGTGTGTGAGCAGATGGAGAACATATAAACCCTAGATGGAGGAGGGAAGTGAGTTTAAACCCGGGTTTTATCAAATATATAGTATGCATCATTCTTGTTAGGATTTGAGTTTCAAATAATTGTGAATGTTTTGAAATATGATTGATGAATGAAGATAAAACAGAGTGTAAATGCATCGGAATGTAGAAAACTTTACATCACAACCACTGGAAGATTGCTTTGATCATCATGCTTTCAAACTTATAAGTTTTGCATGTGAATCACAACTCCCCCTCAGCCCAATGACAGTTTGTTAGTACAAAATGTAAAGAAGATGATTGGAAGATAATGCAAAATGATCTTTTCAATAGATAGAATAGAACAGTACAATGCACTGTCTATTTATAGTACAATCCTAACCTCTGGGCATCTTTTGATGATGTCAGAGGTGATAGTTACACTTAACAAATATAACTAACTAGAAACACTGCTAAGCCTATCATCTGCTATTACAAAACACTGTTACATTGAATACGTAAACCTCTGATGATCCTAACCACTGTTAGTCTTCATCAGAGGTTCCCTTTGGCAGATGTTCTCTTTAAAGCATGGCTTTGTCTTCAGCAGAACTTATATGGTAGACTTTAGACTTGGAAGTGGTTCCAAGCAGAGCTTGGAAACTCTGTTATTCAGGATCAAACATCTGATAGAAGTTTTGGCTTTATATCATCTGTTCCTTTGTAAGGGTTCAATCCCAACAATCTCCCCCTGGAACAGATGATGCCAAAACTCTGATTATTCTTGATCTTTATTCCTCAACATAAGTTCACTTATCTAGCCTTTGAATTGAAGTTCAAAGTTCATAGAGACCATATCTTCAGCATCTCTTTCAAGCTCCAGATTCATAAGGTCTTGAAGGTCTTTTTCACATAACCTATATGCATCATCCATTCTAATCTTGGTAGCATCACCATTTGATTTAAGCTAAGTCAATTCATGGGTGTCTTTGTCTAACTTCCATTTTAGAATTTTTGGATCAGATGGTTAACTTGAGAGCTGGTTTATTGTTGAGATGGGTGGTAGTATTTGACTAGCAAGTTTTGATAAGGTTTCTCTCATTGATCACTTGCATCATCAGTGCGAAATTGCACTTGGCATTTGATTCCTTCTTTTATAAAGTCTTGTTCAAACTTCTTCTCATTAACCTTTAATATTTGTTTCTACCTTTTTACATGCCTAAAAGCAGTGGGAGTTAAGTCAGATGTTGAGGACTGACTTTTTGAAGAGTGGGTCTATTGAATTGTATCCACTGTTGGATATACTGGCTTCTGAGGCATAGTTGGATTTTTCTTTCTAAGCTCTTCAAAACTTTTGTAGGTTTTAATCACCTTAACCTCTGACCATCTGGCAACTGGTTTACTTGTCCCATACTTAGCAGTAACCAGTTCTTCTTTTAACTTTTCAACTTCAAAGCTCTATCAGGCACATTTTTATTGTATTTATTCTAGTTTGGAGGAGCAGGCTTCTTATGAGGATCTTTGAGCATTTCTTGCATCCTTTCAATTTCCAGTTTAAGATCATTCACAGACCAACCTTTAAATTGTGCCCTTGTAGCTTTATACTGCTTGTGCTGCATAATATGGTCCGAATAGTCTTTCGTTAAACTATCATCTTCTCTTTCAGACAATCTTTTGCAAAGTCTTCAAGTCTTCTTACCTTGCTAAGTTGATATTGCATAAAGCTCTACACCTCTCTTCTCCTTTTCCTTTTGTACTCTTCTTAGTTATATCCTCTGCTTGTTTAGCTTTCAGTTGGAGGTATTCATCAATATTCTTTGGTTTTGTGTAACCATGAAGGGATGAAATTCTCTCTTTTCTTGTTCCTCAATTGAGTAGAAGGATTTGATCCCTTCTTTGACAACAATTAGGTCTAGAGGAAATTGTGTGGTGAAAGGGAGTATAGTAGTGTGTGGCATGTTGGGTTGAGTTGAAAGTGATGAGGAAGTTGTTGTCAGTGGTTGTGAGGATAAGGGAATCGGTGATGGAAGTATGTCATTATCTGTAACAACAAAGTTGTTCTGCGTTGAAAACGATTTCGTAAGTGGAATTCAGAATTTTGGTGTGGGATGTGAGGTTGGAATGGTCAGCATGTTGTGAGAAGTGTACACTGTCGTGTCAACACGTTGACAAACTATTAGCAACATCGCTGAGTTTTTTTGATTGGAGATATGAGACTTGAACTTTGAGTAATTGGGGCAGAGGATACAGCAAGGGTTGCACTAGCAGTGGTTTTAGAAGATGTGGATATTGGTTTGTCTGCCTTTTTGGCTGAATCTTCTTTGTTGAAGAACCAGTGTCTTCTTTTTCCTTTTGCTGATCTAGTTTTTGCTTTACCAGACTTCTGCTCTCTGCCCTTAGGTTCCTCAGTCTTTTCTGCTTGTCAGCAATTAACTTATCAGTTTCTTCGGTAAGAAAGTCATCAATATCTTTGCTTGATGCCGCGGTAGTGGTTTCAGGTTCTTTTGGCTTTGATGAAGAATCAGGCTTTAGTTTCTCATAGAATCTTTCTCCCCCTTTTTGGCAACATCTACTATGTCTGCTAGAAAGATAGGAGTAGGGGAAGAGCCAGTGGTCTTAAACAAATGTTCCTTGATTGCATTTATCTCAACCTATGTATCTTTGTACCTTGCATCAACCATCTCTCTGATCAGCTTCATTTGAGTAGTGTTTTGGATTTCTGCTAACCGGCTTTGAGCCAAGATTATTGGTTCAGTGATTTTCCATAATTCCTCAATAGTGGTTGGAGTAGGAGTATGAGATTGATATAATTGTAACATCTACTTCACCATGGATCTGACTTCAACAACTGATGATTCCATGTGGCTCATTCTCTCCGTCAATTCTTTAATAGGATCATCTGAACTCCCAATTTAATAGGATCATCTGAACTCCTACCAGTTGTGGTTGTATCTGGATTCTCTATGGAAGTAACTCCAATGTCCTCAAAACCAGGTTACCAAGAAAGTCTTAGAAATGTAACCACTGTCCAAATGAGAAACAGAGGTTTCAACATTTGTAGTGGCTACTTTACTTGAAGAATCACCAAGGGTTACTTGTAACCCAAGGGATATAGCCTCCTCAGCTATTGATGGGATAGCAAAGACAGGGTGTTCAGACTCAGACACTTGTTGAGCTGTACTCTCATGAATAGGTGAGTGAGAGGAACTGATTTGTGTCTGAACAATATCAACTGCTTTCAACAGAGGTAAAATGGTGGGCGGAAGATTTGTTGGTGAGGATTGTGGAGTAGAAAGAGACATTACCCTAGGAGAGGGGCTGTGGAAGATAGAACCAAGTGGATCTAGAGCTTCATAAGTTGGTGTCCCTGTGCTTACAACTTGATCCTTTTGTGAGGATACGAGAGGAGGTAGGTCAATGGGTTGAGATCTTTCTACCATCTGCTGTGAGGAAGTAGCTGCAGTGGTTTCAAGTGACTTTGATGCTGTCACTTGGTTAACCACTGGGATCTCATCTTCCAGAGGACCCCTTTTGGGTTTGGATTTGGTGGGCCTTTTGGATTTTGTAAGTTTCTTTTTGGTGATTGCTGGTGTGGGTTTCAAAGCACTGGTTGTAGTGCTTTTATCACCAGGAGCAGTGGGCTCAGTAGCAGTGGGTTGAGCTTGTGATGTTTGTGCATCTAAATTTTGATCAGCCCCCTCTACTTGTGTTTCAAAAACTTTTGATTGATTGGCGATTCGTGTAAAAGTTTCATGTATAAGGCTGCCATGAGAAACCACAACACCTTGTTTAGCATCTGCTTCACCAACTTGTTTTTGTATGTAAACACTTTAAAACCTTGGGTTCATTAGAAAAGATTTGTTCTTTTTAATATTGTTGATGTTTGTCACCAAGTCATTGAACAATACTTGGGAAAAGTTGAAATCAGATTTAGTTAAAATTTGCATATCCCAAGTATTGCATCTTCAAAGGTATTTCGTTAAACGCAGTTGTCTTGGCAGACAAACATGTTAGCAATGTGTGAATTTTTTTTTCATTTCAGTAGGAAACTTGGGTTTGTAGATGGTTTTACCTGTCAGTTGACCTTCATAACCTTTTTCAATGAATTCAGCATGCAAGTCAGTGTGTGAAAAAGTGGTAGGATGATCTAGGTCACTTAAACCAAAGACCTCTGAAATGGAAGAAGGGCTTATTTGAAGAAGAGTTTTGCCCACTGTGGAAACAATAGCAAAAGGTTTCTTCTTTGTTGAGTAAACCTCAGCATTTGCCCAGAACTGTCGTAATGTATCAAGATAGATTAGGGCTTTGATTTCCATGATGTTTTTGTACTTTGACTCTTTTAAAATTTTGATCATTGCATGGTAAGCTTGATTTGAGTCGGTTTCTTCAAGGATGGGAGTGTAATTGTGAGGTGTTTTGATGATGAGCGTCACGGTGAAAGATTTGAGTGTAGTGAAGAAGAAGAAGAAGAATGAATGATATGTGGAAACCCCTTTGAGATTTTTGAATTCGATACGGCAGAGTGAAAAACTCTGTTTGGAATAAAACATGGTTTTATAAAGTGAAAAAGTGAGTGATGACGTGGCATCTGTTTGAAAGATCTGATGGCCAACATCTGCCCACGTGTATCCTCTGATAAGTAATGGAAGGCAGTTCTTTTGAAGAACCACTATTGTGTGTCAACAGTGGATGAGAAATAGTTTTTTGATACACTAATAGAGGATAATATCAACACAGTGGTTTGACCAGCCAGAGGATACACTTTTAACAGTGGATAGATTTTCCAAGCCAACCAGAGGTTTAAGAAAACAGTGGTTATGAAGAGACTTTTGAGATTTATTGAAAACTTCTGAGATTTATTGAAAACTTTAATTTGTATTTAAGGATGGTTTTTTTGATTTTCTGAAAATATTTTAATGCTATATACACATGGAACACAATTTTTTTATTCCATGTTCAGCATGCCAATCCTAGAGATCAAACTTTCAAAGGTTGATGTATCTAACGCTTTTGTTAGAACATCTGCAAGTTGATCTTTAGTTGGAACATGATGCAGAGAACTCAAAACTTTTTCATAGCAAGCTCTCACAAAATGATGTCTGATGTCAATGTGCTTTGTGGTGAAATGGGACACTGGATTTTTAATGACATTTTCAGCTGCTTGACTATCTAACTTGAGAGGAGTCTTTAAAGCAGTTACATAAAAATCCAGCAATTGATTTTGAAGCCACAGGAGTTGAGCAGTGCAACTTGCAGCAGCAATGTATTCAGCCTCAGCAGTGGATTTGGATACTGCAACTTGCTTTTTTTCTTTGCCAGGACACTAGGCAATCACCTAGGAACTGAACTCCCCCTGATGTGGACTTCCTTGTGGTGTGGCAACCAACAAAATCACTGTCTGGGTAACCTGAAAGCTCATTGTTTCCATTAGTAGGATACCAGATACCAAGTATGGGAGCACCTTTTATGTATCTGAATATCCTCTTCACAACAATAAGATTAGACTTTCCAGGTGTTGACTGGGATCTGGCACAAACACATGTTGCAAACATGATGTCTGGCCTGGAAGCAGTTAGGTACAATAAAGACCCAATCATGCTTCTGTAAAGAGTTTGATCAACCAAGTCATCTTTGTCATTAACAGTGACAAGCTTTGAGGTTGCCATGGGTGTGCTACATGGTTTACAATCATTCATATCAAATTTGGTAAGTAGTTCTTTGACATACTTACTTTGATGAATGAAAGTAACATTGTGCAATTGTTTTACTTGGAGACCAAGAAAACATTAGAGCTTACCCATTGCACTCATTTCAAACTCTGCTGCCATGAGTTGCCTAAACTCTTCACACCTGACAGTGTATGTGGATCCAAAAAATGATGTCATCCACATAAATTTGGACAAGCATCAAATCTTTTCCTCTCCGTTTCAAAAATAAAGTTTTATCAGTTTTACCTCTTGTGAAACCAATGGATAAGAGAAAAGTGGAAAGAGTTTTATACCAGGCTCTTGGTGCTTGCTTCAGGCCATACAAAGCTTTATTAAGCTTGTAGACATGATCAGGATAAAATGCATCTTCAAATCCAGGAGGTTGACAAACATATACCTCTTCTTTGATCTTACCATACAAGAATGCACTTTTGATATCCATTTGAAACGCCTTGATGTTGTGGTTGGCAGCAAAAGCTAAGACCAGTCTGATGGCTTCTAGTCTTGCTATAAGAGTAAAGGTTTCATCATAGTCAATGCCTTCTTCTTGTTTGTAGCCTTGAACCACAAGCCTTGCGTTATTCTTGACAACAATACCCCTTTCATTAGTTTTGTTCTTAAAGACCCACTTTGTGCCAATTGGACATACATCCTTAGGCAGTGGTACAAGTTCCCATACTTGTTGTCTTCTGAATTGAAGAAGCTCTTCTTTCATAGCTTCTACCCAACTATTGTCTTTCAGTGCCTCTTGGTACTTGACTGGTTATGTGAGTGATAGAAAACCAGCAAAAAGAGAAATGTTTTGGGATTGGCTTCTTGTGAGAACCTCGTTATTGATGTTGCCAATGATTTGATCAGATGGATGACTTCTAAGGAAGATAAGATCTCCCTTATATGGAATGATGGCATTTTGAGGTGAAGGCTGCAAATGGGAATCATCTAAGCTAACATCTGTTGCCAATTTTGAAGTGCCAACATCTACTTGAATTGAAGGTGGAGGTATAGGTGGAAGAGGTGTAAATGAAGGTTGATTTTTGTTCACATAGAATGGACTTTTATCAACAGTGGTTTGGTTTTGTGAGCTGGCAGAGGTTTGTCGGTCAACAACTGTTAAGCCAGCAGTGGCAAAGTTTTCACAGTTGTTGTTAACATCTGCTCCTCTGATGGATGGATTGACTTTGAATTGTGGTAGCACACTATCATATCCATGCTTGTGATGAGAAGATTGTGATGTACCTGCAGGGTTAGTCTTGATAGACACATCTTTAAATGTAAATTTTTCTAGGTCAAAAAGTTCAGCAGGATTTGCTGGGATTTTCAAAGAGGAAAGTTCATTGAACTTGACATTCAAAGTTTCTTCAACACACTTGGTCCTAGAGTTAAAAACTCTGTAGGCTTTAGCAGTTGTTGAGTATTCCAAAAAATAACCATAATCTACTTTGGCTGCAAACTTTGAGATAGAATCTTTTAAGTTTAAAATGAAGCAAAGGTAGCCAAAGATTTTGAAATATGAGATCAGAGGTTTGATTTTGTATAAAATTTCATAGGCAGTCTTTTGATGCTTGGGATTGATCAAAAATCTGTTCTACACATAGCAAGCAGTGTTTACAGTCTCTGCCCAAAAAGACAAGGGTAAACCTGAGTCTGCAAGCATTGTTCTTGCAGATTCAATTACAGTCCTATTTTTTGTAACATCCGGCCCCTCGCACCACCAATATTGTCCGCTTTGTCCCCCGATGGGTTGCCCATCCAGGAACTCACGGCTTTGTTTTTTGTTGCCCCGGTGGAGACTTCCCAGGAGGTCACCCATCCTAGTACTACTCCCACCTGAGCACGCTTAACTGTGGAGTTCTCCTCTCATCCACTAGCATTAAGCCCAAATGCGTTGGTGATTTAAGAGGCAGGACATTCCTTATGAACCGAGGATCTCTCCTGGCCACGACCGATGTGGGATTTGCCTAGGGTGTCACAATGGTCCATGTTAATCTTTCGGTAGTCCGTATCAGTATCATTACAATCACCCCCCCTTAGGGACTCATCGTCCTCGATGAGGTTTGCCCCACCATCCCGAATGGCTCAGGAGTGGCTCTGATACCATTTGTAACATCCGGCCCCTCGCACCACCAATATTGTCCGCTTTGCCCCCGATGGGTTGCCCATCCAGGAACTCATGGCTTTGTTTTTGGTTGCCCCGGTGGAGACTTCCCAGGAGGTCACCCATCTTAGTACTACTCCCACCTGAGCATGCTTAACTGTGGAGTTCTCTTCTCATCCACTAGCATTAAGCCCAAAACGCGTTGGTGATTTAAGAGACATGACATTCCTTATGAAGCGAGGATATCTCCTGGCCACGACCGATGTGGGATTTGCCTAGGGTGTCACAATAGTCCATGTTAATCTTTCGGTAGTCGGTATCAGTATCATTACAATTTTTAGTGCCCCCCTGCTTTAGGAACCACGTGACCCAAGCTTTCACTCGAGCCACATGGTCCAACTCATAACTTGGAACGGGCAAGCCAATTTGTGCACCAATGGAGCAAACCTGACTAGGCTGAGTCACTGTCCAACCATCTTTAATACCCTCACTTGAGTCACAGGCAAGCGTTACCAAGCCCAGTTTGGGATGGATGTTACAAATGGTATCAGAGCCACTCCTGAGCCGTTCGGGATGGTGGGGCAAACCTCATCGAGGACGATGGGTCCCTAAGGGGGGTTATTGTAACGATACCGATACCGACTACCGAAAGATTAACATGGACCACTGTGACACCCAAGGCAAATCCCACATCGGCCATGGCCAGGAGAGATCTTTGTTCATAAGGAATGTCCTGCCTCTTAAAATCACCAACGCGTTTTGGGCTTAATGCTAGTGGATTAGAGGAGAACTCCACAGTTAAGCGTGCTCATGTGGGAGTAGTACTAGGATTGGGTGACCTCCTGGGAAGTCTCCATCGGGGCAACTAAATACAAAGCCGTGAGTTCCTGGATGGGCAACCCATCGGGGGCAAAGCGGACAATATTGGTGGTACGAGCGGACGGGATGTTACATTTTTCCTTTCAACCACCCAATTTTGTTCTGGAGTCCTTAGGATGCTATACTGTCTAACCATCCCATTTGACTCACAGAATGCATCCAACTCCTTATTCCTAAACTCTGTCCCATTGTCACTTACAAAAACTTTTACTGGAGGTCAAATTGCTTTTCAACTTGTTTAACAAAATTTTGCAAAATGCCTGCAGCTTCATCTTTAGAGTGCATCATATGAACCTTGAAAAATCATCTACAATGACAACATAGTATCTTTTCTTCTTGAGACTCATGATTTTTACAGGGCCAAACAAATCCATGTGCAACAGTTGCAAGAACTGGCTTGTTTTGGACTCTTCAATTGATTTTTAAGAACTTTTATGTTGTTTGTCTTTTAAACAGGAAACACAATGTTCTTCACAAGTGAATTGTTTTGAGGGTAAACCTCTGACAAGATTTTGTTTTGAGAGTGTGGTGATAGTTTTCAGATTTGTATGTCCAAGTCTTCTATGCCATAACTCTGTCTCTTTGCTTGGAGCAACTGAGAACATGCATGCATTGGACATGGGATTATCCTTCAACATATCAACCACATACACATTGCCACTCCTATGAGCACAAGTTGTGCTTTACTCTTAGCAATGATTTGATCAATCTTCTTAACAACTTCTGGTCCTACAATTTGACAAGTTTTCTTTGTAAAAATGGATCCATATCCTTTGTCACTTATTTGTGAGACACTTAGTAAGTTGAATTTTAGATTACCAATGAGATTAACACGCTCAAATTTGAGCTTCCCAGCCTGAACAATCCCTGACCCCAACACCTTCCCCTTTGAATTGTTACCAAAGGATATATCACCCCCTCCATGTGCCATGAAATCTTTGAGTAGGGCTCTACATCTTGTCATGTGCCTGGAGCCTCCACTATCTACATACCATAAACTGTCAAGGCAAGTAGAAGCTCCCTGCACATTAGTAAACAATTAGTTTAGGTGGGTCTCCAAAGCCAAAATGGCTTTGGATGGGATCACAGATTGTCCAATTTCAAATTCAGGAAGATGGACAGTGGTTAGATCAGATTTTTGTAACCACAGTTGTGAGCCATTTCCTGTCAGATGTTGGTAACTATGAGGATGCCTGTTAACTCTTGGCTTTGAGGGTTTTTTGTAACCCTCATAACTAAGAGGGACCTTTTGATATACAGGTTGGCCATATCCTCTTGGGTACATGTTTGTAGGTGGTGCATTTGTCACTTGTACCTCTCTGGGAATAGAGGTTTTGTTCAAGGCTTTTGTAACAGATGTTTGAAGAGATTCAAAGGTCTGCTTAGATTTGTTTCTAACAGAGCTTGAAATTTGATTCTCAAGAGTTTTGGATTTAATTTCTTTTACTTTGATGTCAAAGGTTTGAAGATAAACACACTCTCGGGTTATGTGGTTTGTTTTACACAGATGATGCAGTTTAAAGAATTTGGAATTATACAAGTTTTGTTGATATCATAAGCTTTTAGAAGAAAACAGTTTTGAGTGACATAGTTCTTCTTTTCACAGAAATCACAAAACAAGTTTTTTACCTTTTCTTTCTTCTTCCCTTTTTTCAGACTTCTTTTCAGCAGATATTGTAACATCTGCTGGAAAATCATTGATAAGGATTACTCTTGCCTTTGGTGCTTTGAGACCATCAATGGTTGAAAAGTCCATTGGCTTGAAGTTTTCAAGAATGTCACATTCATCAGACCATGTGGGTGTAAATTGGTATTTCTCAACTTCCTCAAAAGTTGATAATCCCTCATGTTTTTCTAAAATGATTTTGTTTCCATTCTTATCAGTGACCTTGATCTCTTCACCAGCCAAGTTTATTGGAACAATTTCTACCACACCAGATTCATTTACAGTAACATTTTCAGAAACTTGGTCATTTTTCCTGAATCCTATGCCAAATTTTATGTTACTTTTGATCTAGTTTTCAATCATTACTTTATAACCTTTGCAGGATTCTACCTACTTTTCACAAGTGATCTGGGTAGATTTCAACTCGTTTTTGCAAACTTGATATTTTCTATCATAGTTTGAAGTTGATCCTTGGTTATGCTTGCCTCATGTTTTAGACTGCTGATTTCAGATTCTTTGTTAACCATTTTTTTTCAACTCTTTTGAGAGTTTTTCAAAATGTAGTTCATCATCTAAAAGTTTGTTTCTAAGATTTTCATTCATATTTTTTATGCTAGCAAAAGCAATTATGCATTTCTCTGAACATAGATCTTTAAGGATCTGAGGTGATACCTTAGCAGCAGCCATCATGGCACAGTCACAATCACCTTCAAACACACTGGTATCCCATGGATCAGACAGAGGTTTCACATCTTCATCAACATTCTCTTTTATAACAACTGTTTCATCATGAACTTCAGACACATCAGATTTAGACACTTCTTCCACAGATTCATCACCTTCAACTATTGTATCTAGAGCCATAAAGCAAAAATCATTTTCTAAATCATTTTTGGCTACTAGAGCAAAGTTTTCATCAGTTAATTCCTCAGGCAAGCGACTCCAATCAACAAAGCCTTGAGTGAAAAAGCTTTGCTGGTTAACCTCTGCCGGAGCAGTGGTTTGAGTAGCTTGAGTGACATGAGGTGCAGGTTGCACATGCACTTGAGGTGGTGGTGTTTGAACATATTGAATTTGTGGAACAGTGGTTTGAACATAGTGCACAGGAACAGTGGTAGCAGGGTGTGCAAAAGGAGCAGTGCTTTGCATTTGAGGAGCAAGGGTATATTGGGAATAATGAGCAGTGCTTTGTGTGTGTTTACAATAGGTCCAGAAGTTTGAGATCTGCATTCCATAGCAAAGTGTCCTAGCTTATTACACTTATAACACTTATTTTTTTATTTATCCAGTCCAAATTTTAACCCCCCATGTAAACCTGGAAATTTTCTACCAGTTCTCTTATAAAATTTACTAGCTCTCACACTTAGTAGAGCCAGCTGGTGCAAAATGTCCATTTCTTCTAAACCAGATGGTTCTAAGTGTTGAAGATCATTCAACTCAAGGATAAGTTATCAGAGGTTTAGCTTTTCCCACTAACAGTAAATGCATAGTTGGGTGAGTAAGAATTAGAGTTGAAGTTTCCACCAGGAGGTAAATCAATGAAATGATCATAACTCTGATCCTTACCACTGCCATATCCCTCTTCTTGGCCTAAAAGAGCTGTGCTACCAAAAGCATAATCATCAGCCATTTTGCCAGATTCTTGTAGCTTTTTTTTCTGGTTCAACTCTCACTCATATGTGAGGAGCATTACATGAAGCTGTGTAAGATTCATTTCTTTAAACCCAACAGATGTACGAGTCATGAAAGCTATTGTGTCCCACTTATCTGGTAACGGTCCAAGGAAACGACTGTTTACAGTCGAATTAGCAAATTCAATGTTTACCAGCTTAAGTTCACTTATGAGACAACTAAATCTCTCGAACTGTTAGGTTAGAGACTCTTCTTTGACATGACAAAAAGTTTCATATTGTTGATTTAAGACTTCTATGTTGTTTTCAGTTACTTCCTCAGTCCCACCGAATTGCTCTTTCAAGGCGTCCGATAACTCCTTTGAACTGTTGCAGGCCAGCATAGATTTCGTTAGTCAAAGCTGAAGCAACAATGCTAAAAAGCCTTAGCATCTAACTAAATTTTTTGGAAATCTTACTCGGAGTAATTTTCAGGACTTTTAGGCACTTGTTTTGCTGGGTCCTATGTACTTGGAAACATATGAACATGTGGTCCAAATACAACTGACCTCCAGCAACCGGTGTTTTGCTGAGCAAGAATATGACCCATCCGTCGTTGCCATATGTAATACTCATTCCTGACAAGCATCGGAGGTTTAAACATGGATCCAGTGTTGTTGGAATCCTGTGTGTTTTGCGACGTTCTGATTGTTTACCAACAAATTTTGTTTAAAAAACTTTGAACGTAATTAAACTTTATTTTCCAATTAAAACAAACAAACAAATTAGCAGGGAGAGCTGATCTTTCAAATCAAATTGATTATTAAATCAAATTTTGATTGACCAAGCTCTGATATCAATTGTTAGGATCTGAGTTTCAAATAGTTGCGAATGTTTTGAAATATGATTGATGAATGAAAATAAAAAACAAAGTGTAAATGCAGTGGAATGTAGAAAACTTTATGTCACAACTACTGGAAGATTGCTTTAATCATCATGCTTTCAAACTTATAAGTTTTGCATGTGAATCACAACTCCCCCTTAGTCCAATGACATTTTGTTAGTACACAATGTAAAGAAGATGATTGGAAGATAATGCGAAATAATCTTTTCAATAGATAGAATAGAACAGTACAATGCACTATCTATTTATAGTACAATCCTAACCTCTGAGCGTCTTTTGATGATGTTAGAGGTGATAGTGACACTTAACAAATATAACTAACTAGAAACACTACTAAGCCTATGATATGCTATTACAAAACACTGTTACATTGAATAAGTAAAACACTGATAATCCTAACCACTATTAGTCTTCATCAGAGGTGTGACAATTGTGCCTTTACAACCATCTTACAACTCCAAACGATTTCGAATCCAATGAAATCTTGCATTTCATTCTCGAAAATTGTATAATTACATCTGACATTCACACATATAAGTTCATGTACAATTTCGACACCTCAAAGCTTGTCTGGAAGTGAAACACAAACTATTACGCAAACGTAATCAGTTTTGTGAATGCTTAGGATCGGACCCAACTTGTGAGCTTCCGGTCAGACTTGCTCAGCTAACAGAGGCGGAATTCATTGTTAGCTGATTGAACAAACAAAGAACAAGCGATGATTATTGTTTAACCGTCTGTTATATTGATTAACGTTCAAACGATTACAGACTCGAGCAGGGCTTCGCCTCTAATCTCCAAAAACAACATACTAGACAAACATCCTAAGTCACCTATTTATAGGCAAGACATGACAGCATCTAGTGACTCAGAAGTCCTTTGTACGAATTGTACGAAAATCTTAATTGCGAAAATATGCTACATACACATAACTTTCAAAAACAAAACATTTGACTCTACGAAACCCTATCTGTACAATAGACTCGTCCTAGACGTAGGCAATAGACATATCTGGACCAACAGACTCCCCCTTGGATGTTGCCGCAGTCTTGGACAGTCTTCAAAACTTTTTCTTCAAAAATCTTTTAAACATATTTGACTTGAATCATCCAAAAAATCGCTTGCGTGGCCTTCAACGCTCATCTGAAGCAATGGGAGTTTGATCTGTAGGAGGAGGTCGGTTGTACGTGTTCTCGAACTTGAATCTCTCACGGGTGGCCAGCTTTCGTCGAGCTTCGATTATTTCTTCATTTTGATCTTTCTTTTTCTTTTCTTTATCTTCAAGCTTTCTCCATGAAGTGCTCCATTCCTTTCCTGAATTAATGTTGTTAGCATAACAAACATTCACAATCTTCTAGAACTGTATGGCCTGCTCTTTGTCTTTTTCTTCATAACTGATCTTGATGAAGAATAAACGTTCATTATCTTTCTCTGAGCAGTTGACCAGCCACATAGGATCTAACACTCTGATTTCACCCATAGCCCATAAATTCTCTTGTGCATGATCACGGTTTCAGACAAATCTTCAGACATATCCCATGATCCTTCATCAGGCTCAACACAAATAACACCCTCTCCAGTACTCGAATCATAATGCCACCATTTGAAGATCTTGTAAAAATCTTGTTCCATTTTCTTCAAGGGCATATTCTTCATAACACGCGGTCTCTTAACAGTCAAAGTCACATCTTTCTCTTGAGTTACTGGATCAATCTTTGTGATGGTTCGCGGCTTGTGTGACTTCCATAAGTTAAATCCATGTTCTGATTCAAACTTGATTAACTTCCAAAGACGTTGATCATTAGGTCGCAGCTTCGTACTAAACATCTTGGTTTGAACCAACTCTTTCACATCCCATTCTGGCAGGGTCTTCACATCACCAATCGTTTGAAGTATGAACTCCATACTCTCGTTTCAACGCATATACATCCAGTTCCTCGATCCATCCCCAACTAATAATGTCACCCAGAGATGCATCAGGGTCTCTGGTGAAGAAAGCTAACGGACGACGGAACTTTCTCTCAGGCGGCATCTCCTTGAACCATTTCTTTTTCATTTCTATGATCTCTTCCTTTGTTGGTGGTTTAGGAGTCGTTCCCTCTTTCACTGCCACTTGTACCTTTTGCTTAACAATTGATCGTTCATTTCAGCAGTCATTTCATCAAGCGTAGGAAACACATCTGTTCCTTCACCCGTATACCTTGCCTCTTTATTATCATCTGAATCCCAATCTTCAATGATGACTCTGTCATAATCATTTCTTGTGGGATGTCTTCGAAAACATAATCATTTGGCTCTGAGCTCGTGTTCTTTAATTCTTTTCAAAGTCGAACTCGAATGAATCTTCTTGTAAGCCAAACAATTTTGCAAGATAAGCTTTGGAGTAGTTATGAACATACTCCCCTTCTTTGACATCGTGCTAGAGATAGATGACTTTCGGCTTTGGCACAATGTTCTCAACTTCAATCGACGACTCCCCCTGAACCTGTTCACCGGTTAGTTCAAAAATAGAGTCGTTCATGTAAGCATCAACAGACAAATTTTCATTATCAAATAAACTTGCTACATATTCGAATCCTTCCTTCTCTAACTCATCAAACCTTCCGTCTACCAAATCATCAATCTCTTTCTTTAACTCCCTCTGAGCGATTGCCTTCTCTTTCGTCATTGATTCTAGGATACCTTCACCTTGAAGCACAAAATTCTTGCTAACATCACTAGCTGCATCATAGACGACTATCTCTGAAGATACTAGCACGAATTCAGCTTCCGGCACAGATTGTACGATCAAAGGATCCGAAGAAGTAGCAGCTTCATGCACAGGCTTGCTGGAGACCGGAAAATCATCAATCTTTTCCTTTCCTCGGCCTTCTGCATCAGATAGAGCTTTAGAAGCCCATTCCCTCTCCTCATCTTCTGTTTTGCCTCCTCTCTCTCAATTTTCTCTATCTCGTCTGTCAAAGAAATACCCAGAGTACGAACCAAGATTTTCTTCATAAGCTCAACTGGTCTGTTGTTTGACTCTCTTCCAGCCTCGTATTCTTCCATCTTCTTGATAATGCTCTGATTCTCAGTTTCATAACTGCTCAGAGTTGCCTTTAGAATCTCCCTCTCATTCTCCAGAACCTTGATCCTTTCTTCATAAGCAACAACTTTCTGTGAAGCCTGAAAGTATCTTTCACTATCATCAGTAACCAACCCTCCCTTATACTATCTCTATCCGACTCAAGGATCTCAATCTTTTCATCAGCAGTCTTCAACTTTTCTTCCAACTCATAGAGCCTTCCAAAATAAACGTCATCAGCTGTGAAATTCTCTCCCCCTGGAATAGCGCTATACTCAAAGAAATAGTCATCAAAGGCGGTGTCTGGTGGAGGAGGAATAGGATGAGCTGACGATGTTGCTTGCGCTTGAGACACAGTGGGAGGAGTGCCAATAGGCTGACGAGAAGGCGAAACAACTGGAGGATCAACTACAGGTGGAGAAGATGGAATATGAGTCTCTATGGTAGCGTGCTGTGGAGGAGGAGATGCATGTTGTTCAACTAAAGGAGATTCAACTGTTTGAAGTGGCTGAGACGTTGGAGGAGGAGATGGAAGACGCTCAGAAGTAGTTTCTGTCGTTGGAGCAGCTGGAGTCTCAGTAGGCTTTGTCTATAGTTTGATCCTTAGCTTCTTTGCAGTAGACTCAGGTTTTCGAGCTGCAGAACGTATTTCCCTTTTACCCGCTTTCTTCCTTGCAGGCTTAACAACTGAAATCTCCTCTTCGGCCTCAGACGGCTCATACGGAGTATCGTCATCACCAGTAGCCTTACACTTCTTATCCTCAGCAAATTTTCTTTCTCTTTCTGCCCTCTCTTGCTCTTTGCTTTCTTTTTCCTTCCTCTCACCTTCTCTCCTATCCTCTGAATCGGTACTTAATGATGGCCCTTCGTCATCACCACCACCCGCCTTGGTCTCAACACCAACCATTCTTTTGATATCAGCAGTGGCTTCTTCCAAAGTTTCTTCAATTTGAACTTTGCCCGTTGCTTGCACTGTTTCTTCAACATTAACCTGTTCGACATCAGGTTCATCGATCAAACATGTACCCACACTAGCTTGTTTCTTCTGACGCTTTGGGGCTGAAGATGAGGTTTCTGAAGCTTTCTTTCTCTTTGTAGTAGTCGAAGTAGAACCTGCTTTCTTCTAGCCATAATGACCCTTTTCACCTTCACCTTTCACATACCAAATACTTCGTTTCTCTATGAAATCCTCCATCATATCTGCTTCATCAGCTTCATTGCCGCTGCCCTCATTCCTCCATTTGCCATTTGGTGGGGCAACATAATCTGCCTTCACAAAAGTTCCAAAGATAGGCTTAAACGCTGGAGCCTTTCCCCCTTTGCGGTAGTTGCTGATGTTGTGGAGGTAAGACGAGGACATATGCTCTAACACCAGAATATCATCCTTCTTTTTCTCGAGATTGGGGTGAAGATGGTCGAGAATCATCTAAACAAATCGAGGGTACTGCAAAAATTGACCCTTTCCCAAATTCATCACCATTTGATCAAATATCATCTTACTGAAGTTGTAAGGCTTGTTCAAAATCATCGCTACCATCATACACATGTGATAATCAACCCAATCATCCCAACCCCCTTTCCTGTGGCATAATGAGCGTGTAATGCAGTGGGTAAGAAATCTGTAGGGCAGACCCAGCTTATTGATCTTGTATGGAGCGGAATTCACATAACCATTGTAGCCCATTCGGAAAAAGTAGCCTTTCACAAACTTCTCTGTGAACCCTGTAGGATAATCGCTTTCATCTCTCAGATGTAATATGGTTTGGATTAGAACCTCTGTGATCTTAATTTCCACATCTTTATCTCCAATCTTAACTGCTGATGCAATAGCCCTAGAATCAGCTTTCAATTCTGCTGCAGCCCAAAAACGATCGACATGTGAAGCATAAACTTCGTAATGATGTGTTAGGGCATAATAAACCGGCAGCCTCTCTAGAAAATCTATGTACTGCGAGAACGGAGCAAAATCTGGCACTTCCTTATCAATTAAGCAGCAGGAGTTGTGTATTGGATGGAACTCATACACGGTTTTCTGTGAAACAGAGAGATGTGAAAAAGTTAGAAAAAAATTTCACAAACACAAACTTCTCTAAATTTTCGTACGAAAATTATACAATATGACTTTCTTCAATTTTCGTGCAAAAATAATAAGTCCAAACACAACACATTCTATCATGAATTTTCGTGCGAAAATGCTATATTTTCGTACGAAAATCTGTCTTCTCCAACAATTACACTTTTTCATACCGACTCAAAACGCTTGCAATTTTTTACTTTTTCACGAAATTGAAACGGTAAACCTTAGTTAAACATGCCGATTTTAACATTGGAGGGTTCAATTTTAGATTTTACCGGCTAGTTTATCCTAGATCTACGTTTTAGTCTGTTTAAGGTCCGAAATAGTCCAAATACACGGTTCAAACTCGGTAAATACCTTAGCCATTATAAGAGGTGTGTAAATCAACCTCCTTAATGAATCAAATATGTCGAAAAGTGAGTGAACCGAGACAAAGTGTTCAAATCGCCACAGAGAATCCGCACCAAATAATCTAACAGATTTCGTGCGAAATCTATTAACTCCTCTCTTATATATAGCCCACTAATTTTCGTGCAAAAATTTGGCTTCTGAGATTTGGCCAAATTTTCGTGCGAAAATTAGGTTTTCGTGCGAAAATATTTGGCCCCTTTGAAACTTTCTCAACTTTTCAACCTTTTCGTTTGTTTTCAGTTTTAATTATCCACACAGTTGTCCAAGTCCAAGTTACTGACCTTGTTTAACTGTTTTGGCTACCAAGTCCAAGTTAATGACCTTGGTTGACCACCTTTTGACCAAAACTGATACTGTTCTTAGATATTAAGTTTCAAATTAATGAACCTTTCAACGTTTCAGACCAGACTTTGTTTCCAGATTAGCTCCCAGCCCATAATTCAAACGATTTTCCTCTGCATTCTGTCGCTTTTGACTTTGAAGATCTGTTTTCCATCACTGTCAGTCATAAAATAAAGTAGAAACATAAAATCTTTTTGAATTTTTGAAAACTTCTAAGCTAGAAACACTTTTAAAGCAATATGTTAAAAACATATTTACAGACATATTTTGGCGAGTTTGTGTTAGAGGATCATATCAGTTTATTGAGACACATTACCAGTACCGTTGCTCTATATGAAACTTTAAGTTCTTAAACAGATTTTCTTCAGATTGTCGGTATACTGATCCACTTAAACCTCTACACATTTCTCAATTGCTTCAAGATATGTTAGGTAATTTTAGCAACATGGCCTAATCTGTGTTTCCTACCTCAGAATATACTCCCACATCGAGATTCCCTAGATTTCATCTCACAGGTGAATATATCTAACTGATATCTATCTGTATAGTGGTGAATTGTGAGACCTTGAGAGCTCAGGTTAGTACTTCCGTACAGAGAAAGAGATGAAGGCTCGACTTTAGGTGGTGTTCCTCTTGGGAATCTTTTCATTTTTGTACTGCAGCATGTCGTATCTTTTTATGACATTTTTCTTCATTTTTTGTGCAGCTTTAGGGTGAATAATACGAAAGTATTATACAAGTTCTAGGCCATTGCTGACGCAAAATTAGAAGAACTCATATAATACCCCAGATATCAACTAAATATAAAGTCCTAGTATCTCAGAATCTGGCATTCTCTCAAATGAAATTTCGGGGTACCAAGCGCATATATCCGAGAGATATTAAGCCACAGATTTACTAGTTTATCTTTTTAAGTTTATATCCTGAAAGCCGTTTACTGAACGTGCGAAGCCTACCGACACATCCTTAGAAAGACCTGTTTTAGATACTTTTAAACAAAACATTTCTTTAGCGTACTTGTAATGGTCCACTGATTTACTTTCATCTCCTCTTATACACAAAACTCTTTCTGAATATTTTTTAATGTTTTTGTATTTTTCATGATTTTTTTCAATGTTTTTGGATTTTTCATAACTTTTTCTCCCCCTAAGAATAAAAACATATTATTATATATTATTATTATTATTATTTTATTATTATTATTATTATTATTATTATTATTATTATTATTATTATTATTTTTTAAGAAAGCATGTAAACTATGTACAAAAAACATTTTGACTTACCAGTGAGGATCACGTCCCAACATCGTCATCCTCAAACTCAACCTCATAAATATCCCCTGATGATAGATTCTTTAAACCATTTAATTTTGAAAGATTTCAAAATCTTGCTCTGTCAAAAGCTTTGGTGTAAAAATCTGCTTTTTGGTCATCAGTGTGGATTTTCTCAATTCGTATCAAATTTTTCTCGTGACAGTCACAGATAAAGTGATATCGAATCTCGATATGTTTAGTGCGTGAGTGTTGACGAGGATTGACCTTGATATCAATAGCCGCCTTTTATCTACGAATATGGGCGTATCAAAAAATTGAAGACCGTAGTCTCTCATCTGTTGTTGTATCCACATTATCTGGGAATAACAACTGGATGCTGAAACATATTCAGCTTCGCAAGTAGAGAGAGTGACCGCGGTCTGTTTCTTGCATTGCCACGTTACCAAAACGTGTTTCGAAGAACTGGCATCCTGCCGTTGTAGACTTGGCGTTCTGCTTGCAGCAACCAAAATCAGAGTCAGAGTAACCCGCAAGGTTGAAATCGTCGTGACATGGATACCACAAGCTGGTGCTTGGGCATCCTTTAAAGTAGCGCATGATCCTTTTGACGATCAACAGATGTGATTCCTTCGGACTTGAATGATATCTGGCGCAAAGGCATGTGGGATACATGATATCCGGTCTTGAAGCTGTGAGATACATCAAGGATCCGATCATGCAGCGATATAATGTTTCGTCAACTTTTTCTCCATAGTCGTCTGGACAAATGTCGTGGTTTGTGGCTAAAGGGGTAGATGCGGGTTTAGTTCCTGTCATGTCAAATTTCTCCAACATGTCATGAACATACTTCGTCTGGTGAATGAAAATACCGTCTGGCAGTTGTTCAACCTGAAGCCTCAAAAAGAATTTCATCTCTCCCATAGCGCTCATTTCGAATTTTTCTTTCATGACTTTCTCGAAGTCCTTGCACAACTGTTCATTTGTCGATCCAAAGATGATATCGTCCACATAGATTTGCACAATAATCAGATGTCCATCTACTTCCTTGGTAAAGAGGGTGCTGTCTACTGTTCCTCTTGTGAATCAGTTAGCCAGAAGGTGTTTGGAAAGCGTCTCGTACCAGGCTCTCGAGGCCTGGTGTAACCCGTACAAAGCTTTGTTCAGCAAGTAGAATTATCTTTGTGAATCAGATTGACAAACCCCGGTGGTTGGCCGACGTATACCTCCTCTTTTACCTTACCGTACAGGAAAGCAGACTTCACATCCAATTGGTACACTTTGAAACCTTTCCATGAGGCGAAAGCCAGGAAAATGCGGATAGCTTCTAGACGTGCGACTAGCACATATACCTCGTTGTAGTCTATCCCTTCCTGCTGACGAAAACCTTGAACTATGAGCTGAGCTTTATTTCGAACAACCACTCCTCTATCATCTTTTTTGCACTTGTAAACCCACTGAGTGCTTATCTTTTTCTGCTTTGGTGTTAGGTCAACAAGTTCCCAGACTCCAAGTTTCTGTAATTGCAATAATTCTTTCTGCATTGCTTCCACCCAACTATCATCTTTAAGAGCATCTCTGATGTTTCCTGGTTCCACCTGAGAAACAAAACAACTATGAGAAAATTTATTTTGGAGTGGAGCAACTTTGGAATAAAAAAAACTTAGATCCTTATTGATCTGATTTCGCGTTTTCACTCCAGCTTGCAGTTCTCCAATGATGTTATCTGTCGGATGGTAGGAGACTGATCTCGGCATTACTTCGCCTGGAACATTTACTGAGCTTTCCAAATTTATGATATTCTGATTTGCAGCTTGTTCAGAAGAAGTAGCCTCGTTTCTCGCACTAGTTTCGGCAGCTTGATTGTTAAGATAACTTGAAATCTCTTCTGATCCTTCATCGGAACTGGAATCCCCATTATCAAAAGTAGGATGTTGTTCAGGTTCTGCATCTGCTGGCTGAGGTGAAGATGGTTCTACACTATTTTGAACTTGTGGAACAACCGGTTCTGACTGAGTGTTGCTCGGACCTGTTTCTGAGGAAGGTGTTGTTGTTGGAGAAATTACCAACGGCCCTGTTACTTGCTCTTGATTAGATATCTGAGGTTGTTGGAATAGCAAGATAAGCTCTTCTTCAGATGGTTCTTCAGGCAGATCAAATGAATTCCACAACCCGTCGTAATTGAACAGCCAAGGATCTACAGGTTTTTGTATGGGCGTTGTATATCTCTGGCAATCAACGTGTTGAGCAATAATATCCTGATTCATGCTTGGTAGATAGACTCTCTTTTGCGGACATGCATATCCTACGGAGAAACCTTCCAAAGATTAGGCTCCGAATTTTCCTTCCGGGTCCAATACGATACACGGTGATCCAGAAGGTTCCAAAAAATCTAGATTAGGTTTTCACTGGTTAAGAAGTTCAAAGCATGTCTTCTTGTGCTCTTGATGGTCATTACGCGGTTAAGGGTGTAACATGCAGATGCAACTGCTTCGCTCCAAAAGCTGATAGGTAACTTTGAATCAGCAAGCATCGTGCGTGCAGTCTCGATAAGCGTTCTGTTCTTTCGTTCAGCTACTCCATTTTTGTTGAGGAGTATAGGGGGAACTGAACTCATGATGAATACCCTCGGTGTTGCCGAATTCGAGCATCTTGTTGTTCTTAAATTGCGTACCGTTGTCACTTCTGATTCTCTTGAAAGGCAAGTGGTAAAGGTTTTTAAGCTTCCGAAACATGATCATCAGATTTTCAAACGTTTCATTCTTGCTTTCTTGAAAGAAAACCCATGAGAATCTTGAGAAGTCATCGGTTACGACCAGGCAGTACAGATCTCCTGTAATACTTTTCACATTGACAGGTCCAAAGAGATCCATGTGTAGCCTTTCTAGTGGAAGTTTGTGGAGTTGAGAAGCTTTCTCGGGTGCGACTTCTTGTGCTGCTTCCCCTTTTTGCAGCTGATACAGTCGTCTGACAAATGAAAATTTTTTGAGATTCACCCCTTCCACTAGATTGTTGTGCACCAGAAAATTCATCTTCCTTAGGTGGATGTGACCCATCTTCATGTGCCATAGAGTTGATTCCTTTTCAGTAGCCTTTGATACAAAACACTGTACTTCCTTTGAAGTAGTGGATGCGACGCTCATGTCTAAGACATATAAATCATTTTATCGCGGAGCGTGCATAAGGATCCACTCCTCAGGAATTACGAAACCAGGTTTGAGAATAAGACATTCTTTGTTAGTGAAGTGAGTTGTGAACTTCTTGTCACAGATCTGCGAAATGCTCAAGAGATTGTTCTCAAGCTCAGCGATGTAGTTCACTTTGTCGAAAGACATGACTCCGTTTGTCAAAATTCCTTCTCCCACGATCCTGCCGCCCTGTGTTCCGGCAAAACCAACATGTCGTCCCCTAATGGCTTTTACATTGTACAACAAAGCCAACATCCCTGTCATGTGCCTAGAAGCTCCACTGTCCATGAGCCACTTTGACATAATTGACCTTGGAAGCCCCTGCACACATGAAAAGCACATTACTTAAAGAGAGAGACCCAAGCCCTTTCGGTCTTGGGTGGGATGACAATGTCGACCTTTGGAACTTTGTCAACTTTGGCATCTTTCTTAATTTCAACCCATTGTCCAGTCGGTGATTCAGCCTTTTCTTTAGATTTTACTGAGACAATGGTTGGTTTTGTGCCCACAGAAGATGTTTTTGGTTTGGCGACCCAGGTTTGTGCCTTTGAAAATGCCTTTTTGATGTGAAGTTTGGATTCTTTCTTTTCATTTTTCTTTGATGTTTCTTCAACTTCAAATTTAGAAATGATTTCAGTTGTTGGTTTCACATTAGAACTGAAATCTTCTTCCCTTTTTAGAATCTTTGTTGGCACAAACTCTAGACCCTTTTTCTTTTCATCAACTGTGAACTTTCTTTGTTCATGAACGGGTTTTGGACGATTTTGAGAACATTGTCTCGCAATATACCCACTTTTTACATCTGTAACAAGTTCTATTGTCGTTACCGACTGTGTGTTCTAAATTTTGTTCACGAAGTTCTTTTTCTTTCTTAAATTCTTCGTTGGTTTGTTTGTTAATGACTTCTTTTTCATCAGCAGTATTTGTTCCAAAAACAAACTCAACTTTCTTTGTGAAAACGGGTTTTCGTGATTTGTTATTTCGTTTCTTCTCATACCCTAACTATTCCCTTTTGTTTTCAGGATAACTTCTATCTCTTGGATGAATGTTTTTGTTTGATTTCTTATGCTTTGAGTAGAAACCAGCAACATTCTTCTCAAGTTCAGATGTTTCAACTTCAATGAGTTTAAAGAATTTATCGACACGGTCAAAGTTTATCTTCATCAGTATATAGTTTATCTGATCCTTTCGTTTGTAGATAACTACATTAGGATCATCGTTTAAACTGATTGTCTGAAGCTGTGATAAATTTTCATGAAAACTTTTCTCACTTCCAGAAGGTGAACTTGACTCTGATTTCTCATTGTTTGACTCAGCACTCTCGTGAATTGTGCTGTCAGACTCATTTTCAAAAACATTTTCAAACACTTTGTTTACGACCTCGGATTCACATTCCTTTTCTGTTTTGGAATATTTTACATCAAAATTTTCAGGCAGCTCGTTATTCTTTTCAGTAAGAAGATTTAAATTCAGCACCTTATCCACTCCGTCAGGATTTTTCTTAGCATAGCTATTCCACATAGGAGGTGGAACATGATCGTAACATTTTCCAAGACTTTTCTCACTTTTCTTACCATCTTTGCTGCTTTCTGGTTTTGGCAGAATGTGACCGAGAACATACATGCCGGTAGAGTAACTGATTAATAATTTATTAACCCTTTCTGTTTCAATTCTTGTTTTCTCCAGCTCAGTTTTTTACTCGGAAATTGTGTTAATATGAAGATTTATGGCCATTTGTTTGTCCATCACAGTTGCTTTGAGCATCGAAAGTGTTTTTTCATCTTCTTTGATAGTTTTCTCTATTGTCGAATAGTCCTGCTGGGTTTATCATATGATTCTTTTACGGTGTTGTAATCGTATGACAGCTTATCATTTTATATTTTAAGTTCTTTAAAAGCTTTCTCTTTTTCAGACATTGCTCACATGCTTCTGCACATTTTAAGCATGGGCTGACCAATTCGACAGTTTGAGCTTTGACAATTTCTTTAGCTGTTTCAACCTTTTCTACTTGTTTTTCCACACTGACTACCTCGTTTGTATTGGCCATGAGTGCTTTGTTGGCAATATCGGTTAAGCTCTCCAGTGTTACAGGCTTGGTCACATCAATCACTTCCATACTCTCTGTCTTTGTGTCTTCATGACTTTCTTCTTTGTGCTCAGAATCGAAGCTACCTACAAAAGTTTTAAGAATTGTGTCAAATAAACAAGGTTTAGGTGTACCTCTGATACATTCTTCTTCTTCCGATGAGGATCCGAAGTAGTCTGCCAGAACCTCTTCCATTTCTTCTTCTGTAACTTCTTCAGATGATTCCGGTTCTTCTAAGATTTCAGCGATAAGAGCAAGACTTTCCTTTTTGGAGATGAAGTTGTTCCAATTGAACCCCTCATCCTCCTGTGTGACAACAAGAGCTTTATCTTTTGAGTTTGATGGTCCATCCTCGATCTGCACCATTCGTTTCTCTTGCTGTGGACGATGATAAATCGCATTTTTGTAATAATCATCTCCAAACGGATTATGATTGCCCTTTACTTCTAGGTTTGGACATTCACGCTTGAAGTGCCTTTCTCTCTGCATTTGAAGCAAGTGACTTTGGATTTATCGAATCCTAAATTTCCGTCAAGGCCTCTTAAATCATCTCTCCCTGTAATTTCCATGAACCGTTGTGCTCTTCGAACCACTGATGCCATGCACCACATAATGTCAATCAATTCCATTTCTTCCGGATCGATTTGGTCGTAATCTTCTTTGGTCATTTCTGGATTTCCGATTCTTCCAGCTACAAGACTTTCATAGGATTCCAGAACTGCTGCTAGTAGCACCATGTGTTGCTTAGCTGTCTGCTCATTGAAGTCTTGTGCGTTCTAGAGATTCACTGCGATATTACATTGCAAGATTCTCTGGTTAGAATTAGATTGACTTTGTTGATTGCTTTGTGGTTGACTTGAGCTTTTAGACGATTGTTGTCCTTGGTGATTGTTTGGATTGAAGGAAGCAAAGGTTTGGAATCCACTGGACTAGTTTGATGCTGGACTGGTATTTGAGTTGGCACTGAATGCAGTTTGGATCTTGGGACTCTGAACATGAGTGTTTGGATTTCCTTTGTAGTATAGACTCACGTCCTGTTGCGAGTTTGATTTCTTGCCTTTTGCCATTTTCAGCATTTCGAGTTCGTGCCCTTCCAATTTTTCTATGAATCTTGGCAAACTAAGACTGTAAGCTCCATTCTTCAGTATCGTGAAATATGTTGCCCAATCTCCTTCAGGAAAAGAATCTGCCAGTTTGTCGACTAGCTCTTCATTCGTCTTGACGATTCCCATACGCTTCATTTGTACTACCAGGTGGCAATACCTTTCTATGAGTTGCTTCATGTTCTCTCCAGGAAGAACATTGAACACTTCAAATTCTTTGTTCAGCAGCGCTTTCTTACCTTTTCTAACATTAGTACTTCCTTGTGCCCTTAATCGTAAGGCGAGCCATAATGAATGAGCGCCGCATCGTGTTGTAGGAGAACTAAGATCTCTTCTTTTATAGCATGCTGTAGGAGATTCATCATGTTTTTTTCAGTGATGTATTTTTCTTGTTCGTCATCAGATAGACGAGCCACTGTTTTCTCAATGCCGAGTTCTTTAAGGTGGTTGATATTTGTTCTCGAGCGCAAACCATACTACCAAATTGTTACTTGAACCCAGTTCTTGAAACGTTCACTCCAACTCTCTAGTCTTCGATGTTCATGAGCTTTGGAGGCTTCGTAGTGGTTCCCATTTCATTTTCAAAATTCATGTTCTGAGCTGCTACGGAAGCTGTAACTGCTTGTGTGGCAAACGCGTTATGAAATTCCTCTTCACCTAACATCTTGACAAAAACTTATAACAAAAAACAGATTAAAACTGGTTAACTTGAAACTGACTGAAAGTTAGTTTGAAACAGAAAAATTCAATTTTTGTGGAAATCTTAATTTGCTGCGAAAATTTATTTATTAGATAGTTCAAATTTTTCAGATGTTAGGACCCAGATTTTCGTTCGAAATCCAGTATTTCGTGCGAAAATTCTTGTCTTCTCCGAACACTTGTTCACAATTCACGTTTTTGATGATTTCAAGCATGATTTTGATGGATTTTAGGTTTGCATGTATTAGTGAACTGTTTAGAGTTGATTTTAACACATTATACTAATAACCAAGTCCAAATTGTCCATGAAATCCTTCAGATCTAGAATAAGTTCCAAGAAAGAGTAGAAGAAGGGTTTCCAATCGATGAATCTTGAACTTTGAAGGTTGAATCCAGCTGAAACTTGGTTCTTTGTTCACAAATCAGACCATAAGGCTCTGATACCACTTGTGAATGCTTAGGATCGAACCCAACTTGTGAGCTTCCAGTCAGACTTGCTCAGCTAACAGAGGCGGAATTCATTGTTAGCTGATTGAACAAACAAAGAACAAGCGATGATTACTGTTTAACCGTCTGTTATATTGATTCACGTTCAAACGATTACAGACTTGAGCAGGGCTTCGCCTCTAATCTCCAAAAACAACATACTAGACAAACATCCTAAGTCACCTATTTATAGGCAAGACATGACAGCATCTAGTGACTCAGGACTCCAGATTTTCGTACGAAATTTTCGTACGAAAATCCTTATAAATTTTCGTATGAAAATTATGCTACATGCACATAACTTTCAAAAACAAAACATTTGACGCTACGAAACCCTATCTGTACAATACATTCGTCCTAGACGTAGGCAATAGACATATGTGCACCAACAAGTTTAATGCGACGTACACTCCGGAATAAAGACATAAGCTAAAATACCTTAAATACCCTTTACATAACTTAGAAATAAGTTTTGAGGGCTTCGGTATGGCACAAACATGCTTATGCAACTTCAGGGGCTATTTCGCAAATTCTGCGAAACTATGCCATTACGCGTATTTCCTAATCCGGAAAATATACACACATCCAAAAAATTTTGTAATCATTAAAATATAGCATTTTAGTAATTGGAATGCAAAATTTTCATTCATTACGAGTTTACGGTCATTTGCGCGTTTGTTACGACTTTCGTCGTAATTAACCAAACACCGCAACCGTACGACCAAACGAACCGAAAAACAAGTTTTTAGGCTGCAGGGACTAAAATTGCCAATCCTGAAACTTTGGAATCCCAGGCGCCACACGAGAGAGTCACCCAGATTTCCCACGACGCGCGGCAGATGCTCAGTTGCAGCAGATACCTGGCAGCTTCTTGTTCATTTGAGTTGGCACCTACAACTCGTTTTTGCCACACTTCTCCTGGTTGCAACACCTCACTAAACACTTGTAATGATCCTACAACATCTCCTAACACTTGTATTGATCTTGTGGCTTCAAGAAATCTATAAATGCCCCCATTGATGCAACCAATTTCCTTGCTCATTCACTCTTTCTTTCTCTCTTGCTCTACATGGAGGCTACCACTTAGTTGGAGGCTTCCTAACTGAGCATTCTTGTTCTTTGGGCTCTTCAAGTGTTCTCCAACACAAGTAAGTGCCCTCTCCTAGTCTTGTTCCATTTTTTTAGCTTCTTATGAGCTAAAAGTCAAACAATTGACTTTTTGTTTGACCTTCGGTTCTGACCATTTTGGTCAAAGTCAAAGTTCAATTGAACTTTGCAACGTGATCGTAATCACGAAGGTTATAATCCCTTGCGATTATACCTACTGACTACCACGTTAACTAGTCGAAGTAACGAGTCAAAGTTTTGGTCAAAATGCGCATTATGTGCATTATGCGACGAAACTATTTTCGGGTATCAAAACACCAAGTTTTGATACCAAAACGTTTTTTATAACTTAGTTAGACATGTTTTGACATGTCTAACTCGTCACTTTTAGTTTAGTGCTTGTTTAGGGTCGTAAGTCGAGCGGTCTTGACCACCGCTTTGACTTTAGAATCTGACCCGTTTGGTCGATCTTAGGATCCGACCAAACTCATATTACTGACCATAGTTGTATTGGGAATAACCCTTTGAGGTTATACCTTATGGTCACGTCGTTTGGTTAGTGTTTCTTTAAGTCGCTAGTTATGCATTTATAAATGACCAAAATGCCCTTTTTGCGTATAAATCAACCTTAAATATATATGAATAATGTTTTGACATATAAACTGATGTTACAACTTAATCAAACATGTTTTGACATATTAGACTTATCACAACACATATCTAACCATCCGAACAAGTTTTTACGCAAATTAAACGTTAAAGTAGCGTAAACTACCTTAACGAGTCATAACGGGTCAAAAGTACTTAGGAATCTTTTCAAATCAGAATGTAGACTTTGTTAAACCATTTCATATGAGTACCAACACTAATTTGGTTTACAAGACCTCATTCTATCCGATCCGCCGATTAAAGTCCCGATACTTACATAGTTATCCGATTCTAGGACACATTTGACTTCTCGGACATTAGAGCTTGTTTAATCTTTGATTCAAGGATATTTTGCAACCCCAAGTGAGTACATAGTTCCCCTATTTTACATTTTCAAATGTTTTGGGGTGATCCATATGTGCCTATTCACTATTTTCACGATTTCAAAGCTATACTATCTCATATACATAATACTTATCCTTTAACGAATCGAAACTGTTACCTTTGACTTGATAACATTTTCAAAGTTTGTGAGACTATTGTTGGTTCGTATTTCTTTTATACACTCATTAACAATGATCAAGCCGATTGGTAGTACGATATAGCGCTATAGGATTTGACACCCCATTCCTGTTGTATGTTATGTCAGAAACCAAGTTTAAACCAAATAGATTTTGCCTACTTTGGGAAATCTATAGTCCCCGAAGTATAGTTTGATATACTCAGGTTTGAATGTATTGCCAAACGACCAATGTATGTTTTACAAAGGTTTTCTAACTAAGCCATAAAAACTTATCTTTTATTGATTTCCCTAAACCAAAGTATATTTTGATATACTACCAAATCACAATTAAGTATATTTCGATATACTTCCAAAGCATAGTTTGATATGCTATCAATGTGATATTATTTACGAAAGTATAGTCGATATACTAGCGAATCTCTTGTTCTTAAGCAAAAGTATATTTTGATATACTATCGATACTCCTATTATTTACCAAAGTATATTTTGATATACTACCGATTCGCTTGTTCTCAAACCAAAGTACATTTTATATACTACCAAATCTAGCTTTTCAAAAGTATATTTTAATATACTAGTAATTCAACTAATTTCAAAACTAGGGTATATAGTTTGATATACTACATATATTGTTATTTCAAAACAAAAGTATGTTTCGTACATATATTACAAACACTCCTTTATCAAAAAAGCAAAGTATTTTAGATACTAAACTTTTGCAAGGATTCATGGCTACTTTTGAAAACATATTTTCTTTTCTTAAAACATCTAAAGCCATGAATCATCATCACAAAACCTATGTTACTCACAGGCATTTTTATGCTGACGTACATATTTTCACATATGTTTCAGGTATACATATATGATAATTGTCGATGCTTACTACACATAGGATGGACGCGTGTCTTAGTGACACTAAAATTTATAAGACGATTTGATTGTATTTTATTTCCGTTATTCCAAGACAATTGTAAATTTGATAAATCAATAAAACAAAACTTTAAGACCATGGTGTTGTGAAAAAAATTGTAACGTGACTCCCCAAGTGTTTCCGACGTGTGTTGCTTTACGCGATTTGGGGTGTTACAGATTGCTATCAGAGCACCGGTTATAGGGAATTAGGTTATTAGTAATGCTTTGACCTAGTCTATAACCTTCCTAGGACCCCAACGCGAGTTTACTTGCATTTAGATTCTTAATACACTACCATCACCTATCCTTAGTGATTACCAAAAACAAAGCATAATACATCTTTTGAAAGTCAAAATTTTTCCAAAACTTCACAAGAAATCATCTATCCTTAGATGATTTATTTTTATGCTTTAATCCTTCAAAATTTTCAAAATCTCGTCAAAGTTTGGGCTTTGATAATGTGAACACATGCAATCCGGAAGGGTGGATGCCTGTATCTTGAGTTTTCTGTCTAAGGTTAGAGTGTTCGTACGAATCCGCATTATCGGACCAGTCACTCATACCTGGGGACTCTTGGGGTGAGTATTCACTTATAGGCTAAAGCATGTCTTCGTGATACATTATAAAGACCCATTTACTTTGATTTGTCACTGTGTCGTTTGTTTGTTTTAAGTAACGAACAAATGATCATAATCCTTATACTTCGTCGATATTTTTAAATAATTCATTTGACTATCCAATATCAATCTCACTCGATTTCTTTCATGATTCCCTTTCTCTTATAGAATGCCTCCTCGTCGCAACGCTACTCAAGACGCCGAAATGGCGACTTTAATCGCTCAGCAAATGGCTGCTGTACTCCCAAACCTTGTGACCCAACTCAATCTAGCTTATCAAAAAAAATAACAACAACAATGCACTTACTCCATGCAACTTTAAACAATTCAACTCGGCCAAACCACTCAACTTCAATGGGTCTGAGGGAGCTACTGGGCGGCTCCTACAATGGTTTGAGAGGATCGAAAGCACTTTCCACCATGTTCAGTGTCCGAACGATGAAAAGTAGAGTTTGCTTCAAGTGTTTTTCAAAAGAGAGCACTTACGTGGTGGAACAAGATTATGAGGGATAGAAGTGCTAACGTAGCACTGTCTCAGACATGGGAAGAGCTTAGAGCTCTTATGATGAAAGAGTTCTGCCCACGTCATGAACATAGGGCACTTGAGAACGAATTCCATAATCTAAAACAAGATAGTGGTGAACATCGAGCCTACACTGACCGTTATGAGGAACTAAGTCTGTTATGTCCTACCATGGTTACGCCTTTGGATAAGGCAATTGAAAAGTACATTGATGGCCTCCCTGACCCAATTAAGGACATAGTCACTGGTAGCAATCCTGCTACAGTTAGACAGGCCATTGAACTATCCGCTACCCTGACTGAATCTCAAGTCAAGAAGGGTAAACTTTTCCACAAAAGCGATAAGAAACCATCAGAAAATTCTACCCAAGAAAAACCAAAGGAAAACCAGACTGAATCCTTTAAGAAGTCAAAGAAGCGTAAGGCTTCACAAAACTTCGCTATAGTTGCTCAGAACGATCAAGTTGCTCCAACCCAACCAGCACAACCTCGTGCTAGGAAAGCATATGCCGGTAATGCACCTTTGTGCAACAAATGCAATCGTCATCATTTAAACCAAACACCATGTCTTAAATGTACCCACTGTAGACGATTGGACATATGGTCAATGCATGTCGTCTTGCTACCAACACCCAAAATCAAGCAAATGCAAACCTTGCTGTTGCTCAAGCACCATATCCACCTGGATCGTGCTACAACTGTGGTGATCTTACTCACTATCGAAACAATTGCCCGAAGCTTGTTAATGCAAATCCACCCCATGGATGAGCATTGAACATAATTCTAACAAGACTCGTACTAATGATGATGCAGCTGTGAACATTTAAACTCTTACATTTTCACTTTGTGATATCCAAAAATCTTGAAACATTTTGGTTGGTTTATAAATAATATTGTTATTTCAATTTTATTTACAAAACAAGTATGATTACGTGTATGTGTGACATACCTCTACAACACCGACACCAAGGATATGGTTCCTTGTAAATCAAACTACTCTCGTAGTTTCTTCTATTTTGGGATCACTCGCGATCTCCACAAAAATCCTATGTACTGGTTTCTTATAAGAAACAAAGTACAAGGTACAAATCATAACTCATAACAAATGCTCGAAGTACCACTTTAAATCCTTGCGTGGACAACTAAGGGTATTTTCATAAGTCCTTAATTGGTCTTATGCAATATGTCATTGTGCCTATGACTACTTTCGTATTTTCATGACATTACATATACTTTGATTTGTAGTACATCTAGTACATGGTTTTCAAAACAATTTCGCTACACAAATCCTAAATCCTTATAGGATCTTCCTATATTCATTGTTTGATCCTTGTGGATGTTAAAGTGCAAATCGAAGTCTATGATTGGATTCTTTGTTTACTTTTAATACGTATGCACAAGTTGATGATTTTGTGACTCAAAATGTTCAGTTTCCAAATCCTTATAGAATCTTCCATATGTTCATATGCTAGATTCTTAGAAGGATATCCAAGGTATTATCTTAAATCCTTAAGGGCTTTTCTATGCAAATAGTTAGACCCTTGGATTCCAAAGTACTATTTTCTAGTTAAAGAGATCATGTGATGACCTAGTTAAAGAGACTCTTTGGTGGTCTATTTAAAGAGATTATTCGTTGATCTAGTTAAAGAGACCCTTTTGAGATCTAGACAAGTTATTACATGTTTAATTGTTTGATTTTTCCCTACACATCACAAATTGAATTGTGCGGACTATGCAAGGAATTATGTAATTATGGATGCATACATAATTATAAAATTTAGTGCATAGGAAACACAACAAGTTTTGTCATGTGTAAGAACCTATAGTAATAAGAATAACGAAACGGGAACAATGTAATAAGGGCATGGTGGATACGCCGCTGGTACTTCTATATATAAATGTTCCTTATTACATTGAAGCGTGGCGTTATTTAAGTTACTAGAAGTTCTGGACCTTGACCAATGTGGTTTTGTCTTACACTCTCTGACTTCGAGCACACACAAGTTTCCTACAATAGTTTTCATAGGAAACAAACTTCCATATGTTGTTCGAAACTCCTAAGACACAACCTCTTCGAATTCTTCTTCTACAAGAATGCCACTTTGACATTTACGTAGCCCTCTTATGAAGCTCGGTAAATTCAAAGATGCCATACACCTACCTATTGGACTGAAGTTTAAATTTCGAATCTAAACTCATTCCTGTAGACGATAGATGAGTACAATTTGAAGGCGATACACTCATATCTGATTTCACAAGTTTCCTCTAAATTTAAATTTCGGGACGAAATTTCCTAAAGTACGGGAGACTGTGACAATTGTGCCTTTACAACCATCATACAACTCCAAACGATTTCAAATCCAATGAAATTCCATTTCATTCTCGGAAATTGTATAATTACATCTGGCATTCACACATATAAGTTCATGTACAATTTCGAAACCTCAAAGCTTTTCTAGAAAGTGAAATCACAAACTATTACGCAAACGTAATCAGTTTAACGCGACGTACACTCCGGAACAAAGACATAAGCTAAACATACCTTAAATACCCATTACATAACTTAGAAATACGTTTTGAGAGCTTCGGTATGGCAAAAACATGCTTATGCAACTTCAGGGGCTATTTCGTAAATTCTGTGAAACTATGCCGTTACGCGTATTTCCTAATCCGGAACATATACGCACATCCAAAAATTTTTGTAATCATTAAAATATAGCATTTTAGTGATTGGAATGCAAAAATTTCATTCATCACGCGTTTACGGTCATTTGCGTGTTCGTTACGTCTTTCGTCGTAATTAACCGAAAACCGCAACCGTACGACCAAACAAACCGACATCCAAAAAGTATCCGAGCATTTTGCAAGTTCCCTATGCTTTATCTTTCTTATAGAGCTAAAAAATGGGGTTAACGGGTGTTAAAAGTGCCAAAACGGTTCGAAAAACAATTTTTTAGGATGCAGGGACTAAAACTGCCAATCCTGAAACTTTGGAATCCCAGGCGCCACGCGAGAGAGTCACCTAGATCTCCCGCGACACTGCGGGGGACGCCCAGTTGCAGCAGATACCTGGCAGTTTCTTGTTCATTGACTTGATACCTATAACTCGTTTTTGCCACACTTCTCCTGGTTGCAACACCTCACTAAACACTTGTAATGATCGTACAACATCTCCTAACACTTGAATGATCTTGTGGCATTAAGAAATCTATAAATACCCCCATTGATGCAACCAATTTCCTTGCTCATTCACTCTTTCTTTCTCTCTTGCTCTACTTGGAGGCTAACACTTAGTTGGAGGCTTCCTAACTGAGCATTCTTGTACTTGGGGCTCTTCAAGTGTTCTCCAACACAAGTAAGTGTCCTCTCGTAGTCTTGTTCCATTTTTTTTAGCTTCTTATGAGCTAAAAGTCAAACAATTGACTTTTTGTTTGACCTTCCGTTCTGACCATTTTGGTCAAAGTCAAATTTCAATTGAACTTTGCAACGTGATCGTAATCACGAAGGTTATAATCCCTTGTGATTATACCTACTGACTACCACATTAACTAGTCGAAGTGACGAGTCAAAGTTTCGGTCAAAATGCGCATTATGTGCATTTTGCGACGGAACTATTTTCGGGTATCAAAACACCAAGTTTTGATACCAAAACTTTTTTTATAACTTAGTTAGACATGTTTTGACATGTCTAACTCGTCACTCTTAGTTTAGTGCTTGTTTTGGGTCGTGAGTCGAGCGGTCTTGATAACCACTTTGACTTTCGAATCCGACACCCGTTTGGTCGATCTTAGGATCCGACCAAACTCATATTACTGACCATAGTTGTATAGGGAATAACCCTCTGAGGTTATACCTTATGGTCACGTCGTTTGGTTAGTGTTTCGTTAAGTCGCTAGTTATGCCTTTATAAATGACCAAAATGCCCTTTTTGCGCATAAATCAACTTTAAACATATGTGACCAATGTTTTGACATATAAACTGATGTTACAACTTAATCAAACATGTTTTGACATATTAGACTTATCACAACACATATCTAACCATCCGAACAAGTATTTAAGCAAATGAAACGTTAAAGTAGCGTAAACTACCTTAACGAGTCATAACGGGTCAAAAGCACTTAGGAATCTTTTCAAATCAGAATGTAGACTTTGTTAAACCATTTCATATGAGAACCAACACTCATTTGGTTTACAAGACCTCATTCTATCCGATCCGTCGATTAAAGTCCCGATATTTACATAGTTATCCGATTCTAGGACACGTTTGACTTCTCGGACATTTGAGCTTGTTTAATCTTTGATTCAAGGATATTTTGCAACCCCAAGTGAGTACATAGTTCCCCTCTTTTACGTTTTCAAATGTTTTGGGGTGATCCATATGTGCCTATTCACTATTTTCACGATTTCAAAGCTATACGATCTCATATACATAATACTTATCCTTAACGAATCGAAACTGTTATCTATGACTTGAATAACGATTTTCAAATTTTGTGAGACTATTGTTGGTTCGTATTTCTTTTATACATTCATTAACAATGATCAAGCCGATTGGTAGTACGATATAGCGCTATAGGATTTGACACCCCATTCCTGTTGTATGGAATGTCAGAAACCAAGTTTACCCCAAATAGATTTTGCATTCATGGTAAATCTATAGTCACCAAAGTATAGTTTGATATACTCAGGTTTGAATGTATTGCCAAACAACCACAATGTGTGTTTTACAAAGGTTTTCTAACTAAGCCATAAAAACTTATCATTTATTGATTTCCCTAAACCAAAGTATATTTTGATATACTACCAAATCATAATTAAGTATATTTCGATATACTTCCAAAGCATAGTTTGATATACTATCAATGTGATATTATTTACCAATGTATAGTTAATATACTACCGAATCTCTTGTTCTTAAGCAAAAGTATATTTTGATATACTATCGATACTCCTATTGTTTACCAAACTATATTTTGATATACTAACAATTCACTTGTTCTCAAACCAAAGTACATTTTATATACTACCAAATCTAGTTTTCAAAAGTATATTTTAATATACTAGTAATTCAACTAATTTCAAAACTAAGGTATATAGTTTGATATACTACCTATATTGTTATTTCAAAACCAAAAGTATGTTTCGTACATATATTACAAACACTCTTTATCAAAAAGCAAAGTATTTTAGATACTAAACTTTTGAAGGATTCATGGCTACTTTTGAAAACATATGTTCTTTTCTTAAAACATCTAAAGCCATGAATCATCATCACAAAACCTATGTTACTCATAGGCATTTTTATGCTGACGTACCTATTTTCACATATGTTTCAGGTTTACATATATGATGATTGTCGCTGCTTACTACACCTAGGATGGACGCGTGCCTTAGTGACACTAAAATTTAGAAGACAATTTGATTGTATTTTATTTCCGTTATTCGAAGACAATTGTAAATTTGATAAATCAATAAAACAAAACTTTAAAACCATGTGTTGCGAAACAATTTGTAACGTGACGCCCCAAGTGTTTCCGCCGCGTGTTGCTTTACGCGATTTGGGGTCTTACAAGAGGTTCCCTTTGGCAGATGTTCTCTTCAAAGCAGGGCTTTGTCTTCTAAGAGCTTGTAAGACAGACTTTAGACTTGGCAGTGGTTCCGGACAGAGCTTGGAAACTCTGTTATTCAGGATCAAACATATGATAGAAGTTTTGGCTTTGTATCATATGTTCATTTGTAAGGGTTCAATCCCAACAGTTCTCGACCCGTATTTACTAAATGGATCCCTTGTGACCCATCACCAAAGGGAATGAATTTTGAGCGGAAAAACACTAAAATGGAGGTTCTAGATGGGGAAATGTGTTCCCTAATTATGGACTTTATTAAGTAGGATAGATGAAGATGTCAATAGTGAAACTCTACATATGGAGATTCATTAATTCTAATTATTTAAATTTCATAAATGAAGGAAAAGGTAGTGATTCCAGTGAAAAATTTATATAGATGAAAATCATCTAAATTATAAGATAGAGGAGATAGTATTCAAATAATAATGAGCATCAAAAACTAGATGCCTTGTTTTCTCTTTCTTTTCCTCAGAGTTTCCTTTCGAAGGCATTTGCAACATCAAACATTTTTCTCCCCCTCTCCTCCCCCTCTATATTCCATTAGGTTTGGATGTCATTCAAAAATAACATTCGAGATGCTCTTATGTAAATAAGTTGTCTTTTATGGAAGCACTAGAGTTACCACTAAAATTTAGGGGCGGTAGGAAATTTGAATCAAATAGGAAAATTCGTTAGGACGGGTAATGTGACGGCTAGACAAGTAATGGATTAGTTATTAAAAGTTTATGAATTAGGGATGCGTATGGTATTAAGTAATGCTAGCCTCACTATCTAAACCTGTTTACACGCATCGAAAACGAATATATTAATATATTATATAAATCTTAAAAGATATAATAAATAAAGTTCTAGTTATAAGGTGTTTGAAGTTAATACAATTATCATTTCAAGTCTCCTTTTAGTTAAATTTAACATTGGATTAAATGTAATGGTCATCTACAAGAGTAATTTTAATCACCCAATATTATAACCGGGTATACATTGCAAAACAATTGGTAATAATCAACGGATGCCTGATGTATACGGGACATGATTTTAAACATGATTATGATGATCGCCTCATATTCTATTCATTTATATCTTTACTAAAAATGACTTGGATCAGTGGTGGACACATGGATTTCGTTTACCCGCTCACAATTTTCGATATTTGCATGTCTATCAACTATTTATTAATTACTGCCTTAACAAAGCTAGTTGGTAACTCAGCTGGCTATATCTATACAAGAGGTCATGATTTGAAAGTTGTCTGATGTGCGTTCGCAAACACATTGTATTTTGTATAGTTTTGTATTGTATTGGTTTTAAGTGTTGACATGTGTTTACTCGTAATGTATATGTCCTTATCATGTATGGAGTTTTTTAGGATTAACAGGTGCTAAACGTGGTAAAAAGAGCATCCGAGTGCAAAAATGGCATGACAGGTTAGCACGGGATGCAAGGCACCTGAAAACGGGACATCCAGGCGCCACACGGGGGACTCCTTCAGTCTCTCCCACGATGCGCCACAACGATCAGCTAAGTGGGCCCTGGATGGGTGATTCATGCACCACGGGAGAAGGAACCAAGACCCTCCTGCGACACACGGGAGAGGTAAGTTGCCGGAAATTATTTAAGTCGACCTAATTCGCGATTTTGAGGGATCATTCTAATTCCAGCCGTCAGAGACGAATTCCGAGGCGATTTTTGGCGATTTTTGTAGTATTCTTCCATCTTCCAAGCCGTTTCTTCATGTTCGATCAAATCCCGATGATAATTAAATTTGTGATGACTTCCATGCGCAGCTAAACGCATGTGACTTCCGCCCGGATGAAGGATTGTCTCGTTTTGAATTAAAATTTGTTTTTTCGAATTCTTGTTAACCGGTAAATCCACTTGTGTTGATTTTGTGAAACGTTTTTTATATTTAAATCATTTGTCGTTCATCAAGCTTATTGGTGATTTCCTTGCATCGCTAGCGGGTTGGTAAATTTGTGGGTAATTTGTATAATCAAACAAGTTATTAGGTTGTATGGTGAGTCTAAAAAACTATTCCTAATAATTAATCAAAATCATTAATTCCAAGGTCATGTCTATGTGGTGTTATGAATCTATAAACGGGTTTTTGTGTTAAAACGAGCAATCGGATTCCGGGTGGAGGTTATTTTTCAGATCTTGATAACAACCTTATTAATCAGTTTTCGTGTTATTTAAATCAATCAATCAAACCTCGAATTAGATAATCTTAGTTTTTAGTTAAAATCTTCTACGCTGTCCACAAATTCTCTGTGAATACGATACCCTACTTACGTTATCTACTGAGTATAACCCTTACAACAGTAATCATTGTCCCCAACACACAACTTATTTTTCTTTATAATTCTTAGTGTGAAACTTTAAATAAATTTCAAAAAAAGAATAAAGGATTCGAACACAATTACTTTCAATGAAGCGACAACATGATTAACAGTCCAATCAATTATCTTCTATTATATTCATCACACAAATTACATGATAAGATATCATGTAAAAAACATAATTCTTGTACGAAGTGTAGGAGACAAGCTTAACCATTGATCTCTTAATATCAGTGGCTCAAAACTAGATGGTGGCATTTTCATAAATATAAAGTTCAAACATTTGAAGAAACAAATAGAGAAAGAGTATTCTAGTCCTTTCTCACTTGAACTTTTCCCCTTGATTTTCAAACGGCTATAACTTTTTCATACGTTAATATTCTTTTTTTAAAATTACACCATATTAATGAGCATTTCATTTCCTTTAATTCGAGCAGTCTATTGTTATTGTTTTCTTTAAAAAATCATACATGCTTTTGAATACTCATTACTTGATTGCGTGGTTTTGAATGCCCATCACATGAATATATGATTTCATGATAGTATCTTAAACCACATTAAGTGATTACGTAACAATAGTTGACTATACGTGATTACGTGATTTCATCATAGTTTTTTATGTGAAACATGTTGAGGGATTACATTATAAGCATATTGTAATAAAATTAGTTATAACAAATCATAGTGAATGTGTAATCAAGTACTGGATTTATGTTGAAAGTGTACTCACATAATGGTTTATGTTGAATGTGTAATCACGTAATGGGTATTCAAAATCAAATAGTCATGTGTTGGGTATTCAAAATCACGTAATCACGAAATGGACTAACGTGTATTCAAAATCCTGTATTTTTTTAAGAAAACTACATCAATAGACTGCTCGAATTAAAGAGAATGAATTGCTCGTTAATACGGTGTATTTTTTTTCTAAAAATATTAATATGAAAAAGTTATAGCCTTTGAAAATCAATTAGAGAAGTTGTATCAAGTAAGAAATGACTAAATTACCCTATTAAGCCAATGCCACTTGTTCCCCCTTCCATATCTCACACCTTCTAAGGGGGTAGGGGCGCCTTCCTTGTCACACCCCGACCCGCAGCGGAAATAAGAGTCGGGGCATAATTGGGTTATCACCAAAGCACATGACATTTACTATTATGTTTCATAATTAAATGAAGTCAAAGTTACATTTCTCAAACATCCAAACATGTTCATTCATTACAAGGGAAAATAACCAAACATAATAATCCAAATACTAAATCGTTTTATTTCTTCTAATCCAGGTCCTACGTGTTCCTAGCTGCTGCTGGTTCACCTGTATCATGTGTAAAATAGGAGGTTTTGGGTCAACATAAGTTGGCGAGTGAACCTTATAGATAAACATTTGATAACAATTGTCTGGTTAGTTTATCAATAAAATATTGTGCATAATCATAAAAGAGCACATGTATGAAATCAAACATTGGCAAACATCAATTAACAATCGATAGCATACATGAACATACCAACATCATATAATAATTAACATAAATGAACTGTGCGATCAAGGCTCAATCAAACGGAGCCGATCATATTGCATGAACTGGAAATGTAAATTGAACTGTGCGCTCAAGGCTCAATCAAACGGAGCCGAACGTATTGCATGAACTGGAAATGTAAATTGAACTGTGCACTCAAGGCTCAATCAAACGGAGCCGAGCGTATTGCATGTATTGAAATGTAAAATGAAATGACCGATCAAGGCTCAATCAAACGGAGCCGATCGTGCGGGCACGCCCTGATCAACCGCATAATAAAATGGGGATCAAACTCAACCTCGATGGATGGGGAGCTACGGCCTCGGCAATTGCATGTACTAAATAATAATTTGCAAACAATAATAACTACTTAACAGCAACAAACTAATACACATGTCATGATATGATATATGCACAATAACTTGGTTATAATATGTAAATGAACAAGACACATGATACACCCAAAAAACGTGATTAAAACGGGGAATTTGAAGGGTTCACTCACATTGGGTGCGTTGGATTGGATATAGCGAGATGCGCACGATTTAGACGAGCGAGTCGACGAGGAATACTAACCTAAATAATAAGGGAAAATATATTAAAATGGATGGATTTTATTAAGGATTCTAATGGGATTTTTAGATATATTTTTGTGAGTTTATGGCTATTTTCTATCTTTAAAAATGTTATTTTTAAGTATTTTAAATTGATTTTTAAATTAAAATAAACAAATAAATATTTAAAAAAAATATTTATTTTTTTTTACTGTTTTGACCGTTGACCGTTGACCGGTTCGGTCAGCGGTAATTATTTGCGCCAAACGGGATTCGAACCGGTGACCTTCCGTTCACGCGCACGTAGCTCTACCAGCTGAGCTACGTGACTAACCCGTTAGAAACCCAGTTTTAATTGTATTTATATACTTATTCGAACTTACCGAAAATTCCTTTATTTTGCAAAACGTTTTAATCTCATGGACCGGTGCTTGTGACGGGACTCGATCGCGCGACGTGAAGTTTGTTTTGCACACAGTCCACCGCTGGACTGTGTGTCTAACCCGGTTATATTCTTGATTTATATTATACTTAACAACTACCCGTTCTAACCCGGTTATTTCATGAATAAAAAGAGTGTTATTACGTGAAGCGTGTGTGTAGTAAGGATCGAACTCGGGACGTGTATGTTAACTTTGCACACAGTCCACCGCTGGATTTTGTGTCTAACCCGTTTATTATCCGAATTTTATTTAGTCTTATCCCGGTTTTCAGTTCATCTTCTTCCCTACAATTACCGGCTTTACTCAAACAACTGGTTCATGACTTAACTACTTAAATAACATGACAACTAGCTTGAATGTACATAACCGAACAGTTTGGGGAAAGGAAATACCGGACAGGTCGTCTTCCTTAAGGAGTCCGGCGAGAACAGACAACTCTGTTTTTTTGAACCTTCGGCTGAGAGGGTCTAACAACAGAATTGAGGGATTAGATTTGAAATTGAACCAGAGTACATGGATTATTAGCACGATTTAATGTGTTTACCGTTAACTAGCGAGTTTCCGGCAATTCCAGAATTTCTCCGGCGAACCCAGAAAATCCAGCAAAGTCTTCTGTGACTGATTTTGAGTGATGGATTAATGTTAGAAGAGTCCTAACAATAGATTGAAACCGCAAAGGAGGAAAATCTTACCGGTTTGTGTTGAACACGGTTTTCCGGCGAGTTTTGCAGAGAATTCCGCGCGAACAGTTTTTGGTGCTCAAAAGACTTGAAAACGCGACGAAAAGGAAATGGAGTGTATTTGAGACGGTTCTGAATCGCATAAATGATTGGAACCTGAATTATTTGGAGTTTGAATACTTTTCGGTTTCAAAAACCGAAACTTTAAGTTCATTCAATTTGAACTTAATTAGAAACCGATATTCATCAGTTATAAGCTAGCTAAACGAGTTTGATCTGATTTGGCGATTCGGTTTACCGATTTCCGTTATGCAGATGACATTAACGGTTGATTGAGTTCGCGTATAAGATTCAATTGTCTTCCTAAAGTTATCAGAAAACACTTGATGGCGGAGTGGTTTGGGAAGTGGATGTTAAGTTATTGGAGGCAGTTGACCCGGGTTCGAGTCCGGTCAGCTACAAATGTTTTTATTTATTTTATTTTAACTTTTTATCCAATTTAATTTTTATAGTTTAGTTTATTTATTAATTATGTAACGTTTAAACTCAAGATAACCATAAATAATTACTGTATTTTCATAACTTGGTATTTGATTACAAAACGGAGCGGGTTTTAGAGACCCGATTTATACAAATGTTACAGTATCCCCTACTTTTAGGAATTTCGTCCCGAAATTTAAACAGTTGAAGTAGTAGGGAAAAGATGAGGGTATTTTTCACGCATTGAGTCTCACGTTCCCAAGTAAACTCAGGTCCCCGTTTCGACTCCCAGCGTACCCTAACAATAGGAATGCGGCTTCGTCGTAGACGCTTTTCTCCATAGTCCATAATCTCCACTGGTCTTTCAATAAAATGCATGGATTCATCGATCTGAATATCTTCTAGTGGAATATGAAGATTCTCATCAGCGAGGCACTTCTTCAAGTTCGACACGTGGAATGTGGGATGAATCCTATCGAGTTCTTTTGGTAGGTCAAGCTTGTAGGCTACAGGACCTACTCTTTCGAGTATCTTGAAAGGTCCTACGTAACGTGGTGCTAGCTTTCCCTTTTGACCAAAACGAACTACTCCCTTCCACGGTGATACTTTTAAAAGCACATGATCACCAATGTTGAACTCCAAGGGCTTCTGTCGTTTATCTGCGTAACTCTTTTGACGACTTTGAGCCGCTAGAAGATTGTTTCGGATTTGATGAATCTTATCTGTGGTTTCTTGGATCAGTTCTGGACCAGTAATTTGTGCTTCCCCAATTTCGTGCCAACAAACAGGAGATCGGCACTTTCGACCATATAACGCTTCAAAAGGTGCCATGCCGATGCTAGAATGATAACTGTTGTTGTACGAAAATTCAACTAACGGTAGATGGCTCCCAATTTCCCTTGAAGTCTATGACACATGCTCTAAGCATATCCTCAAGGGTTTGAATGGTGCGCTCAGACTGTCCATCAGTTTGAGGGTGGTAGGCGGTACTGAGATCTAATCGAGTGCCCATAGCGGATTGTACTGCTTGCCATGTTCGTGAGGTGAAACACCATCACGATCAGAAATAATACTTATTGGTACCCCGTGCCGGCTTACGATTTCGCTGATATAAATACGAGCAAGTTTTTCGTTCTTGAAATCTTCTCGAATAGGGATAAAGTGAGCTGATTTTGTAAGTCGATCTATAATCACCCATATAGTGTCATACCCACTAGAAGTGCGAGGTAACCCGGTAATAAAATCCATGGTTATATTTTCCCACTTCCATACAGGTACTTCCGGTTGGACTAGAAGTCCTGAGGGTCTTTGGTGTTCAGCCTTCACCTTAGAACATGTGAGACACTTGGAAACAAAAGCAGCAATATCTTTCTTCATTCCAGGCCACCAATAGGTGTACCGTAGGTCTTGATACATCTTATCGGCTCCTGGGTGTATAGAATATCGCGTCTTATGAACTTCATGCATGAGTGTTTCACGAAGATTGATGTGGTTAGGAATCCATATACGATCTAGGTAATACAAAATACCATCAGATTTAGTTTCAAGTTTTAGCTCAGGCTCCACAGGACATCTCTTTTTGTACATCTTCCTATGTTATTGAAACGTGTTGAGCTTCTCGAATTTGATCCTTAATATTGGTTATAATTTGCGAACATAGAAGATGAATGGAGTTCGCATAACCCTTTCGACTAAGTGCGTCAGCCACCACATTTGCTTTACCAGGGTGGTATCTGATTTCACAGTCGTTATCATTTAGGAGTTCGACCCATCTTCGTTGCCTCATATTTAACTCTTTCTGATTGAAGATAGTTGAAGACTCTTGTGGTCAGTGTATATTTCACACTTCGTACCATAAAGATAATGTCTCCATATCTTAAGAGCGAATACAACAGCTCCAAGTTCAAGGTCATGAGTGGTGTAATTCTTTTCGTGTGTCTTGAGTTGCCTTGAGGCATAAGCTATGACTTTTCCTCTTTGCATGAGAACGCAACCTAATCCTTGCCCTGACGCATCGCAATAGACTACAAAATCATCACAACCTTCAGGAAGAGTGAGGATTGGTGCATCACAAAGTTTTTGCTTGAGAGTTTGAAAAGCTTCTTCTTGCTTGGGCCCCCATACAAATGGTTTCCCTTTATGGGTTAAAGCCGTGAGTGGCACCGCAATGCGAGAGAAGTTTGAAATGAACCGACGATAATAGCCAGCCAGTCCAAGGAAAGACCTTACTTCAGTTGGCGTACGAGGAGCTTGCCATTCTTGAACTGCTTTGATCTTTGATAGGTCCACATGTATTCCTTTGTCATTGACTACATGCACGAGAAATTGCACCTCTTTTAACCAGAATTCACATTTAGAGAACTTAGCATAAAGCTTTTCCTTTTCTAGAAGTGCAAGAACAAGTCGCAGATGACGCTCATGATCAGCTTTAGATTTTGAATAGATAAGAATATCGTCGATGAATACAATAACAAATCGATCAAGGTAAGGTTTGCAGACTCTATTCATTAGGTCCATGAAAACAGCTGGTGCGTTGGTTAATCCAAATGGCATAACCATGAATTCATAGTGACCATATCGAGTTCGAAAAGCAGTTTTAGGGACGTCTTCTTCATGCACTCTAAGCTGATGATAGCCAGATCGAAGGTCGATTTTTGAAAAGCAACTGGCACCTTGTAGTTGGTCAAGAAGATCATCTATGCGAGGTAAAGGATATCGATTTTTGATAGTTAACTTGTTGAGCTCTCTGTAGTCGATGCACATGCGAAAAGATCCATCCTTCTTCTTTACAAAGAGTACAGGTGCACCCCAAGGCGATGAGCTGGGGCGTATAAATCCCTTGTCAGTCAACTCTTGCAATTGACTGGCTAGCTCTTGCATTTCAGAGGGGGCTAACCTATATGGAGATTTTGCCACTGGTGTAGCACCAGGTATAAGATCGATACGGAATTCGACATATCTGATTGGAGGAAGTCCTGAAATGTCGTCAGGAAAAACTTGTGGAAAATCTTTTACAACAGGGATATCTTCAAATTTCTTTTCTGAGGTCCCCTTCTTGATGATATGGGCTAAAAACGCGACATAATTCTTGCGAAGGTATTTTTGAGCTTGAAGACAAGACATTAAATTGAGCCCTTTCGCCGAGGTTTCTCCAATAATTCGAAGAGTCTGACCGTTTGAAAGAGGAATATGAATAAATTTCTCACGACATACAACTTCCGCATGACGCTACTGAGCCAATCCATTCCGATTATGATGTCGAAACTTCCCAGCTTCATAGGAATAAGATCGACTGAGAAATCGTGGTCGTTTAGGGTGAGCGTACAGTTGCGTAAAATAGAGTCTAACGAAACTGGTTTTCCATCTGCAACTTCCACCGTTATGGATTCCGCGAGCTTATCTCGATTTTTACTTAAGATAGGTTCAAACTCTAATGACACGAAACTTCTATCCGCACCAGTATCAAATAACATAGAGGCATATCTACCATTTATAAGAAACGTACTGTTGACCACATTGTCGTCAGCTCTGGCCTGGTTTGCGTTAATATTGAAAGCCCTTCCTCTAGCAGGTGGAGGAGCTTGGTTTGCTTGATTCACAGGGTTGGCTTGGGCCTGAGCATGAATAATATTGACCAGCCTTGGACATGTGTTCCTGAAATGACTTGGATCACCGCAATTGCAAACAAGCCCGCATAGGTTGGCCCATAGGGTAGTTGGGTTGATAGTATGTTTGGGCTAAATGTTGAGTGGGTGGAAATGGTTGTTGTTGGGCTTGACCCATTAATTGTTGGTGGGTTTGGGTTATAGGTTGGTAGCGGTTTGTTCGTTGAAGCGTGCGGCAGTTTTGAACAGTGTGTCCAGTGCGACCGCAGCCGGTACAGTATTGACAAGGATAGTCAGGGGAGTGGTGATACTGACAACGGTTACATTTTGGTAGTGGCCCTGTGTATGGTCTTTTGTATGGCGCGGGTGGAGGAGTGGCTTGAGTGATGGGTGCAGCAGGAACAGGGGTGTTGGTTTGGGTGACTGCAAAGTTCCTGGTGTTACGCTTCCTCTTGTTAGCAAATTTAGAGGAAGGAGTGTGGTGGTTTGAGGTTTGTCCCTCAGTAGGGGTTTTCTTCTTTTCCTCCTTGAACTTCCCATTGCGAATTCGGTTTTCGGTCAGTTCTGTTGCCAACTCCATGGCAGCTTCGAGTGTTACCGGTGAAACGCTGAGGACCGAATCTTGGATTTTCGAGGGAAGTCCTCGAATGTAATGTTCGATCAGACGATAGGTTGGAGTGAATAAGTTTGGTACCATTTGGTTCAACTCCAAGAACCTTTTGTTGTAAGTAGAGTGATCACCATCTTTTTGCTTCAAGGCATGAAACTCATCTTCCAATTTCTTAATTTCACTTCTAGGACAGAATCGCCTAGTCATGATTTCCCTTAACTCCTCCCAAGTTAAGGCCATCGCATCTTCCGTTCCCCTCTTTCCTTTCTCGGTATTCCACCAAGTGAGAGCTACCCCAAGTAGTCTCCCGGTGGCATAACGAACTTTGCGATCCTCAGGACAATCGCAGTTTAAGAAAACATTTTCCATCTCCTCGAACCAATGTAGGAGAGCAGTGACTCCCTCAGTCCCTTCGAATTTTGGGGGATCGCAGGACTTAAAATGTTTGTAGGAGCATTTGATGGTAGGAGGGTTGTTGATGATCTGGTCCTGTTGTTGAGGAGGGTTAGTAGGATTTGCAGCAAGGGCTTGTTGTACTTGTACTACGATGTCAGGTAATATCGTGGCCATTTGATTCGCGATATGAGTGGCCAAACGTTCCCGAGACTTTTCCGATTTCCTACTCCTTCGATGCGGTCTAGACGACATCTAAAGGATCATAAAATGAGAAGATTGTGAGTTTATGGTATCTTTTAAGGTGTCATGTGTCTTTAAGAAAATGAAAATAACATAAATATCAATAATGCAACTACATCCAAAGGATGTCTTGGGTTCGCTAATGTTGGGCCTCAAATGTCCCCCATACCTTCACCTATATAGTCATGTGGGCCCCCATGGCTATTGGCTTGGTAGGATTCACATTAGTATTGGCAATTTAACACTTGCATCCCCCGAATGCAAACCACAAAATATGTTCATGAAGTGTTTGGTCGGAACGTGTCCAGGTGTAGACACAATGACAACTCAAAGTGGGGTTAGCTCTCACGACGTTTGGTATAGCATGCTTTGGCCTAATAGGTATTTTGTACTCTCATCGTTAGTCCCCAAGTAGGCAAACTGGTCCTTTATTTTGGATTTATACGAATGTCAGCCTAGGCAGGACGTTCCGACTACCGGTACTAGTACCCTTCCAGTTACTACATGCCCGTCATGAGAACTCACTTTGATGAGATTTGAAAACACGAAAATCATTGTAAAATCAATCATGATGTGGTGTGTGCTTGCATGAATGTGATATGTTATAATCATACGATTTCATAATAGGCATTGTTTGATAATACATACTTATGAACATGCTTGAACAATATCAAATGTAACATTTAACATAAACATATAAACATCATGAAATTTGGCATATAACACACAAAATTCTTATAAGTTTCTAATCGACTATAGTATAGGCTCTAAGGGTCTAATAACCTATCCTATATCCCTATAGTCATGGCTCTGATACCAATCTGTCACACCCCGACCCGCAGCGGAAATAAGAGTCGGGGCATAATTGGGTTATCACCAAAGCACATGACATTTACTATTATGTTTCATAATTAAATGAAGTCAAAGTTACATTTCTCAAACATCCAAACATGTTCATTCATTACAAGGGAAAATAACCAAACATAATAATCCAAATACTAAATCGTTTTATTTCTTCTAATCCAGGTCCTACGTGTTCCTAGCTGCTGCTGGTTCACCTGTATCATGTGTAAAATAGGAGGTTTTTGGGTCAACATAAGTTGGCGAGTGAACCTTATAGATAAACATTTGATAACAATTGTCTGGTTAGTTTATCAATAAAATATTGTGCATAATCATAAAAGAGCACATGTATGAAATCAAACATTGGCAAACATCAATTAACAATCGATAGCATACATGAACATACCAACATCATATAATAATTAACATAAATGAACTGTGCGATCAAGGCTCAATCAAACGGAGCCGATCATATTGCATGAACTGGAAATGTAAATTGAACTGTGCGCTCAAGGCTCAATCAAACGGAGCCGAACGTATTGCATGAACTGGAAATGTAAATTGAACTGTGCACTCAAGGCTCAATCAAACGGAGCCGAGCGTATTGCATGTATTGAAATGTAAAATGAAATGACCGATCAAGGCTCAATCAAACGGAGCCGATCGTGCGGGCACGCCCTGATCAACCGCATAATAAAATGGGGATCAAACTCAACCTCGATGGATGGGGAGCTACGGCCTCGGCAATTGCATGTACTTAAATAATAATTTGCAAACAATAATAACTACTTAACAGCAACAAACTAATACACATGTCATGATATGATATATGCACAATAACTTGGTTATAATATGTAAATGAACAAGACACATGATACACCCCAAAAACGTGATTAAAACGGGGAATTTGAAGGGTTCACTCACATTGGGTGCGTTGGATTGGATATAGCGAGATGCGCACGATTTAGACGAGCGAGTCGACGAGGAATACTAACCTAAATAATAAGGGAAATATATTAAAATGGATGGATTTTATTAAGGATTCTAATGGGATTTTTAGATATATTTTTGTGAGTTTATGGCTATTTTCTATCTTTAAAAATGTTATTTTTAAGTATTTTAAATTGATTTTTAAATTAAAATAAACAAATAAATATTTAAAAAAAAATATTATTTTTTTTTTCGTTTGACCGTTGACCGTTGACCGGTTCGGTCAGCGGTAATTATTTGCGCCAAACGGGATTCGAACCGGTGACCTTCCGTTCACGCGCACGTAGCTCTACCAGCTGAGCTACGTGACTAACCCGTTAGAAACCCAGTTTTAATTGTATTTATATACTTATTCGAACTTACCGAAAATTCCTTTATTTTGCAAAACGTTTTAATCTCATGGACCGGTGCTTGTGACGGGACTCGATCGCGCGACGTGAAGTTTGTTTTGCACACAGTCCACCGCTGGACTGTGTGTCTAACCCGGTTATATTCTTGATTTATATTATACTTAACAACTACCCGTTCTAACCCGGTTATTTCATGAATAAAAAGAGTGTTATTACGTGAAGCGTGTGTGTAGTAAGGATCGAACTCGGGACGTGTATGTTAACTTTGCACACAGTCCACCGCTGGACTGTGTGTCTAACCCGTTTATTATCCGAATTTTATTTAGTCTTATCCGGTTTTCAGTTCATCTTCTTCCCTACAATTACCGGCTTTACTCAAACAACTGGTTCATGACTTAACTACTTAAATAACATGACAACTAGCTTGAATGTACATAACCGAACAGTTTGGGGAAAGGAAATACCGGACAGGTCGTCTTCTTAAGGAGTCCGGCGAGAACAGACAACTCTGTTTTTTTGAACCTTCGGCTGAGAGGGTCTAACAACAGAATTGAGGGATTAGATTTGAAATTGAACCAGAGTACATGGATTATTAGCACGATTTAATGTGTTTACCGTTAACTAGCGAGTTTCCGGCAATTCCAGAATTTCTCCGGCGAACCCAGAAAATCCAGCAAAGTCTTCTGTGACTGATTTTGAGTGATGGATTAATGTTAGAAGAGTCCTAACAATAGATTGAAACCGCAAAGGAGGAAAATCTTACCGGTTTGTGTTGAACACGGTTTTCCGGCGAGTTTTGCAGAGAATTCCGGCGAACAGTTTTTGGTGCTCAAAAGACTTGAAAACGCGACGAAAAGGAAATGGAGTGTATTTGAGACGGTTCTGAATCGCATAAATGATTGGAACCTGAATTATTTGGAGTTTGAATACTTTTCGGTTTCAAAAACCGAAACTTTAAGTTCATTCAATTTGAACTTAATTAGAAACCGATATTCATCAGTTATAAGCTAGCTAAACGAGTTTGATCTGATTTGGCGATTCGGTTTACCGATTTCCGTTATGCAGATGGCATTAACGGTTGATTGAGTTCGCGTATAAGATTCAATTGTCTTCCTAAAGTTATCAGAAAACACTTGATGGCGGAGTGGTTTGGGAAGTGGATGTTAAGTTATTGGAGGCAGTTGACCCGGGTTCGAGTCCGGTCAGCTACAAATGTTTTTATTTATTTTATTTTAACTTTTTATCCAATTTAATTTTTATAGTTTAGTTTATTTATTAATTATGTAACGTTTAAACTCAAGATAACCATAAATAATTACTGTATTTTCATAACTTGGTATTTGATTACAAAACGGAGCGGGTTTTGGAGACCCGATTTATACAAATGTTACAGTATCCCCTACTTTTAGGAATTTCGTCCCGAAATTTAAACAGTTGAAGTAGTAGGGAAAAGATGAGGGTATTTTTCACGCATTGAGTCTTCACGTTCCCAAGTAAACTCAGGTCCCCGTTTCGACTCCCAGCGTACCCTAACAATAGGAATGCGGCTTCGTCGTAGACGCTTTTCTCCATAGTCCATAATCTCCACTGGTCTTTCAATAAAATGCATGGATTCATCGATCTGAATATCTTCTAGTGGAATATGAAGATTCTCATCAGCGAGGCACTTCTTCAAGTTCGACACGTGGAATGTGGGATGAATCCTATCGAGTTCTTTCGGTAGGTCAAGCTTGTAGGCTACAGGACCTACTCTTTCGAGTATCTTGAAAGGTCCTACGTAACGTGGTGCTAGCTTTCCCTTTTGACCAAAAAGAACTACTCCCTTCCACGGTGATACTTTTAAAAGCACATGATCACCAATGTTGAACTCCAAGGGCTTCCGTCGTTTATCTGCGTAACTCTTTTGACGACTTTGAGCCGCTAGAAGATTGTTTCGGATTTGATGAATCTTATCTGTGGTTTCTTGGATCAGTTCTGGACCAGTAATTTGTGCTTCCCCAATTTCGTGCCAACAAACAGGAGATCGGCACTTTCGACCATATAACGCTTCAAAAGGTGCCATGCCGATGCTAGAATGATAACTGTTGTTGTACGAAAATTCAACTAACGGTAGATGGACTTCCCAATTTCCCTTGAAGTCTATGACACATGCTCTAAGCATATCCTCAAGGGTTTGAATGGTGCGCTCAGACTGTCCATCAGTTTGAGGGTGGTAGGCGGTACTGAGATCTAATCGAGTGCCCATAGCGGATTGTACTGCTTGCCATGTTCGTGAGGTGAAACGACCATCACGATCAGAAATAATACTTATTGGTACCCCGTGCCGGCTTACGATTTCGCTGATATAAATACGAGCAAGTTTTTCGTTCTTGAAATCTTCTCGAATAGGGATAAAGTGAGCTGATTTTGTAAGTCGATCTATAATCACCCATATAGTGTCATACCCACTAGAAGTGCGAGGTAACCCGGTAATAAAATCCATGGTTATATTTTCCCACTTCCATACAGGTACTTCCGGTTGGACTAGAAGTCCTGAGGGTCTTTGGTGTTCAGCCTTCACCTTAGAACATGTGAGACACTTGGAAACAAAAGCAGCAATATCTTTCTTCATTCCAGGCCACCAATAGGTGTACCGTAGGTCTTGATACATCTTATCGGCTCCTGGGTGTATAGAATATCGCGTCTTATGAACTTCATGCATGAGTGTTTCACGAAGATTGATGTGGTTAGGAATCCATATACGATCTAGGTAATACAAAATACCATCAGATTTAGTTTCAAGTTTTAGCTCGGCTCCACAGGACATCTCTTTTTGTTATCCGAATTTTATTTAGTCTTATCCCGGTTTTCAGTTCATCTTCTTCCCTACAATTACCGGCTTTACTCAAACAACTGGTTCATGACTTAACTACTTAAATAACATGACAACTAGCTTGAATGTACATAACCGAACAGTTTGGGGAAAGGAAATACCGGACAGGTCGTCTTCCTTAAGGAGTCCGGCGAGAACAGACAACTCTGTTTTTTTGAACCTTCGGCTGAGAGGGTCTAACAACAGAATTGAGGGATTAGATTTGAAATTGAACCAGAGTACATGGATTATTAGCACGATTTAATGTGTTTACCGTTAACTAGCGAGTTTCCGGCAATTCCAGAATTTCTCCGGCGAACCCAGAAAATCCAGCAAAGTCTTCTGTGACTGATTTTGAGTGATGGATTAATGTTAGAAGAGTCCTAACAATAGATTGAAACCGCAAAGGAGGAAAATCTTACCGGTTTGTGTTGAACACGGTTTTCCGGCGAGTTTTGCAGAGAATTCCGGCGAACAGTTTTTGGTGCTCAAAAGACTTGAAAACGCGACGAAAAGGAAATGGAGTGTATTTGAGACGGTTCTGAATCGCATAAATGATTGGAACCTGAATTATTTGGAGTTTGAATACTTTTCGGTTTCAAAAACCGAAACTTTAAGTTCATTCAATTTGAACTTAATTAGAAACCGATATTCATCAGTTATAAGCTAGCTAAACGAGTTTGATCTGATTTGGCGATTCGGTTTACCGATTTCCGTTATGCAGATGGCATTAACGGTTGATTGAGTTCGCGTATAAGATTCAATTGTCTTCCTAAAGTTATCAGAAAACACTTGATGGCGGAGTGGTTTGGGAAGTGGATGTTAAGTTATTGGAGGCAGTTGACCCGGGTTCGAGTCCGGTCAGCTACAAATGTTTTTATTTATTTTATTTTAACTTTTTATCCAATTTAATTTTTATAGTTTAGTTTATTTATTAATTATGTAACGTTTAAACTCAAGATAACCATAAATAATTACTGTATTTTCATAACTTGGTATTTGATTACAAAACGGAGCGGGTTTTGGAGACCCGATTTATACAAATGTTACATTCCTAGTGATGAAATTATATCACTCACAACATCCAATTACGTGCTGCCACGTCATCGAGCTTTATTCCATCACTACTGATGGATTTATTAGGGGTGCTCATCATTCTCCATCATTCACCATACCCATCATGCTCCACTCTCAAACGGCTACATCTTCACGCGTGCTCGATACACATTTTATGTTTGACGCGTGATGAAGACCTTTGGCGGTGGTGTATAACGCGTATCAACGCGTGGTGGATTTTGACAACAGGGGCGCCCGTGTCCCCAAATGAAACATCTGTCTTGTATATGATCCTTTCTCCAAATTACATATGGTTCATCGTTAAAAAATCTACGGGGATAATCGTTTTATGATAACTAGTCATTAGCCCCGCGTTGCGGGGAGGTGGTGTAAAACTATGCTACCAGCATTGCGAAGAGGGGCGTAAAACAATGCTAAGTAGCAATCGAACGACAATTAACATAATATAAAAATGTGAATTCTAACACCAAGTGACTCACGTAACGTGACACACAGACGAAGTAGAATTTATACGACACATATTGGAAAATTGAGGTGGTAAAAAACCCTGACGGATCAAATGTGACCACTAAACAACGTACTAAGTAACAACAGAACGACGATCATATCCAGAAAAAGCCTAAAGAAAACTAATAAAAAAGACTAAACTCATTTTAACTTTTGTGGAAAAGTTATAAAAATCTAATGTTTTATAATAGAAATGAAAAAAATTAAAATTCAAAAAAAAAATTAACAAACCCACAAAAGACAAAATTTACACTATTCCTTATACATGTTATGAATTAATACAAAATATAATGAATATAGGAATCGAACTTATCTTAAGTTGACGTATTTGAAAAAATAAGACCATCAAGGATTAAAAAATTGTGCACGGATTTCAAAACAATTACAGAATTCCATCCTTTCACCAAAAAAAGCAACCAAATATTCCTTTCATTTTAATAAATTCTTTTAACTTATTATCTCCGCATTATCAAATTTGATTAAACATTAGGTCTGTGTCATCAAAAAAATATCTTACACGATATTTTTTTAACGATGATAAAGATCGACATTTTCTTAAAGCGTAACAAGTTCAAAATTTTATTCTTTAGCTTTTAGGTTTTTAGACATTTACCTTTTTTTTTAAATCATAATCACTTAATAAAACTAGTAAACCTATAATAATAAATTATACTGATTACAAAAATTATCATATTTTCTGTATAATTCTTAAAGATGCTAACTCTTAAGGGTTTTAAATTTAAATACCTGGATTGGGTCATGTTCATAGTTGATACATATTTTTATAAATTTATATAAAATTTCAATAATAGTTTAGATATTTATAAAACACTTATAATAATAATAATAATAATAATAATAATAATAATAAAAATAATAATGAGTTTTTATTAGAAAAAAAATACTTACAAGACTTTTTGCACTTGAATTTAATATATACTAGATTTTTGATCCGTGCCGCGCATTGCGGCGGCATCCTTGTGTTTCAACTTCGTTACACGCGTTATAATGATGGCATTAACGTGTGATGCTCGTGTGTGACGTGCCTCGTTTTTTACTTTGTCACACACGTTACGTTCGTTATATTAACATGGTTAGGCATAGATAAAGAAGAATATAATATCTTGTACGTTGTGGTGTTAAGTCGTAAAAGTAATTTAAACAAAAAGAATTGAAATGTTAGAGAAAATGAGGCGTCAGGTTATTAAGTAGAAAAGAGGGGGGTCAAAGTCAATTATCAAAAGTTATAGAGTCAAGGTGTAACTTACTAAAAGATAATGGTTAAATGTGTAAAATATTTAAAGTTGGAGATGAATCTTAAAATGCATTGTCCACTGAACATGCATTTTAAGATATAGAGTAATGTATACACTTTTGACCTAATGAACATGTTTATAGTTTAGCTCAAGTTTTTATTTTCTTTATTTATATTCTATTAAACTTTACACTATGAACATTCTTTATATCATATAATTTATTATGAAAGCCCATGTTAGTTTATTACTAAAAAAGAATTAACTTTCAAGGTTTAATAACAACAACAATAATCATACCCAATGTAATCTCACTCATAATTCGAAGGAATTTGTAGGGTTTGGGGAGAGTGAGATTTAGGCAGGTCTTACCACTATCTTTGATGATAGAGAGGCTGCTTCCAATGAGACCCCGACTCCAAAGCAATATCCAGATATAAAAGTAAAATTAAAACAAATAAAGGCATGTAGCTATTACTCACAACAAACTAAGGGTATCACGTACTAAAAATAAATAATATGGACATATAACACATCACATACATGCACACAATTCATATGCTACCATGTAAAGGCCATCAAAATAATTTGAAAACTAAACTCCTAAGAATTTTTTTTGTCAATCTTTTAAAAGTCTTTAACTTTGATCCTACGTTTACAAGAACTCCTATCTTCGACCATATTTTTAAAGAGATGAAAGTCTAACAAGTCCATCCTAATACGCTCCTCCCAAGTCAGTATTTACCATTTTACCCTTTTAAATACCAAATCAAATTAAAATACTTAATAATATTGTTATACTTTTATAATTATTATTAATAGAAAATTCATGAAGAATTATAACATGTGACAATAAATTAATAAATTGAAAAGGCGGGGAAGGATCCAAAAGCAACAAAGAAATTCCAAACCCACAAAAACAAAGTACATGTGAGGGCTTAGCTCCCTTGGCCACACCAAACTCTAGTTTCGACTTTCTTTTTTTGGTTTTTGAATATATGGATAAACAAAATCATACACACAAATATCGTAGGGTTTGATTAGAAGAACAAGAACCTCCCAACTTGAATATGAATATTGTGTTATATAGCATAAATGTTTTGTCATATAAAGATTATATCTAACTAGGTTATAACCCAGTGTATTACACGTTTGCATAAAATTTATTTTATATAACAAATAACAAACATAATATATCTTTAAAAAAACTTTTATCGTACATGTTGAATTAAATATAATATCATATCAAGTTTTATCTTTTAAATGAACTTTGATGTACAATTTACTTAACTAAGGGGCTGTTTGTTTAGCTCTTAATAGTGTTCTTAATGGTTCGGACCTCTTATTGGTTCAACACTTAATGGTTCGGACATATGCCTGTGAATTGATAAGCATTATAATAAAGGGCTGTTTGTTTAGCTCTTAATTTGACTCTTAATGGTTCAGACCTCTTACTGGTTCAACACTTAATGGTTCAGACTGTTTGTTTTGTGAGCAAATGTCTGATTGGTTCAGACATTGTCTCTAAATAGTAAAGCATTATACTGAGTCTGAATGATTAAGGCCTCTAATCTGAATTGGAAAGACATTTGTCTCTGAACGCTTAAGCATTATACAAGCTCTAAGTCTGAATGGTTAGGACCTCTATCTAAAATGGTCAGACAGTTGCCTTTGAACGGTTAAGCATTATACTGGCTTTGAATGTTTCAAACCTCTTACTAGTTTAACAGTTAATGGTTCAGACCTCTTACTGGTTCAACAGTTAATGGTTCAGTCCTCTTACTGGTTTAGCACTTAACAATTCATATGTTGTCAAACAGCCCCTAAATAAGACATGGACACTAGATTGATGGCAACAACAAAAAAAACTAACAATTGAGTATTTGAGTGATTGATGACTGAGGAGAACTTCGAGGGGCTAGAGTTGTTGTCTACTAATGGTCAATTGAAAAAAATGATCCTAAACTTTGGAGTTAAATGGCTGGTTGGCCTGTAACATCCGTCAAAAACGGATTTACCAAACCCGCTCCGTTTATTAACCAAACAATCAGTTAAAAATTTCGTTGCGAATTTAATGCCCAAAATAATTTTAAACGATACATAATCAATTATTATATTGGAAGATATAATTTGTTTTTGAAAAACTGTTAAAAATCAGAAAATAAAAATGATTTGGCACTGCCGGGTTTCGAACCCGGGTCAGTCGCCGGGTCAAACAACGGACTTAACACTCAACACTTAAACCACTGCGCCACTTGTATTCTTTGTTAATTATTAGAATCATTTAATTCATAACATGTTTTTCCGAATTCAAAACCGGCGCCCAAAATTGCAGTCGTCGAAATCCCGACTAACTCGCCAAGAATCGACGGTTACTTCAGTTATAACGTAAACCTTAAACACTACATCGGTTATAACCGACGTCTGAGTCCGCGACACAAGTTATAACCGCCGGAGATTTTCTAACCGATGAATCAAGTCAGAAATTGGACCAAATTCATCGATAACCTGCCTTATAAATACCCCCTCGGACCTCTGCAAACTTTTTCGCTCAAAACCGCACCCTTTCTCGGCGAAAACTCACTCGCCGGAAATCTTCTGCTCATCGTCGGAAAACCGAACCCTCCATTTCTGAGCCTTACTGAACCCCTGAGCTTATACCGAAGTCACCCACATTCTTTTCAAGCTTTCTGAAGACTCGCCGCTGCAAGACACACGACGCCGGAACCTGTTGCTGTCGCCGGAGTTCTGTCGGGAAAACAGAGGAGTCCAGTCGGGAAAACAGAGGAGTCAGTCGGTATACCTTACGCCTAATTTTTCTTGCTTTTTATTTATATCTCACCTATGATTAATCATAAAACGCTAAAGAAACCTGAATAAAACTTCGAACCAGTTAGTCATCGTTTCTGGTTAAAACTGACGAAATAGACGAAGTTCGGTAACATATAAGTATAATTAAAATCAAGTTATTACTCGGGTTAGACACACAGTCCAGCGGTGGACTGTGTGCACATTAAACACACTAACGTCTCGAGTTCGAGTCTTGTCCCACGCATGCTGCCTTAATAAAAATGCCTTTTTTTTGTTAACCGAACCGGTCACCACTGTTACATGTTAAGTTTATTAATAACCGGAATAATAACCAAGTTAGACACACAGTCCAGTGGTGGACTGTGTGTATGTTTAATCACAGGACACGAGTTCGAGTCCGGTCTTCTGCACCGATCCGGACAAATATCTAACTTTTTAAATAAGTCAGAAATGAAAATATTTAGTTTGTGTTTAAGTATAATAAAAATCAGTTAAGTTAACAAGTTGGACACACAGTCCAGCGGTGGACTGTGTGTTAGCATAAACCACAGGTCCCGGGTTCGAGACCTGTGGAGCGCACCGAGTCTTTGGATTAAAATCGTTTTTAAAAATAAAGGATTTTCTGTTTAATCTAATTAATATATAAATATAACTAAAAACAGAAATATTTCGGGTTAGACACGTAGCTCAGTTGGTAGAGCTGCGTGCACGCGTACGGGAGGTCTCGGGTTCGAGCCTCACTCAGCGCACATATACACGCATACGAACCGGTCAAACAGTCAAGGTCAACGGTCAACAGTCAACGGTCAACGGTCAAAAAAGTCAATTTTTTTTATTATTTTTATTTATTTATTTTAATTAAAAATCAATTAAAAATACTTAAAAATAACATTTTTAAGGTTAGAAAATAGCCTTAAACTCACAAAAATTCACCCAACAATCCTACTAAAATGGATTAATAAAACCCATTTACTTACCGAACCATAATGCTATTTATTTAGGTTAATTTCACAATGGTTAAAACCATTTCGCGTGCATTCAACATCATCAACCGAACGCACCCACTGTGAGTGAATCTTACAACTCCCCCTTTTTAATTACACGTTTTTGGGTGTGTCATGTGTCACCAAGTAATTAACTCGTTTATTTAAACTTGTGCCATACCATATCGTGATCTAAACTTAGATTGTTTATATTGTTGTGATTATGTATTTCACTTTGTCAACTTATATGAAATTCATTCATTAAGCCCATCAGTTCCTCGTGGTAGACGAGTTGAGCAACGCGTGCCTCAAAACCAATCCATTATTGTTCATGTGTGTATTATTGAGTTTATATTGTTTGTAGTTATGTCTTTCATATTATCATGTTTATGCAATTCATTCATTAGGCCCATCAGTTCCTCGTGGTAGACGAGTTGAGCAACGCGTGCCTCAAAACCAATCCATTATTGTTCATGTGTGTATTGTTTAATATTAAATTGATTTATGAATAAGTTTACATCTATTTTTACTCATGTGTGGTTGTGCACTTTATTTCATAATCAATTAAATAAACTTGTTCAAATGTTTTCCATAGGATTCACTCGCCAACTTTTTGTTGATCCAAAAACCTTTTACACATGATACAGGTGAACAGGGTGAAGCAAGGGAAACATAGGAAATGCCTTAGAAGAAAACAAAGAAGCTTAGATTGATAGTTAGAACATGTTGTAATATTTATTGTAAATTTCCATTAAATTGTATTAATGAATATGAACGTTAAAATAAATGTCATGAGCTTTGATGATAACCCAATCATGCCCCGATCACCTTTTCCGCTGCGGGTCGGGTGTGACAGGTTGGTCCCTAGTGTTTGAAAAAAAATGCACAATAGGTTCCAAGACTTCAATAGTTACATAGGTGATCACAACGATTGCAATTTTTGAACTCGTTTAGTCCTTACTTGTCACGCCCCACTAGCAGCTACAAGAAACAATAGAATTTTTGAACTCGTTTAGTCCCAGCGCCGAGACATGTATTTAAATCATCGTGGCCAACACCAACCACAAGAAACAATAATAGTACCCCAAGCAGCTACGCCTAACACAACATAGCTTGTTTAGTAATGAATATGTGCAACCGCGCTTCGCTCCAGTCGGGTTAAAAGTGTTAGGTAGTTTAGACTTGTCAGGCCAAATAGTAATATTGTCACACCCCTAATTCCACGTGTAACCCGGTGGGCCTGGTGGGGAATATTGTGACGCAATTTGATATCATCATTACCACAATACAAAATAACACAGCGGAAGTTTGGATAATTACTATTACAAACGTTTGAATGTTCAAAGTTCAAAACTAAATACAACGCTTGTAAATATCCACAGGCGGATCGAAATGTGATTACAATAGAAGTTTAATAGACTATGGCCTTCTAAGCAAGGAGTCGCAAATTCCTCTTAAGCTTCGCCGAGCACTTCCAGCCTAATTACATATACTTGTCACCTACACTTAGTCTTTTGAAAATAAGTCAGTTTTCACTGGTAAATACAATTTAACCGACTCATTTTGAAAACATTTGAAACATTTAGTGTACACAATGGTACTTTTGTTTAATAAATAACTTGGGATAAATTTTATTCATGTTATCATTTTTACATGCTAATAATACATTTAGAGCCCAAAAACTATGTCAGGATCATGATTAATCGACACACCACTTAATACCTTTAATAGGTACACCCCTAATGGGTTATAAATTTATTTTAGTATCTGTCGGGTGTATGCTTACACCCCGTGCTTAGGTCGTGGTCATTTACAATTAAATGAGCCGTGGATATCCAGGACATGATCGTTTTAACCCCCAAATGTTTAATATTGAGCAATACGAATTAAAATGGATTATTTGAATTCCTGACTCATTGGTCTTTGATCCCAAATCCAACCATGCAGTATTATTATACCGTATCCCAAGCCCGTATAAGGGAAAATAAGTTAAAAATATTTACCTATTTTGCAAATCTTTAATAAATAAGAAAATAAGTAAGGTACAGCTGTAATCAATTTAACTAGCTTGGTTACAATCTACTGGAAGCCTCTAGTCTGGAATGGATGGTATTATTAACCGATTAGTTAGCTAGCAGGTCTTTATTTAGTCATTGACTAAGACCGGCTAACTTAAAATAAGATAACAGTACGAAACGCTAGATTAAGCAATGACCGAAAAAGAATGTATTTTGGACCCGACAAGTACTAGGACTTGTATAATATGGGTTACCATTTTACATTCTGGAAATTGAGAAAATTTTGATATGGTTAAATCCGTTTCGGTTAGATTACGTAAACTATTTACATAGGCCGAACCGTACGCATATAAGCGAAACCAGGTAACCGGATGAGTCCCATACAAGTTCCATATGCCATTATGTTTAAAATATGTTAAAATATCGGTAAGTTATTAACATGTTGGCCCGTCACGATTTTAAGATAAAACTATACCTTAAAAGGGCAATTTGGTCATTTTACAACATAATAAACGGGTTATATGTAAATAGAGGTTGTGGTCAAACATTCTATAAAAACACTTATTTTATGATGTTATATCAGTAGGATATCAATTATATATGGGTTTATAGTTTAAGACCAAACTATGTCTCGAAAAGGGCATTTTTGCCATTTCACATATAATTGATAACTTATTTGGGAATCTGAGTTTGGGACATATACCTACTTTTAATAAGTTTAAAATATGTTTTGAAATCAGTAGGTATCAAGCCTTAATGCTCTAATATGGTTTTAAACCATATTATGCGCCGAAACGGCGATTAAGTCGCTAAATGACGATTTAAATGGTATTTAAGTGAAACTGTTGTTGTGACCAGGTTTGTATGACCAAAATATGTTAATTTATATATTACATCAGTAAGTATAAGGTTTTGGTCCATTAAAATGTTTAAAACCCATTTAAGGTGCCGAAAGGGCAATATCGTCATTTAAGGACATAATATGCAAACTATAGCTTTAACTCAGTTTGTAACCTGAATGAACATCCCAAATAATCATAATAATGATATTACATCAGTAGGTATTGAGTTTTGATGTCGAGTTTATTTTTAAACCATTTTATACGCCAAAAGGGCGATTTGGTCACTTTAAACGTGTTAATTATGTTAAATAATCAAACATTGTTTATGACCAGATTACTAATCATCAAAATAGGTTCATTAGCTTAACAAATCAGATTACAACTCATTTATATGTTCGTTCATGCTTTAAACCTCATTTTTATACATTAGGGGCCTTTTGCAAAAATTGGCATATTTAACGGATACTTGTGTAAAAACTCGGATTACTACATGACCATATTCTATAACTCCAGAGGGTTATCCTATATAATAACATGGTCACAATGCAACTTAAATTCAGTTTCAATGGTTGCTAATTCGGGTCAGAACTGAAAGTCAAAGCGGAGGTCATATACCGCGACTTCCGGTTGCGAACCGACTCAAGACTTGGATTTGTCGGGCCAAACAAGTTTAGAAAGTTCTAATAATACTTACTAAGTTGTTAGAGTGTTAAAATACATTTTATAACCTTCACATTGTTAATTATATACTTGCTCATAATCTGATCCGTTGACTTTCTGTTGACTTTTCCTTTGACCCGACAATTGACCAAGTAAACGTGGTAATCAGGAGGCGTCCTTTTGAGGGATTAATACCTACCTAATTACGGTCACGTAACCACATTCGTTACATATAATGACTGAGCCGTTGTGATTTTATCCTAAATTCAAAGCGTTTTTACGTCAACGCTTTCACTTGGGCTCTAAGCCTATTGAAACTGAACAAGGAGGTTAGGAATACTTACCAGAGGTCCTTGTATGAAATACTACTGACTTGGGAGCTTCTTGAAGTCCAGGAACCACCAGAAGAGAGCAAATGAGAAAATGGAAGTAAATGGGCAAAGGTTTTTATGATTCAAGGTCCTTTATATAGTGTTAGTGAAGTGAGGAGGTGAAGCCAGGTGTTAGCAAAAGTTATGAGAGGCTAACAAGTGGTTTAGGACGTGTCAAGCTCGGGAAGAAAGGTGGCATGGCGTGCAAGGTGTCAAAAACTGGAAGCTGCCAAGAATCAGTCGCTGGTGACCCCATACGGACCATAAGGCTTTTGCCTTGCGGTCCGTAAGGACCTTAAGGCGGAAAAAATAATAAATCGCATGTGGACCGTATGGGAGGAGCCATGCGGTCCGTATGCACCTTTCAAAAACCAAAATTTTGACATTTTGGCACTTTTTGTCCCCCGATGTCTTTAGACGCCATTCAAAGGTTGTAAAATACATGATGCAACTTTAGTCCCTCCCGTTTAGCACATGGCATACGAGAGTTAGCGGACACGTGTCAGATTTTTATTAGGCGGAATTTTCGAGGTGTCACATCTTCACCCCCTTAACAAAAATCTCGACCTCGAGAGTTATTCAAATATATATGGGTATTTCTATCGCATATTGGACTCGACCTCCCAAGTATATTCGGGACGTCGACGAGCATCCCATTTAACCTTCACAATAGGTACGTGCTTCCTACGAAGCTTCTTAATTTGCCGATTTTCGATCGCAACTGGTTTCTCCACGAAACGCAAGTTTTCATCAATTTGAACATCTTCATAAGGCATTGCTAGCGACTCATCGGCTAGACATTTCTTCAAGTTACTGATGTGGAAAACATCATGGATTCCATCGAACTTCTCGGGTAGCTTAAGCCTGTAAGCTACAGATCCGACACATTCGATTATCTCGAATGGTCCAATGTATATCTGGATTAACTTGCCCTTTTTCCCAAAGCGCATTACACCTTTCCAAGGTCACCTTTAACATAACCTTGTCCCTAACTTGGAACTGTAGAGGTTTACGCCTTTTGTCGGCATAACTCTTTTATCTATCAAGCTGCCTTAAGTCGATCATGGATTTGCACAATCTTATCCGTGGTTTCAAGAACGATTTCTGGTCCAGATAGTTGGGCTTCTCCAACTTCAGCCCAACATACAGGCGTCCTACATTTTCTTCCGTATAAGGCTTCAAAAGGAGCGGCCTTAATACTTGTATGATAGCTATTGTTATAAGAGAACTCGACTAGGGGTAGGTGATCATCCCAACTTCCGCCTAAGTCGATCACACATGCTCGCAGCATGTCTTCCAAGGTTTGAATGGTACGCTCACTTTGTACGTCAGTCTGCGGGTGGTAAGCAGTACTAAAATTTAGTTTCATGCCTAGAGATTGTTGAAAGCTCTTCCAGAAGTGAGATGTGTATCTTGTATCTCTATCAGATACATTGGATATCGGCACATCGTGCAAAGATACGATTTCGTCCACATAAAGCTTAGCCAACTTATCGGAGCTATATCACTCCTTAATTGGTAGGAAATGAGCCGACTTGGTTAATCTATCACAATAACCCAACTTGTGTCATTTCCACGCTTGGTTTTTGGTAACTTAGTGATGAAGTCCATAGTTACCATTTCCCATTTCCACACTGGGATTTCAAGCTGTTGTAGAACTCCTGATGGTTTCTCGTGTTCTGCCTTAATTTGAGAACACGTCAAGCACTTTGCTACATGACTGGCTATAGCTTTCTTCATACCCATCCACCAATAGCTGGGCTTTAGGTCTTGATAGATCTTGTCGCTTCCCGGATGAACCGATATTTAGAATTATGTGCTTCTTGGAGGATTACATCTCTAAGTCCTCCAAAGATCGGAACCCAGATCTGATCATTTAGCCTGAACATTCCATCCTTTCCAAATACTAATTGATCAGTAGTTGCACCTAACCCTTCCTTAGCAATGTTTTCCTCTGACATGGCTTGCTTTTGAGCATTTAGTAGCTTCTCATTCAAGCTATTTTTCAGTTCAATGCTCTTGGCATTGACCCTTAGAGGTTTAATTCTTTCCTGGTGACTAAGTGAATGAGCAACCGCTCGCCTTTCCTGGATGATATCGAATCTCACAATCATAGTCATTGAGTGTTTCCATCCAATGACGTTGCCTCATGTTCAAATCCTTTTGATTGAACAAATGTTGAAGACTTTTATGGTCAGTGTAGATGATACCTTTTTCCATATAGATAATGTCTCCAAAGTTTAAGTGCAAATACTACCGCACCCAACTCCAAATCATGGGCGGTGTAGTTTCTCTCGTGAACTTTTAATTGTCGCGATGCGTAGGCAATCACTTTGCCTCTTTGCATAAGCACACATCCCATGCCAGTGTGTGAAGCATCACAATAAACCACGAACTCTTCTACGCCTTCTGGCAAAGTTAACACCGGGGCATTGGTTAACTTGTGCTTTAAAGTTTCGAAGGATTCTTGCTGCTTTGGTCCCCGGTTGAACTTAGTATCCTTACGAGTTAAGATTGTCAAAGGAGCGGCTATTCGTGAGAAGTTTTCAATGAACCTTCGATTATAACCAGCCAATCCTAAGAAACTACGTATCTTAGAAGGTGTCTTTGGTGCTTCCCAATTCATTATTGCTTCTATCTTTGAAGGATATACTTGAATACCACGTTCAGTTACTACATGACCAAGGAACTGAACCTCACGTAGCCAGAATTCACATTTAGAAAATTTTGCTTACAACTTTTCTTGACGTAGTATTTCAAGAATGCACCTTAAATGTTTCTCGTGATCAGATTGATTACGAGAGGAAATAAGTATGTCGTCTATGAAGACAATGACAAACTTGTCTAAGTATGGCTTGCAGACTCTATTCATGAGATCCATGAATGCTGCTGGTGCATTAGTGAGCCCAAAAGGCATCACTAGGAATTCGTAATGTCCATATCTCGTTCTGAAGGCACTCTTTGGGACATCTTCATTTCTAACTTTAAGTTGGTGATATCCCGACCTTAAATCAATCTTCGAGAAGTAACTTGCACCTTGCAATTGATCAAACAAATCATCGACCTTGGGCAAAGGGTAACGATTCTTGATGTTATCTTATTGAGTTCACAGTAATCAATGCACATCCGCATTGATCCGTCCTTTTTAACGAATAGGATAGGAGCTCCCAGGGCGAAGACTAGGTTGAATAAAACCTCTCTCTAAGAGTTCATCCAATTGGGTTCTCAATTCTTTCATCTCGGTAGGTGCTAAACGGTATGAAGCTTTAGCTATGAGAGCTGCTCCAGGTATGATGTCAATTCGAAACTCTACCTGCCTATCAGGAGGTAGGCCAGGTAATTCTTCTGGGAACACGTCTGGGTATTTAGAGATGATAGGAATATCTTCAATCTTTGGTTTTGGGTTCATCAATGGTGACTTGTGCCATGTAGATGGCATAACCCTTCTACATACATCTGTATTCAGAGATGATAGGAATATCTTCAATCTTCGGTTTGGGTTCATCAATGGTGACTTGTGCCATGTAGATGGCATAACCCTTCTACATACATCTGGATGCCTCAAGCAATCTGCTTTATCAGGCAATTCGAAAGTGTTTGTCTCCATGAATGGTAAGGATTTTACCAGACGGGGATTTGATTTCAATGAGTTTCTTATCGCAGGCAATGCGAGCTTGGTTATGTGATAACTAGTCCATGCCTAAGACTACATCAAATCCTGCTAGATTCATAGGTAAAAGAGAGACATGGAGAGAATGATTCTTGATGGATATGAAGCATCCGTCAAGAACAGAAGAAGCAGTTTCTATAGTTCCATCACCGAGCTCTACTTCATAAGTTATGTCTAGAGTTCTTACGGCAAGTTTAATAGTTTACTAAACTTATGATCTACAAATGATTTATCAGCGCCCGAATCGAAAAGAACTCTAGCAAAAGTGTCGTTGATAAGGAACGTACCCGTTATGACTTTATTATCATTCACTGCTTCCTTGGCACTCATTTGGAAGGCTCTAGCTGTGCCTTTCTTTGCTTCAGTAGTTTTGGTCTTTCCTTTAGCATTTGCCTTAGGGCAATTTATTTTGATGTGGCCCTTCTCACCACATCCATAGCATGTAGCATCTTTTATATTTCGGCACTCATGTGACCGATGCCCTGTTTTCTTGCAGATATTACACTGCTTTGGTTTCTGATCTAAGCGACACTGTCCATAGTGTTGCTTTCCACATGTCTTGTAGGTGGGTTTGTCGCTCCACTTCTGATTATCCTTGCTGAACCCATGTTTACCCTTTTCGTTAAACCTTTGGGAGTTGTTATCCTCCCGCTTCCTCTTTCCCTCATTGTCAGTCTTAATTGACATTTGCCTCACATAGTCCTGTGTGAGGGAGAGGGATAGTTCCACAACAGACTTGTAGGTGCCAGGCAGCACTGCTTTAACCATACTTCTGATCTCATGAGCTAACCCATTGATAAAACGCGCGATGCATTTGGGTTCAGGAGTGACAAGATAAGGTACCAGCCTTGAAATAGAATTGTAGTCGGTGACAAACTTCCGAAAAACTCAATATTTCCACCTCGTGAGGTGGGCAGTAGGTATCCTTCACCAGCTCTACAAATTTTGACCAACTTAGATTGTAGAGATGTACTTTGCCCGTAGACTGGACTAAAGCTTTCCACCAGATAGGGGCATCACCCTTGAATGATTGAGATACATACTTAACAATGTTCTTATTAGCGTAACCGTTGATATCCACTACCGTCTCCATCGTCTAACAACCTTACATATTCTACAGCTCCTTTTTCCCAAAATCACGGGGTCTACCAGATACAAAGTACTTGTAGGAGAAACCATCATTGTCAGAGTGGGTCTTTTTATGATGCTCTTCACTTTTGGCTATGCTTTTCACATTTGAAGAGTGTACCTCACTCTCTTTTGGCTTTGACTGATGTGGCTAGGATTGAGGTTTAGAAACATGCTTGGAGTGAGAAGCACTCAACTCAGGTTGCTGTGCAGACCTATCCTTCAAGGCCTTGCCAATTTCTGCGGCAATAAGGTCTCTTAAGTCGTTCTTACTAATGATGATATTCTCATTGGCATCATCGTCGTTGCGTTTGCTATTAACTTCATTAGAATCCACCATTGTTGCAACTTAATTCTAATATCGAGATCAATTTGGTCAGTTGCTATGGTGTGTCCTTTTTCACGACATAGTTCTATGACCATACAGAATTTAGATAAAAGACGTGGTATGTATATATATATATATATATATATATAACCTAGGTCTCAAAGGACCATCATAGGCATTTATGGATTGGACATAGTCCAAAATGTATCAGATAGTGGACCAAATGTCACTACCGTCATTGTCACTAGGGACAATATATCACTGCACATTGGCTTTACACTACTATTGAGTGTTTGAATGCTTTTAACTAGGATCTAACATGATCACTTAAGCGATAAGGCATGGACATTGCCATTATCCAGGTGACAATATATATCACAGGGATTTTAAGAGTTAACTCCACATTGGAAGCCAATATAGAGGGATGATATATTTGGAAGTTGAACATTGTTCAGCTTTGCTAGACAAAAGGTTACCTTCAAAAATTTTTATTTGCCAATTTAATTGATCATAGTTATTGGCTGATAGATCTTTGAATAATATAGCGGATTAATAAAACTTGAATAAAATCATGATGATTGATTGAATGAAATATGTAACAAAAAAATTTTACTAGAAAGAACATTACATAGTTGCCTAAATATAAGATTTTGAAATAACAAAAGTAGTTCACGCAGGAACCTTAAAAGAAATAACAATGTCCTTGCAGGGACTTTTTTTTTAAATTTAAAATTACATAAATGAAAATACAAAAACTATTCATCCTTCCTCCCTTTCACAGCTTTATAGAGTCTCTTGATAAATTTGGTTGTTTTCTTCTCTGACTTCTTAACTTGTTGCCGCATTTCCCTGACCTGATCTAAGGCCTCATTAATAGCCTCGAGTGGTACTTGCGGTTAGGGTTGAGGCTGAGGTGGAGGTGGTTGCGGCTGAGGCGCAACTGGATACAGATATCCATAAGGTGGATACCCAGGAGCAACATAAGGAGGTGGGTAATTAGGGTAAGGGGAATGATAAAGGGCATTGTGCATGGCTGCTTCAAGATACGGGTCATATGTAGGAGCAGTAAAATCAGCACCATAGCCAGATAAATCTGGATAGGTGGGAATCGGGTCACCTAAACCTGTTGATGACGGCTGAACTGTCGGTTGTGGCACCGGATCACAGTAGGTTGTGGGGTTGGAACCGCTACAGGTGAAGTATTTGAGGGTCCACCCATTTGTGGGTCCTCAGGGATGATAGGGTAAGATGGTGGCAAAGGTGGTAGCGAGCCCGACCTTTGACCAACACGCACCAACATGCGTCCACCACGTCTTCGGCGTGGTTGTGATGATGACTCAGGTGGTGGCTGAGATTGTTCCACCTGTTGGATAGGTTCATCTTCGATTTGAGGATGTGTTGATGGAGCATGATGTTGGGGAGTGTTGTGGTAGGAGGGTGTGTTGACGAACACATATTGTGCCCATCTTTGTTCATAATCATCAGGACCTTGATACGGAGATCTTGCCAAAGAGTTCAAGCCACTAGACAGCTCAATGCATGACCATATGATCCGGTTTGTGGAAATGCCTCCGGATCGAAATCCTCATCCATATGTGTTGCCAGTCGACTGGAGGGGTTTCAGGTGAGGGTTGGTTAACGGGGTTGACAAAGTTAAAACTAAAGAACTCTTGGTGAGAATGGGAATGAGAATGGTGTGATTGGTGGGAATGGTGAGAATGGTAAGAATGTTGGGAGTGTGATTGAGGCGGAGAGTATTCGTGCGAGATGGAATGTCTATACGGTTCAAATGGAGACGAAGAGTCTCCGGATCCTTTGTAAGGGTTGTGATCAGGCACATCAGCTGCTCCAGTTAGAGAAGGTCTGAAAGGTGGTCTGAAAGATGGTCCTGTCATAGAAGGTCCGCCCCTCATGGGACCCTTGCCTTTTCCTCCGCGTCTAAATTTGGGTGGCATTATTCCTGCTTCAAAAAAAAGTTAAACAAAATACAAAGCTAGAATAAAAGATGGAAAATGATTAAGCCTAGCTCAAATTCTAGACTCGGAAGTCTAAAAGATATGTGTTAATATGTATTCCCGAGATTAAACACAAAAGGCTAGTGTTTAATTCACTCGAGAGTTGGCTCTGATACCAACCTGTCACACCCCTAATTCCATGTGTAACCCGGTGGGCCCGGTGGGGAATATTGGGATACAAATTTATATCATCATTACCAAACAATACAAAATAACACAGCGGAAGTTTGGATAATTACTATTACAAACGTTTGAATATTCAAAGTTCAAAATTAAATACAACGCTTGTAAATAGATCCACATGTGGATAGAAATGTGATTACAATAGTCTTTTAAAAATACGTCAGTTTTCACTGGTAAATACAATTTAACGACTCATTTTGAAAACATTTGAAACATTTAGTGTACACAATAGTACTTTTGTTTAATAAATAACTTGGGATAAATTATATTCATGTTATCAGTTTTACATGCTAATAATACATTTAGAGCCCGAAAACTATGTCTGGATTTTGATTAATCGACACACCACTTTAATAACTTTAATAGGTACACCCCTAATGGGTTATAAATTTATTTTAGCATATGTCGGGTGTATGCCTACACCCCGTGCTTAGGTCGTGGCCATTTACAATTAAATGAGCCGTGGATATCCAAGACATGGTCGTTTTAACCCCCAAATGTTTAATATTAAGAAATACAAATTAAAATGGATTATTTGAATTCCCGACTCATTGGTCATTGATCCCATATCCAACCATGCGGTATTATCCGAAGCCCGTATAAGGGAAAATAAGTTAAAAGTATTTACCTGGTTTGCAAATCTTTAATAAATAAGAAAATAAGCAAAGCACAGCCGTAATCAATTTAACTAGCTTGGTGACAATCTACCGGAAGCCTCTAGTCTGGAATGGATGGTATTATTAACCGATTAGTTAGCTAGCGGGTCTTTATTTAGTCATTGACTTAGACCGGCTAACTTAAAATAAGATAAGGGTACGAAACACTAGATTAAGCGATGACCGAAAAAGAATGTATTTTGGTCCCGTCAAGTACTTGGACTTGTATAATATATGTTACCATTTTACATTATGGAAATTGAGAATATTTTGATATGGTTAAACCCGTTTCGGTTAGATTACGTAAACTATTTACGTAGGCCGAACCGTACGCATATAAGCGAACCGGGTAACCGAGTGAGTCCCATACAAGTTCCATCTCCCATTATGTTTAAAGTATGTTAAAATATCAGTAAGTTATTAACATGTTGGCCCGTCACAGTTTTAAGATCAAACTATGCCTTAAAGGGCAATTTGGTCATTTTACAACATAATAAACGGGTTTATATATAAAACTGATGTTGTGGTCATAAAAATTCTATTAAAACACTTACTTTATGATGTTATATCAGTAGGATATCAATTATATGTACGGTTTATAGTTTAAGACCAAACTATGTCTCGAAAAGGGCATTTTGGTCATTTCACATATAATTGATAACTTATTTGGGAATATGAGTTTGGGAATGTACCTACTGTTAATAAGTTGAAAATATGTTTTGACATCAGTAGGTATCAAGCCTTAATGCTCTAATATGGTTTTAAACCATATTATGCGCCGAAACGGTGATTAAATCGCTAAATGACGATTTAAATGGTATTAACTGAAACTGTTGTTGTGACCAGGTTTGTACGACCAAAATATGTTAATTTATATATTACATCAGTAAGTATAAGGTTTTGGTCCATTAAAATGTTTAAAACCCTTTTAAAGTGCCGAGAGGGCAATTATCTTTATTTAAGGACATAATATGCAAACTATAGCTTAAACTCAGTTTGTAACCTGAATGAACATCCCAAATACTCCAATAATGGTATTACATCAGTAGGTATTGAGTTTTGATTCGAGTTTATTTTATATGCCAAAAGGGCGATTTAGTCACTTTAAACGTGTTAATTACGTTAAATAATCAAACGTAGTTTATGATTAGATTACTAATCATAAAAATAGGTTCATTAGCTTAACAAATCAGATTACAACTCATTTATTAGTTTGTTCATGCTTTAAACCTCATTTTTATACATCAGGGGCCTTTTTTCAAAAATTGGCACATTTAACGGATACTTGTGTAAAAACTCGGATTACTACATGACCATGTTCTATAACCCCAGAGGGTTATAATATATAATAACATGGTCACAATGCAACTTAAATTCAGTTTCAATGGTTGCTAATTCGGGTCAGAACTGAAAGTCAAAACGAATGTCAAATACCACGACTTCCGGTTGCGAACCGACTCAAGACTTGGATTTGTCGGGCCAAACATGTTTAGACATGTTCTAATAATACTGACTAATTTGTTAGGGTGTTAAACACATTTTATAACCTTCACATTGTTAATATATACTTGTTCATAATCTGACCCGTTGACTTTCTATTGACTTTTCCTTTGACCCGACAATTGATCATGTAAACGTGGTAATCAGGAGGCGTCCTTTTGAGGGATTAATACCTACCTAATTACGGTCACGTAACCACATTCATTGCATATAATGATTGAGCCGTTGTGGTTTTATCCTAAAGTCAAAGCGTTTTTACGTCAACGCTTTGACTTGGGTTCTAAGTCTATTGAAACTGAACAAGGGTGGTTAGGAATAACTTACAAGAGGTCCTAGTATGAAATACTACTGACTTGGGAGCTTCTTGAAGTCCAGGAACCACCATAAGAGAGCAAATGAGAAAATGGAAGTAAATGGGCAAATGTTTTTATGATTCAAGGTCCTTTATATAGTGTTAGTGAAGTGAGGAGGTGAAGCCATGTGTTAGCAAAGGTTATGAGAGGCTAACAAGTGGTTTAGGATGTTTCAAGCTCGGGAAGAAAGGTGGCATGGCGTGCAAGGTGTCATAAACTGGAAGCTGCCAAGAATCAGTCGCATGGTGACCCCATGCGGACCGTAAGGACCTTAAGGCGGCAAAAATAATAAAACACATGCAGACCGTATGGGAGGAGCCATGCGGTCCATATGCACCATTCAAAAACCAAAAATTTTCCATTTTGGCACTTTGGTCCCCCGACTTCTTTAGACGCCATTCAGAGGTTGTAAAATACATGATGGCGACTTTAGTCCCTCCCGTTTAGCACATGGCATACGAGAGTTAGCGGACACGTGTTGGATTTTTATTAGGCAAAATTTTCGAGGTGTCAAACTGTCCACAATATTCACCGACAAAATAGTAAGAACTTGTGTGTTTGTGGGATATTGCAAGTGTTAGGTGTCTAATAAGAATATTTACCTAAAACATTGTTCATATTCATATGTATATAAAATATGTTTTCCCCCTTAAGTATTTGATAAAACATTCGTAAAAGATGGCCCATGAAATTCACCTGATAATATAGCTCACGGTATGCAAGTAATGTAACAATAAAGCTAGTCCAGTCCTAGTATCAGTATTGTACGATTAATCACCAAAAATTGATTTCAAATCGGTAATTGCTATCTACATAGCACAAATGTGAATATTCATCCGATAATGGGCTAATAGCCTTAATGTATGACGTTGGGTGATGTCTTAGTTTCAAAACTAAGTTTGGCTTTCGTGCACCGTATTTTGTGTCAATCACGGTTGGTCGTTCTAGGAGTTAGGATAATGGTATGATCATATACAATGTCAAAACTTGTTGAATAATATAAAATGATTTGTTTTATAAAGAAAATTTCTACATTAAAGGGGTCTAGTTCGCTCAAGCGACAGTTCCATGTTTTTATAGTTTGAGGGTTAACCAAACAATAATGCAATTCACCGCAATTACTCGATTTACCCAAGAAAAGTTCGGATTTGCTCCCAACTTTCCCATTATCGCCAATTTGTCATGAAATGCTTAAAAGTTCCAGCAGGTTCGTTAAACTATTATTTGCTGTTTTTGTTAAAATGATATTTTTATTGCAAATTTTCATAACTATATATGTCCGAATTTAATTAAATTTTGGAAATTTTATATAAGATCTAACTGATATATATATATATATAATATTTGAAAAACTATTTTTAGAAAATATTAAATTTCTTTATCAAGCTCAATAATTTAGTTTAAAAAATATGCTTAATATATTAAACTTATGCTAAATACAGACTCTCTGCAAAATTTGGGAACTTATTGATATCGTTTGCTATTTTTCCCGAATTAAGCTATTAAATACTAATATATTCACCAAATATTCTCCAATACTACAAAATCTCAAATTTTGTAGAAAATCTATTTTTACTGTATGTGATCATCTTGTAAAATTTCATGAGCTAACAATACTGGTGCCACAGTTTGTGCTCAATCAAAGTTCTAGTGCCCCTAATTTCAGTTTTCGGTGTTTACATTTCGTTTCTCGAGTCCGTATGCAATTTCTAGGCTTCCAGATTTTGAGTAAGACTACATACCACACTTATAGACCATATATAACACAAACATGTATATTACATGTCACACCCTGAATTTTGGTGGGCTCAAACGGTGGGTTTATGCGTGACGATTGATAACAGTTTCACAATTGGCTATGGAAGATATGATGATGAATTATTAAATATAAAAGCATGAAATATATTACATAATTTATAACAAGTTGTTCGGTACAAAATATCCAACAAGGTAGGATTAAAAGAAAAGGGACTTTGAGACATCGTAGGTCTTTAGCCGTGTCACAAATTCCAAAGCTTATGGCCGAACCGAGTCTAGCCTATTTATTGTGGTTTGTCAGCTACAATTAATCTTTAAAAATACGCTCACTGGTAAATAATATTATCTGAAACTTTTTTAGAAAACATTTGAAAAAGATTTTTTTATTCACTATTCTTTGGGATAAGTTCGTGTTACCGAATTTTAAGTTTGTCGAACGTTCGGAACCAACATTATAAGTAGTATGTGATTAATATATACACCAATTATTTGTGTCTGTCAGGTGTATGCCTACACCCCGCACTTAATGGCCATTTGAAACTAAATGAATCAGAACGTCGGATATGGTACTAGTAACCCCCAAAGGATTAATGAGTTATCAAACAAAACAGATTTAAACAAATACCCACATCTGTAAGAATTTGCTCATTTGCATTACCCGTACCAAGAAGCATTTGCCATATCCCAAGTTTTAGTGTAAAATGGCTAAAAGAATTTCCCCTTGCTAGCTATCTAAAATAATGTATTTGGTTCTCGCAGCGAAGCCGTATTTAAACTTTATTATACTTAGGCGCAATTATCTGGAGGGCTCTATAGTTCGGAATGAATAGATATAATACCTGTTAGAATGTTTACGGGTCATTGGTAAGTCTTTTGACTTGACCCGTTAACTTTTAGAATAATGCTCGGTTTCACAAGATTAGCATTGACCGAATAGAATGTGGTTTATGCCCGTCTGAGTAAGAATACTCGTGTGATATGGAGTATTTAACCAAACATTCTAATTTGTAAAGGTTTTGAAAGTATTTGACCCGTTATGACTAGTTTATACGAATTATGTCTGTATAACTAGTCATATGCCCGGGTTGTCAAGTGGGTCTATGACGAGTCCGATATGTCAAAACACATTTTATGATGTTATATGATTAGTCTTAAGGTCGGAATGCAGATTACATAAGCTTGTAATGAACTTATTTGCTTTTATGCCGAAAAGGACATTTTAGACCTTTTTGAGAACTATGTATTTGACTCGTCGTTTGACCCGTCCATGTTTGATTTAACCCGTCTAAATGTGATGACCAGAAGGCATAATCATAAGGAATTATTCCTTATGATATGATGATCATGCGACAAGTTTTTAATAAAGCTTTAGGTTGACCAAACAGGTCAGAATAGAAAGTCAAAGTGTTTGACTTTTGACTAGGAATTAAGTGCTAAACTGAATATGACGAGTTTGACATGTCAAAATACATTTATAGTTCTATATAAACTGATTTGGTGTCAAAACTTTTAGTTATAATACTGATAAGTCTTTGTTGTAAAATGCATATATTGTGTTTTGACTTTTATTTAATACATACTTGACTTTTCATTTCAACCACTTAACGTGATGATCAAAGGGTGTAATCACAAGGGATTACCAACTTTATTATAACAATCACGTGGTTGGTTTTAATCGGGTTTTACATCGATCTAATGGGTCAGAATCGAAAGTCAAAACAAAAGTCAAATTGTTTGACTTTCGACTAGGAATTGAATGTTAAACTGAAATTAACTAAAGAAGAGGACTTACTAGTCTTTCTGAACTCTTAGGATACTAACAGACCACCAAAGGGTCTATTAAAATATTCGACTAACAAACCACCAAAGGGTTTATTAAGATTCGTCTCGACTAACAAACCACCAAAGGGTTTATTAAGATTCGTCTCGACTAACAGACCACCAAAGGGTCTTTTAAAATATTCTACTAACAAACCACCAAAGGGCTTATTAAAATACAGTTTCTGTCGTTCCCCAAACTTCCCCACAAATATTGGAATTTTGGTAACGGGATTGTCAATCCTATGGCACCATAACATAATACTGGTCAGCTTGGTCAAAGTTAATGAATTTATCATTGTCATATTCAATGCACCATCAAGTTTAGTACAATGTAAGCATGTTTTTCTATATAAACCAGGTACTATGTATACTAGGTATTTAAACCATGTATAGTGTTTTGAAATCATAAAAATTGTGATAGGCACATATAAATCACCCTAAAACATTTGAAAAACGTAAAATGAGGAGAACTATGTACATACATGGATTGTGTATATGTCTTGTTCAAATTTTTAAGCAAAGCTCAAGTGATTCAAGTGTTTCTTGTGTTATAGGAATGTTTAGAACTCTAGTAGGAGTCTTCTGATTATTCGAAACAAGCTCCAAAGAGAGGAGAGAAAGAAGATTGAAATGAGCAAGTTTGAATGAACAAATATCATGGCTATATAAAGTGATCAAAGGATCACCAAATCAAGCCTAGTGTCCAATGAGTCATTATGAACTGATCAGTGGCATCACACTTGTCCAAAGGAGGTGAATTCGTGGCAAAATCGCGACTTGGAGGCCTAGAAATGCAGCTGAATGACAACTAACATTCTGCTGTACTGGGTGTCCCTTACGGGCGGTAAGGGTTAGGGTCTTACAGTCTGTAAGACCTTCTGAAAGCAAATGTTTCATTTTTAGGCAGTTTCAGCCCCTGGACTTTTATTTTCATTTGTTTGCCATTTTTAACCCTTCTAACTTGTAATTGAAGTTATATGATGGTTATAAAAGCATATGAAACTTGGATCTTGTTCCGAATATGTCTTCAATATGTTTCGCTCGATCTTACAATTACGTATTTTGTAAATAAAATACAAAATTTTATTAAATACGAAAACGATCGAGAGTGTAAAATGGTTGAAATTTTTGCAGATGTTACAGTCTCCCATCCTTTAGGAAATTTCGTCTCGAAATTTATCCGTAGGAGACTGTTTGCATAAGGTTGGAATGATTGATAGATATGTTTTGGCTTTAGATTCCAAATATGCGGAGCATCATTTGGTATTGGAATTGGAGATAGTGTATTAGTGTTGATTTCCAAAATATCTCAAGGTTCTATAACCTCTCACTAGTTGTTCAGAAGGTATTTGACATTTAAAGTGGATGAATGTGGAATGTGTTGCCAAGTTCATGGCAAAAATTAGTTTTGTATGGAATTAGTCATACGATACTAGTTTGTGTCAAGCAATTGTCTTGCTTGGAATCTAGGGTTCTATATATTTGCATATAGAGACCCAACAAGATCTTCCATGTGAAGCATAACTCTATCATTCCCCCAGTGGATACTTCCTTAAATAATGCAGGAAGTGGGAATGATGGATTAATGAGTAGTTTATTCATTTCCTGATGGATACTTCCTCAAACACTATCAGAAGTGAAATGAAGGATTGATAAATGGATTTATTCATTTCCCGCTAGATACTTCCTCAAATAATATTAGAAGTGGAAATGAAGGAATGCTAAATGGATTATTCATTTCCCAGTGGATACTTCCTCAAATAATATCAGAAGTGGGAATGAAGGATTGGTAAATGGGTTATTCATTTCCCAGTGGATACTTCCTCAAATAATATCAGAAGTGGAAATGAAGGATTGATAAATGTATTTAATAATTTCCTAGTGGATACTTTCTTAAAACTAATATCAGAAGTGGAAATGAAGGATTGATAAATGGATTATTCTTTTCCTAGTGGATACTTCCTAAAACAATATCAGAAGTGGAAATGAAGGATTGATAAATAGATTATTCATTTCTCAGTGGAAATTTCCTCAAATATCAGAAGTGGAAATGAAGGATGACTTCTTGTCGCTTGAGTTGTCTTAGCGGATAATTTCTTGTCGCCCTTGCGATGAAGGTTACCCTTTTTGACCTAAGACTCAGTCAGGGCAGCAGCTAGTTCGATAGCCTATCGAACAGTAGTAGGGTTACTACCAGTAACAATGTCCTGAATAGGATCAGGCAAGCCATCGATGTATTTCTCAATCGCCTTATCCAAAGGCGTCACCATCATCGGACAATGCCTTTTTGCGTTTATCGGTATCCGGAACATGTATGAACATCCAAAAATTTTTATAATCATTAAAATATCATATTTTAGTGATTGGAATTCAAAAATATCATTCGATACGCATTTACGGTCATACACGCGTTCGTTACGCTTTTCGTCGTAATTAACCGAAAACCGCAACCGTACGATCAAACGAACTGACCTATGGAACATTTTTGAACATATTTCAAGTTCACTATACTTTATTGTCCGTATAAAGCTTAAAAATGGGGTTCACGGGTGTTAAAAGTGCAAAAACGCGTCGAAAAACAAGTTTGTAGGCTGTAGAACCATTTCTGCCAATTCTGCTATTTTGGCTTCTGGCAGGGCGCAAGTCCCTTAGCCTAAACGACTGGTGGGAGTTGTCCGAAGATTATCGCGTATTTTCTGACTTTCTCGGTTGTGTCGTGAATGAGTTCAGGTCCAGTAAACCGAGACTCTCCAACTTCATTCCAACAGATAGGTGAACGACATTTTCGACCGTATAAAGCTTCGAAAGGCGCCATGTTAATGCTGGCGTGATAACAATTGTTATAGGAGAATTCGACCAATGGGAGATGCGAATCCCAACTACCACCAAAATCGATCACACAAGCTCTAAGCACTTCCTCCAATGTTTGAATCGTCCTCTCAGATTATCCATCCATTTTGTCACACCCCGACCCGCAGCGGAAATAAGAGTAGGGGCATAATTGGGTTATCACCAAAGCTCATGATGTTTACTAATATGTTTCATATTTATTAAATCCAAATTACATTTCAAAGTTCAAGCCAAATTCATACAATACAAGGAAAAGAAAGATTAACTAAACAAATCCATAATCTAAACTGGTTTATTCTTCTAGGCCGCCCTAAATGTTTCTTGCTTCAACTTGATCACCTGTATCATGTGTAAAAATGGGAAATTTTGGGTCAACAAAAGTTGGCGAGTGAACCTTGTTTAAAACATTTGTTATTGATTAATTATTGTAATTTAATTTAGGAAAAATTGTGCAATAATCATATATGAACAAATGTATGTAAACATAACAATCACAAACCACCTTGCTTAAACATGATATAGAAGTAACAATGTATGTGTTGGCAATGTCCCGTTCACGCTCATAGGTAATGGGGAACGGACGGCCTATGCTAATGTATGTGAGATCAAGGCTCAATCAAACGGAGCCGATCTTATGTTGGCAACGCCTGGTTCACGCTCATAGGTAATGGGGAACAGCTCACGCTCATAGGTAATGGGGAGCGGCGGCCTATGAAATGCATGTACTGAAATGACAACATTAATCTAAACTTTAACCACACAGTCAATTGATACACCTTGAATACACATTGATCATAAACATGATGGATGCACAATGATTAATTATAATAAATAAGTACGACACATGATACACCCCAAAATGTGATTAAAACGGGGAATTTGTAGAGATTCACTCACATTGGGTGCGTTTGCTTGAGGATTGCTGAATGCGCACGAGTTTAAGGGATTGATCGACGAGAGGTAACTAACCAAAAAAAATAACGAAAGGTAGAGTAAGTGTGTGGATTTTATTAACTATTTTAATAAGATTTTTGGGTATAAATTTGCGAGTTTAAGGCTACTTTCTAACCTTGAAAACGTTATTTTTAAGTATTTTTAATTGATTTTTAATTTAAATAATTGATTAAAATAAATAAAATAAATAATAAAAAAAAAAGTTGACTTTGACCGTTGACCGAGAGCGTTGACCGTTGACCGTTGACCGTTACTGTTGACCGGTTTAATTGTGTGAAATTGTGCGCTGAGTGAGGCTCGAACCCGAGACCTCCCGTACGCGTGCACGCAGCTCTACCAACTGAGCTACGTGTCTAACCCGAAATAATTCTGTTTTTAATTATACTTATACACTATTTACTTTAAACCGAAAATTATTTATTTTTCTTAAAAAGCTTTTAAACTCATCGGACCGGTGCTGACCACAGGTCTCGAACCCGGGACCTGTGGGTTAGCGTACACACAGTCCACCGCTGGACTGTGTGTGTCACTTGGTTATTAACTCGGTTTTTATTATACTTAACATATACTGTGCGTCGACCCGGTTCAGTTAAAAAGGCGGATTTTTATTTCAAATGGGTAAAGCTGGGACAGGATTCGAACTCGCGTCTCGTGTATGTTTGTTGCACACAGTCCACCGCTGGACTGTGTGTCTAACCCGTTTATTAAACCGATTTTAATTATTCTTATATTATACCACACTTCGTCTTCTTCATTCAAAACATCATCATCGATCAAAGGACTGTTATTTGCTTAGTTAGTTCAATGAAGGTTATGAGACATCGAAAAGAAAATGAATGGAAAGAGATTGGAGAGTTGATTGTACCGACTGCTCGCTTTTCTTCAGACGTCCGGCAAGGTCGTCGGCTCCGTCTTGGTGAGTTGCGGCTGATAGAATCTACCAACAATTTGGAAGGATTAGATGTGAAGTAGGACTACTGGGTAATGACTAATCAGTGAAACAGAAGAATCATACCGATAATCAGCAGTTCCCCTGAAAGTTCAGAATTTCTCCGGCGAATCAGATAATCCGGCAACGTCGACTGCAAAGGATTCTGGGTGAGGGATTTATATTAGAATTTGTCTAATAAAGGAATGAGCCAGAAAAATCGAAGTTTTTACCGTGCAGGTGGAAGTCTCGGTTTTCCGGCGACTTGCAGATGTTTTCCGGCGAGTTAAATTTCGTCGAGAAAAGGTGCGATTTGAGAGTGAATGGTTTTCTGGTGAATTGTGGGTGAATTTATAGGGTAGCATCGAGATGAATGGGGTCTGAATTCGGTCTTAATTCGAAGTCAACCATTCTCCGGCGATTATGGATGATGACGCGGTTCCAGACGTTGGCTAGCTGTCGCTGGAGTCAACTAATTGGTTAAATTGAGCGATTGCGTAATTTATGGGCGAAGTCGTCGGAATTTCCGACGACAGCTGTTTGGGCGCAAGTTGACTGAGTTTGAATTCCGCAATCATTATTTGATTTAATAAATCCATTATCTTAACAGAAATCAAAGTGGCGGAGTGGTTTATTGTGTGAGAGTTAAGACTTTGAGGAAATATCCGGCTGACCCGGGTTCGACTCCCGGCAGCTGGTTTTCCTTTTTAATTAACTCATTTTTATATTTTTAAGATTTTAATTTATATCTTTTGATTTATTGATCAGTTATGAATCGTTTAAAATTAAAATAAGCCGCAAATGAACAACAAAAATTAAAACTGATTGTTCGGTCATTAAACGAAGCGGGTTTCGAAAACCCGTTTTTCGACAAATGTTACAGTATCCCCTACTTTTAGGAATTTCGTCCCGAAATTTAAGTAGTAGTAGATACAGGAAAAAGGTGTGGGTATTTTTCGCGCATTGAGTCTTCACGTTCCCAAGTAAACTCAGGTCCTCGTTTCGACTCCCAGCGTACCCTGACAATTGGGATGCGGCTTCTTCTCAAACGTTTTTCTCCAAAGTCCATAATTTCTACTGGTTTTTCAATAAAATGCATAGATTCATCAACTTGAATGTCTTCTAGAGGAATATGGAGATTTTCATCGGCAAGACACTTCTTCAAGTTCGATACGTGGAATGTGGGATGAATTCTGTTGAGTCCCTCCGGTAAGTCAAGCTTGTAGGCTACAGGTCCTACCCTCTCGAGTATTTTGAAAGGACCTACGTAGCGTGGTGCTAGCTTGCCTTTTTGGCCGAAACGAACTACTCCCTTCCACGGCGATACCTTTAAGAGTACTTGATCGCCAACGTTAAACTCCAAGGGCTTTCGTCGCTTGTCAGCATAGCTCTTTTGACGACTTTGTGCCGCTAACAGGTTGTTTCGGATTTGATGAATCTTGTCAGTTGTCTCTTGTATTAATTCTGGACCGGTGATTTGAGCTTCTCCAATTTCGTGCCAACATATTGGTGATCGGCACTTACGACCATATAAAGCTTCGAACGGTGCCATGCCGATACTAGAATGAAAGCTGTTGTTGTACGAAAATTCGACTAATGGTAAGTGAGAGTCCCAATTCCCCTTGAAGTCTATGACACATGCCCGGAGCATGTCTTCAAGAGTTTGAATGGTGCGTTCAGATTGACCATCAGTTTGGGGGTGATAGGCAGTGCTGAGATCCAATCGCGTACCCAAAGCGGCTTGTACAGCTTGCCAGGTTCGTGAAGTGAAACGACCATCGCGATCTGATATAATGCTTAAAGGTACACCATGACGGCTTACGATTTCACTGATGTAAATGCGGGCTAGCTTCTCATTTTTGAAGTCCTCGCGAATTGGAATGAAGTGAGCTGATTTTGTAAGGCGATCAATGATTACCCATATTGTGTCGTACCCACCAGGAGTGCGAGGTAACCCGGTGACGAAGTCCATGGTTATATTTTCCCACTTCCATACGGGTATTTCAGGTTGGACCAGAAGTCCTGAGGGTCTTTGGTGTTCAGCTTTCACTTTTGAACAGGTAAGGCACTTGGAAACAAAAACAGCAATATCCTTCTTCATGCCAGGCCACCAGTAGGTGTATCGAAGGTCTTGATACATCTTGTCGCTCCTGGATGTACAGAGTATCGTGTCCTGTGAGCCTCTTTCATAAGGGTATCGCGAAGATTGTTGTGATCAGGAATCCATAGGCGATCGAGATAATACAGAATGCCGTCAGATTTTGTTTCGAGTTTAAGTTCTGCTCCACAAGATAACTCATTGCGTATGTCGTATTCTGTTATGGAAACATGTTGAGCTTCTCGGATCTGGTCTTTGATGTTGGTCATGATTTGCGAACATAGAAGACGAATGGAGTTCGCATAACCTTTTCGACTGAGTGCATCAGCCACCACATTTGCCTTGCCAGGATGATACCGAATTTCGCAGTCATAATCATTAAGAAGTTCGACCCATCTTCGTTGCCTCATATTCAACTCCTTTTGGTTAAAGATATGTTGGAGGCTCTTGTGGTCAGTGTAAATCTCACACTTGGTACCATAGAGGTAATGTCTCCATATCTTAAGAGCGAATACAACGGCGCCAAGTTCTAGGTCGTGAGTAGTGTAGTTCTTCTCATGAGTTTTGAGCTGCCTAGAAGCATAGGCTATCACTTTTCCCCTCTGCATTAAGACACAGCCTAATCCCTGTCCTGATGCGTTGCAATATACTACAAAGTCTTCGCAACCTTCGGGGAGTGTGAGGATAGGAGCGTCACAAAGCTTTTGCTTAAGAGTTTGGAAGGCTTCTTCTTGTTTAGGTCCCCATGCGAAGGGTTTTCCTTTATGTGTCAAAGCCGTGAGTGGTACAGCGATACGAGAGAAATTCGATATGAACCGACGGTAGTAACCAGCCAACCCAAGGAAAGATCGTACCTCGGTTGGGGTACGTGGCGCTTGCCATTCTTGTACTGCCTTGATCTTTGCGGGGTCGACATGAATTCCTTTATCATTTACGACATGACCAAGGAACTGTACTTCTTCTAACCAAAATTCGCATTTGGAGAATTTAGCATAAAGCTTTTCGGTCTTCAAAAGTGAGAGGATGAGCCGAAGGTGTCGTTCATGATCAGTCTTAGACTTTGAGTAAATGAGAATATCGTCTATGAAGACTATAACAAAGCGATCAAGATAGGGTTTACAAACTCTGTTCATTAAGTCCATGAAGACGGCAGGAGCGTTGGTGAGACCAAATGGCATAACCATAAATTCATAGTGACCATATCGCGTTCGGAAGGCGGTCTTTGGAACGTCTTCTTCATGTACTCTGAGTTGGTGATAGCCGGAACGAAGGTCGATCTTTGAAAAACAAGAAGCACCCTGGAGTTGGTCTAGAAGATCATCGATGCGAGGTAACGGATAGCGATTTTTGACCGTTAATTTGTTGAGTTCCCTGTAATCAATACACATGCGAAAAGTCCCATCTTTCTTCTTTACAAACAGAACAGGTGCACCCCAAGGCGATGAGCTAGGACGTATGAATCCCTTGTCGGTCAGTTCTTGCAATTGACTGGCCAGCTCTTGCATCTCGGATGGGGCTAACCTATAAGGGGATTTCGCGACGGGTGTAGCGCCAGGTATAAGGTCGATACGGAATTCGACTTCTCTCTTGGGAGGAAGTCCGGCGATATCGTCGGGAAAAACTTGCGGGAATTCCTTCACTACGGGTATATCTTCGAGTCTCTTCTCTTTGCCTCCTTTCTTGACAACGTGGGTTAGAAATGCTACATAATTTTTGCGGAGATACCTTCGGGCTTGAAGGCAGGACATCAGCTTGAGTCCTTTCGAAGGGGTTTCTCCAAAGATTCGTAGAGTTTGACCGTCTGCAAGGGGAATGCGAATGAACTTCTCACGGCATACTACTTCAGCCTGATGTTGGCTGAGCCAGTCCATGCCGATTATAATGTCGAAACTTCCCAACTTCATAGGAATGAGGTCAACAGAGAAATCATGATCGTTTAGAGTAAAGGTGCAGTTCCGGATAATTGAGTTTAATGAGACCGGCTTTCCGTCAGCAACTTCTACCGTTATGGATTTCATAAGCTCGACACGAGTTTGATTGAGGAGGGGTTCGAATTCTAAGGACACAAAACTCTTATCCGCGCCAGTATCAAATAACACAGATGCATAACTACCATTAACGAGAAACGTACCGTTAATCACGTTGTTGTCGGCCCTAGCTTGGTTGGCGTTGATATTAAATGCCTCTCCTCTAGCAGTTGGAGGAGCTTGGTTAGCTTGGTTCACTGGATTCGCTTGAGCTTGAGCATGTATGATGTTTACCAAGCGTGGACACGTGTTTCTAAAATGGTTTGGGTCACCACAATTATAGCAAGCCCGCATGGGTTGCATCATGGGGTAGTTGGGTTGATAGTAGGTTTGGGTTGTATGTTGTGTAGGCGGTGGTTGAAAAGGTTGTTGGGTTTGACCCATCATTTGATGGTGGGTTTGAGTTGTGGGTTGGTTGTGGTTCATTCGTTGCAGTGTGCGGCAGGCTTGAATGGTGTGCCCTGCACGGCCACAGCCGGTGCAGTATTGACAGGGGTAATCGGGGAAGTGATGGTATTGGCAACGGGTGCACTTTGGGTAAGGGCCAGAGTATTGCCTTTTGTGTGGTGCGGGTGAAGGAGTAACTTGTGTGATGGGAGCAACAGGGGTGGGGAAATTTGTTTGAGTAACGGCAAAATTTCTGGTATTTCGCTTTCTCTTGTTTGAAAATTTTGAGGATGAGGTGGGGTGGTTGGAAGTTGGGCCCTCAACGGGGGCTTTCTTTTTCTCCTCTTTGAACTTACCGTTTCTGATGCGGTTCTCGGTAAGTTCGGTGGCTAACTCCATGGCGGCTTCGAGAGTTGCAGGCGAAGCGCTGAGGACTGAGTCCTGAATCTTCGTGGGAAGGCCTCGAATATAGTGTTCCACCAATCGGTACACGGGGGTGAACAAGTTTGGAACCATCTGGTTCAGCTCAAGAAATCTTTTGTTGTAGGAAGTGTGATCCCCTTCCTTCTGCTTCAGTGAGTGGAATTCGTCCTCTAACTTCTTGAGTTCGCTTCTTGGGCAGAAGCGTTTTGTCATTACTTCCCTTAACTCTTCCCAAGTTAAGGCCATCGCGTCTTCCACTCCTCTCTTACCCTTCTCGGTGTTCGACCAGGTCAGGGCTACCCCGAATAATCTCCCCGTCGCGTAACGTACCTTGCGATCCTCGGGACAATCGCAATTTAGGAAAGTGTTTTCCATCTCCTCAAACCAGTGGAGAAGGGCGGTGACACCTTCGGTCCCTTCGAACTTCGGGGGATCGCAAGACTTGAAGTGCTTGTAGGAGCACTTCTTGGAGGAGGGGTTGTCGATGTTTTGATCCTCTTGGTTTGGTGGATTGACTGAATTTGCAGTGAGAGCTTGCTGAACTTGAACTACAATATCAGGAAGTACTGTGGCCATTTGTTTTGCTATCTGAGCGGCCAAGCGTTCGTTTGACCTTCCTGACTTCCGTCCTCCACGTAGCTGCCTACCCGACATCTATAGGAATATACATAGGAAGATGGTGAGTTTATGGAATGTTTAGGGGTCATGTGTCAAAAAAATGAAATTAACATAAATATCAATAATGCAATCACATCCATTGGATGTCTTGGGTTAGCTCATGTTGGGCCTCAAATGTCCCCCATACCTTCACCTGTATAGTCATGTGGGCCCCCATGACTATTGGCTTGGTAGGATTCACATTAGTATTGGCGATTTACACTCACATGACCCGAATGAAAACCACAAAATATGTTTACAAGATGTATGGTCGGAATGTGTCCAGGTGTAGACACAATGACAACTCAAAGTGGGGTTAGTTCCCGCGACGTTTGGTATAGCATGCTTTGGCCTAATAGGTACTTCGTACTCTCATCGTTAGTCCCCAGGTAGGCAAACTGGTCCTTTAATTTGGATTTATACGAATGCCAAGCCTAGACAGGACGTTCCGACTACCGGTGCTGGTACCCTTCCAGTTACTACATGCCCGTCATGGAAACTCACTTTGATGAGATTTGAAAATACATAAATCATTGTAAAACAATCATGAAAATGATGTGGTGTGTGCTTTCATGGATGTGATATGTTATAAGAGTATGGTTCATGATAAGCAATATATGATAGTATATACTTATGAATATGCTTGCATAACATTGAATGTAACAATAAACATCAAGCATACAAACATCATGAATTTTGCATGTAACACAAGAATTTAAATTTTCTAAGCAACTATAGTATAGGCTCTAAGGGTCTAATAACCTATCCTATATCCCTATAGTCATGGCTCTGATACCAATCTGTCACACCCCGACCCGCAGCGGAAATAAGAGTAGGGGCATAATTGGGTTATCACCAAAGCTCATGATGTTTACTAATATGTTTCATATTTATTAAATCCAAATACATTTCAAAGTTCAAGCCAAATTCATACAATACAAGGAAAAGAAAGATTAACTAAACAAATCCATAATCTAAACTGGTTTATTCTTCTAGGCCGCCCTAAATGTTTCTTGCTTCAACTTGATCACCTGTATCATGTGTAAAAATGGGAAATTTTGGGTCAACAAAAGTTGGCGAGTGAACCTTGTTTAAAACATTTGTTATTGATTAATTATTGTAATTTAATTTAGGAAAAATTGTGCAATAATCATATATGAACAAATGTATGTAAACATAACAATCACAAACCACCTTGCTTAAACATGATATAGAAGTAACAATGTATGTGTTGGCAACGTCCCGTTCACGCTCATAGGTAATGGGGAACGGACGGCCTATGCTAATGTATGTGAGATCAAGGCTCAATCAAACGGAGCCGATCTTATGTTGGCAACGCCTGGTTCACGCTCATAGGTAATGGGGAACAGCTCACGCTCATAGGTAATGGGGAGCGGCGGCCTATGAAATGCATGTACTGAAATGACAACATTAATCTAAACTTTAACCACACAGTCAATTGATACACCTTGAATACACATTGATCATAAACATGATGGATGCACAATGATTAATTATAATAAATAAGTACGACACATGATACACCCCAAAATGTGATTAAAACGGGGAATTTGTAGAGATTCACTCACATTGGGTGCGTTTGCTTGAGGATTGCTGAATGCGCACGAGTTTAAGGGATTGATCGACGAGAGGTAACTAACCAAAAAAAATAACGAAAGGTAGAGTAAGTGTGTGGATTTTATTAACTATTTTAATAAGATTTTTGGGTATAAATTTGCGAGTTTAAGGCTACTTTCTAACCTTGAAAACGTTATTTTTAAGTATTTTTAATTGATTTTTAATTTAAATAATTGATTAAAATAAATAAAATAAATAATAAAAAAAAAAGTTGACTTTGACCGTTGACCGAGAGCGTTGACCGTTGACCGTTGACCGTTACTGTTGACCGGTTTAATTGTGTGAAATTGTGCGCTGAGTGAGGCTCGAACCCGAGACCTCCCGTACGCGTGCACGCAGCTCTACCAACTGAGCTACGTGTCTAACCCGAAATAATTCTGTTTTTAATTATACTTATACACTATTTACTTTAAACCGAAAATTATTTATTTTTCTTAAAAAGCTTTTAAACTCATCGGACCGGTGCTGACCACAGGTCTCGAACCCGGGACCTGTGGGTTAGCGTACACACAGTCCACCGCTGGACTGTGTGTGTCACTTGGTTATTAACTCGGTTTTTATTATACTTAACATATACTGTGCGTCGACCCGGTTCAGTTAAAAAGGCGGATTTTTATTTCAAATGGGTAAAGCTGGGACAGGATTCGAACTCGTGTCTCGTGTATGTTTGTTGCACACAGTCCACCGCTGGACTGTGTGTCTAACCCGTTTATTAAACCGATTTTAATTATTCTTATATTATACCACACTTCGTCTTCTTCATTCAAAACATCATCATCGATCAAAGGACTGTTATTTGCTTAGTTAGTTCAATGAAGGTTATGAGACATCGAAAAGAAAATGAATGGAAAGAGATTGGAGAGTTGATTGTACCGACTGCTCGCTTTTCTTCAGACGTCCGGCAAGGTCGTCGGCTCCGTCTTGGTGAGTTGCGGCTGATAGAATCTACCAACAATTTGGAAGGATTAGATGTGAAGTAGGACTACTGGGTAATGACTAATCAGTGAAACAGAAGAATCATACCGATAATCAGCAGTTCCCCTGAAAGTTCAGAATTTCTCCGGCGAATCAGATAATCCGGCAACGTCGACTGCAAAGGATTCTGGGTGAGGGATTTATATTAGAATTTGTCTAATAAAGGAATGAGCCAGAAAAATCGAAGTTTTTACCGTGCAGGTGGAAGTCTCGGTTTTCCGGCGACTTGCAGATGTTTTCCGGCGAGTTAAATTTCGTCGAGAAAAGGTGCGATTTGAGAGTGAATGGTTTTCTGGTGAATTGTGGGTGAATTTATAGGGTAGCATCGAGATGAATGGGGTCTGAATTCGGTCTTAATTCGAAGTCAACCATTCTCCGGCGATTATGGATGATGACGCAGTTCCAGACGTTGGCTAGCTGTCGCTGGAGTCAACTAATTGGTTAAATTGAGCGATTGCGTAATTTATGGGCGAAGTCGTCGGAATTTCCGACGACAGCTGTTTGGGCGCAAGTTGACTGAGTTTGAATTCCGCAATCATTATTTGATTTAATAAATCCATTATCTTAACAGAAATCAAAGTGGCGGAGTGGTTTATTGTGTGAGAGTTAAGACTTTGAGGAAATATCCGGCTGACCCGGGTTCGACTCCCGGCAGCCGGTTTTCCTTTTTAATTAACTCATTTTTATATTTTTAAGATTTTAATTTATATCTTTTGATTTATTGATCAGTTATGAATCGTTTAAAATTAAAATAAGCCGCAAATGAACAACAAAAATTTAAAACTGATTGTTCGGTCATTAAACGAAGCGGGTTTCGAAAACCCGTTTTTCGACAAATGTTACACATTTGAGGATGATAAGCAGTACTTAGATTGAGTTTGGTTCCCATTGCAGATTGCAAGGTCTTCCAAAAACGAGATGAGAAACGAGCATCTCTGTCAGATATGATGTTCAAAGGAACACCATGACGAGATATGATCTCATCAACATAGATCTTTGCGAGTTTGTCAGCAGAATAGTCTTCACGAATCGCTATGAAATGTGCTGACTTTGTTAGACGATCAATGATCACCCAAATTGCATCATGACCTCTAGATGTGCGCGGTAACTTAGTGATGAGATCCATTGCAATGTTCTCCCACTTCCATACCGGAATTTCTGGTTGTTCCAACAAACCAGACGGACATTGATGCTCGGCCTTGACTTTGAGATAAGAAAGGCATTTCGATACATACAAGGCAATGTCATTCTTCATACCCGGCCACCAAAACTCGGTGCGAAGATCCTTGTACATTTTTGTAGCACCAGGATGAATTGAGTATTGAGACTTATGTGCTTTGTCCATCAATAAAGTATGGAGATTATTTCGATTCGGAACCCACAAACGGTTCATGTAGTAAAGTAATCCATCGTGTTTCGTTTCAAGTTCAAGTTCGAGTTGATGAGGTAGTTCATCTTTCAACAAACCTTGGGTTACACAAGTGTGTTGGGCTGCAAGAATACGTGTTTGGATGTCGGATCGAATTCAAACACAATGAGCTTAACACGTTCTTTGCGACTAAGCGCATCAGCCACAACATTCGCCTTACCAGGATGGTAGCGAATTTCATAGTCGTAATCATTTAAAAGTTTGATCCAACGTCGTTGCCTCATGTTCAACTCCTTTTGATTGAGTATGTATTGGAGACTTTTGTGGTCCGTGAAAACCACACATTTCGTACCATAGAGATAGTGTCTCCAGATTTTAAGTGCAAAGACAACAGCTCCCAACTCAAGATCATGAGTTGTATATTTTTTCTCGTGGATTTTCAATTGTCTTGACGAGTAGGCGATGACCTTATCCCGTTGCATGAGAACACAACCAAGGCCTAAATTCGACGCGTCACAATAAACCACAAAACATCATTGTCATCGGGTAAAGATAGAATAGGAGCATCACAGAGTTTCTGTTTCAAGGTTTGGAAAGCTTCCTCTTGTTTGGATCCCCACTCAAATGGCTTATTCTTCTGAGTCAAAGCAGTGAGAGGAACAGCGATCTTTGAGAAATTCGAAATAAATCGCCGATAGTAGCCAGCAAGACCAAGAAATAAGCGAACTTTTGTGGGTGTAGTGGGTGTTTTCTAATCCTTTATTGCAGCAATTTTATAAGGATCCACATGAATACCTTGCTCATTGACAATGTGTCCCAAAAACTGAACTTCTTTCAGCCAGAATTCACACTTGGAGAATTTGGCGTAAAGTTGCTCTTTCTTTAGAAGTTCCATTGTCAGACGAAGATGTTGCTCGTGCTCGGCTCGAGACTTTGAATAAATAAGAATGTCGTCGATGAACACAATGATGAACTTGTCTAAATACGGCTTACAAACTCGATTCATCAAGTCCATGAATACAGCTGGAGCATTCGTCAAACCGAAAGGCATATCAGTAAACTCGTAGTGACCATATCGTGTGCGGAAAGCAGTCTTGGGAATATCTTCCTCGTGAACACGAAGCTGATGATACCTAGAACGCAGATCGATCTTCGAAAATCATGTGGCACCTTGTAGTTGATCAAACAGATCATCAATGCGAGGTAGGGATATCGATTCTTGATCGTGAGTTTGTTGAGCTCACGATAATCGATACACATCCGGAAGGATCCATCCTTCTTTTTCACAAATAGGACAGGTGCACCCCACGGAACTTGGACGAATGAAACCTTTGTCAGATAATTCTTTGCTTCGATAACTCCTGCATCTCAGACGGTGCAAGACGGTAAGGAGATTTGGCTATCGGGTTAGCACCTAGTACAAGATCAATTCGAAACTCAACTTGTCGTGCTGGAGGTAAACCAGGTAGATCTTCGGGAAATACCTTAGGGTAATCTCGAATAACAGGAATGTCTTGAATACTCTTGTTCTTTACTTCCTCCTCTACGATATGTGCCAAGAACACCACATAATTCTTTCCTAAGTACTTTTGGGCTTGTGTACATGTCATGAGTTTTATGTTACTAGCGGGTTTCTCTCCATGAATTTCCAAGGTTTCACCAGAAGGAAGAGGTATTCGAACAATCTTGTAAAAACAAATAACTTTGGCATGATGTTTGGTTAATCAATCCATTCCAATAATGATATCGAAGCTTCCGAGTTGCATTGGTGTAAGGCCGATAGGAAAAAGATGGTTATTGAGGTTCAACTGGCAGTTACGAATGTCGGAATCAAGTAAGAGAGGTTCACCATTGGCTATCTCAACTGACAAGGGCTTTCCTAGTTTAGTTCTAGGCATCGAGAGCAAAGGCTCAAAAGTTAATGATACAAAGCTCCTATTGGCTCCCGAATCAAAAAGAACAGTAGCAGCATGATTATTAACAAAGAACGTATAACAACTTCATTGTCAGCACGAGCCTCGTTGGCGTTCATGTTAAAAGCTCGTCCACGAGCTGGATTTGCATTGGCTAACCTTGGGCAATTGTTCCTGTAGTAACCCATTTCACCACAATTGAAACAGGAACCAGGTGGAAAGTGAGGTCGAGCAGGATTTGCTTGTGGTTGAGCTTGGTTTTGTGCAGCTTGGTTCGGGTTAAAGCGACAAATGTTCGCAGATGACCAAGTTTTCCACAGCTAGTACATTTTCGACATGGTACATGAACCTGATGGTGACCGTTACATCGGTTGCAGAGTGGTGCAGTTCCTGCATATGGTTTCTTTGCCGGTGGTGGAGCTGCTTGGTTTTGCGGAGCAGTTGGAGCAGGGTTGAGCAGGTTGAGTAGTAACAGCAAAGTTTTTTGAGAAGCCTTATGCTTCTTTGATCGTTTGGAAGGCCCGACTTTGTTCCCTTTCGGTTTCTCTTGGGCTAACTTGGCAGAGGATTTCTTATCACCCTTGCGATATAGGTTACCTTTCCTGATTTGGGATTCCGTTAAAGTTGTAGACAACTCAATAGCTTGTCGTACAGAGGTAGGGTGACTACCGTGAGGATATCTTGCATAGGGTCAGGTAAACCATCGATATACTTCTCGATCGCCTTTTCCAAAGGCGTCACCATCGTAGGACAAAGTAGATCAGTTCCTCATATCGGTTGGTATAAGCGCGATGCTCTCTGCTATCTTGCTTAAGATTATCAAATTCCCTTTCCAAAGCCCTAAGTTCATGACAAGGTCAGAACTCTCTCATCATTAGAGCTCGAAGCTCTCCAATGTTTGGGCTAAGGCCACATTAGCACCCCTCTCTCTCATAACACCATTCCACCATGTCAAAGCTCGTTTCTTGAACACACTCGATGCAAACTCAACTTTTCGCTCATCCGGACATTGAACAAAGCGAAATGTGCTCTCGAGACTTTCAAACCATTGAAGAAGTCCCGTTGCTCCCTCAGACCCAGAAAATGCAAGTGGTTTAGCCGAACAAAACTGTTTGTAGCTACATGGAGCATTGTTATTGTTGTTCACTTGATTCAGTTGAGTTACTAGGTTTGGGAGGATCGCAGCCATTTGCTGAATGATGAGTGCTGCCATTGCAGCATCTTGAGTTTGATCGCGTCTAGGAGGCATTGTAGAAAAGAAACATGATGAAAGATGTGTGAGATTGGCATTCGGAAAATCAAAACAAGCATAAAAAATATTGACGAAACAAGGATGGTGGTCATTCATTTGTTTCACAAAGCAAACAAATGACTCACATTTGATTAATCAAAGTAAATGGGTCTTTATAATGTATCGCGAAGACATGCTTTGGCCTATAAGTGGACACTCACCCCAAGAGTTCCCATGTAAGAGTGACTAGTCCGATTAAGTGGATTTGTACGAACACTCTAGCCTAGACAGAAAACTCAGGGTACAGGCATCCACCATTCCAGATTGCACGTGTTCACATTATTAAAACCCAAACCTTGACGAGATTTTGAAAACTTTGAAGGCTTAAAGCCAAAAACAAATCATCTAAGGATAGATGATTAGTTTTCGAAAACGGGTTTGAAATTTGTGGATTTGTTTTAGTAATCACCTAAGGATAGGTGATTGTATTGTATTTTAAATCTAAACGCATGTAAACTTGCGTTAGGGTCCTAGGAAGGTTATAGTCTAGGTCAATGCATTACTAATAACCTAATTCCCTATAACCAGTGCTCTGATACCAACCTGTAATACCCCAAATCGCGTAAAACAACATGCGGCGGAAACACTTAGGGAGTCACGTTAACAGATTGTTTCAACAACACATGGTATTTGAAGTTTTGTATTAAATAGATATTAAACATAGGTTATATTGTCATACTGTCTTAAAACTTGTAAACAAACTTAAACAAACAAACAAGCATTGAAGTTGTCTTACTTATTTTAAAGGCACTAAGTCCACGTCCATTCCTACATGTGCACGCATCAGTATCATCTAGCATCGACATCACACTTGATATCCTGAAACATATGTGAAAACGACTCAGCAAAAATATGTCGGCGAGTACATAGGTTTTGTGAGTGTGTCAAGTTCATGGCTTTGTATATATTGCAATATAATCTGACTACTAGAGTCGTAAGTGAAAACCTTATTTTGAAAATATTTTGACATTGCAATAGGTTTATAAACATGTGAAATAGATTTTATAGAAATCTAGTAGACATGAACCTTGACTCGAAATCTTTTGTATTGTAAATCCAAGTTGTAAATCGTCTTGAAATAACTCGTATGGTTTATATCGTTAATAGAAAAATCGTTGTGTGTCATTGTTTGAAAACATTTGTCCAAGTAATATAAATAACGTCACGCATGTAATATGATAAAAGCACTTATATATAGGAAGTACCAGCGGCGTATCCACCATGCTTTTATTACATTACACTCGTTCCATTATCTAAATCACTTGTCGTAAACCATTCGTTCATCGTTGCCTGATATAAACCAATTGTTCATCGTTCATCGTTTGTCGTTCATTGTTAAAACAAATCGTTCATCGTTCATCGTTCATTGTTTTAATTGTGAAGACTTTTGGTCATTTCGTGAATACATTCAAACCTTTGTTGACTTGTTCGAGACCACCCAACGGTGTCCCTTAATCGTATAACAAACCACCAATGGGTTTGTTACATACAGTTTCAGTCGCTTCCCAAATTTCCCCACAAACCCCGGGAATTTTGGTAACGGGATTGTCAGTCCTAGGCGCCTAAACTTACTACTGGTCTGCTTGGCCAACAAGTTCGTTCACATTATTGAAATCGTGTTGTCTATATAAACCATAGTATTTGCATCTGAAAACTTGAAAACATTTAGCACATATGAATCACCCCAAAACAATTGTAAAACATAAAATAGGGGAACTATGTACTCACTTGTGATAGAAAAGTAAATCTTGGATCAATAAAAAGACCGAAGCTCAAAGATCCGAGAAATCACGCGTGTCCTAAATATGAACAATAGTGTAAATATCGAGACTTGAAATCGGAAGATTTTGATAGAATGAGATCTTATGAACCAAGTGAGTGTCGGAACTCATATAACATGGTTTAATAAGTTTACATTCTGAGTTGGAAAAGTTTATAAGTGCTTTTGACCCGTTATGACCCGTTAAGGTAGTTTAAGCCACTTTAACGCATCATTTGTGTAACTACGCATTCGGATGGTTAGATACGTGTTATAATAAGCCTTTAAAGCTTATGTTTGAAAATGTTATTTGATCAGAATACATCTCAAAATTTATGTTACATGTGCTTAAAGTTGATTTTTTTGCGAAAAGGGTATTTTGGTCATTTTTAGTAATATAACAATCATTTATCATAACACAATCCAAACATCATGACCATAAGGTATAACCTCAGAGGGTTATTCCCTATATATTTATGGTCACAATTATATATTGGTCGGATCTAAAGATCAACCAAACGGGTCAGATTCGGAAGTCAAAGCGGTGGTCAAACCGTTTAACTTTTGACTCTAAACAAGCACTAAAATGAGAGTGACGATTTAGACATGTTTTGACATGTCTAAATAAGTTTATAAGACTTTTGGCATCAAAACAACTGTTTTGACACCCGGAATAGATCCGTTGCAAAATGCGCAAAAATCGCATCTTGGCTAAAACTTTGACTTGTCAATAAGACTAGAAATGGTGATAATCAGTAGGCATGATTTTTAGGGATCATAACCACCTTGATTACCATCGTATTGCAAGTTTCAATTGAGCTTTATCTTGATCAATTCATGATCAAAACTAAAAGTCAAACAGAAAGTCAAACTGCTTGATTTTTATTTCATTTAAGCTATAATAATTGAACAAGTCATGAAGGAACACTTACAAATACAAGGGAAATGATCAAGAACACCAGAGAAAGCTCCAAGATGATAGAAATTCGGATTTGTGGCTGATCAAAGCATGAAGGTGACTAAAAGTTTCAAAAATGGACTTGAAATTACTATTTATAATGATCAAATCATCACAAATCTTGACATGTGTTAGGCCAGGTGTTAGAGCTTTGATTAGTGTCCAATTAGGTGTCCAAAAGAGAAGAGAAGTGGCAAAAATTCGTGTGCTTAGTGTCCCCAAAGAACAGGCTGTTGCCAGCTACAATTTTCTATGTCCGATGGCTTCTCTCTGGCCACTAGTCCTTTAGGCTTAGGGACTCGTGCCCTGCCAGAAGCCAAAATAGCAAAATTGGCAGAAATGGTCCCTGCAGCCTACAAACTTGTTTTTCGACGCGTTTTGGCACTTTTAACACCCGTGAACCCCATTTTTAAGCTTTATAAGGACAATAAAAGATAGGGAACTTGAAATATGTTCAAAAATGTTCCATAGGTCACTTCGTTTGATCGTACGGTTGCGGTTTTCGGTTAATTACGACGAAAAGTGTAACGAACGCGTGTATGACCGTAAATGCGTAACGAATGATATTTTTGAATTCCAATCACTAAAATATGATACTTTAATGATTACAAAAATTTTTGGATGTTCATACATGTTCCGGATAGCGACAAATGCAAAAAGGCATAGTTTCGCAAAGTTTGCAAAATAGCCCCTGAAGTTACAAAAGTGTGATTTTGCCATACCGAAGCCTTCAAAACTTATTTCTAAGTTATGTAAAGGATATTTAAGGTATGTTAGGCTTGTGTTCTTGTTCCGGAGTGTATGTCGCTACAAGAATCGGCAGACTTTTGCAGTTTGTCATAATTAGTCCATGTGATCGAATAAACTTGTTTTTGTCATACCAAACCCTTCAAAACTTATTTCTAAGTTATGTAAAGGTTATTTAAGGCATTTTTATCTTACATCACTATTCCTGGACATATGTTGCGTTAAATTGGTTTCGTTTGCGTACCGGTTTACCAGTTTTGCTTATAGAAACGAATCAAGAGTTCGGAATCATGCAAGAATCGAATGTGTGTAATAATCAAAATAAATAAACAAAATTCACATATTCAACATAAATTTCATTCATTGATAACTTTTTTACTATTGTTACATGTTTGGATTGCCACAGATATCACAGTACGTAACAAACATTCACAACCCTTTGATACTGCATCACTTATTCTTTCTCACACTCTTCATAGCATATCTTACTGAAGAATAAACATTTAATATCCTCCATCGAGCAGTTCACTAACCACATCGGGTCTAGTATTTGAATCGTCCTCCATAACCCTCTCAATCCTTCTGTCCCAAATATTTCGGCCCTTTCTTTAGTGATATCCAAATGATCCTCAAACCTCAGCACTATCACTGCTTCACACGTCGTAGGATCAACTTGCCACCACTTAAACAGAGGATAGAAATCCTGTTCAATAGGTATTAGGGGCATGTTTCTCATTGCTCGTGGACGCTTCATAACCAATGTAATGTCTTTTACTCTCGTTTTCTTATCTGTTCTGATTCTGTGCTTCAGAATGAACGGTTTTCGGTACTTAAAACCTTGCTTCGCTTCAATTTGATCATCTTACACAATAACTGATCAATAAACTTCATATGATTAGTAACATTTCTTGTCTGCACCAACCCCTCTACATCCCAGTATGGAAGTGTTTTGAAATCTGCCAAATATTTGAAGTATTGAACCCCTAATTCGCTCTTGATGGCATAAACGTTCAATTCTTTAAACCACCCCCAACTAAGTATATCTCCCAATGATACATCGGCATCTCTTGTAATGAATGCTAATGGACGTCGAAACTTTTGTTCTCTTGGCATTTCTTTGAACCAGGACATCTTTGCTTGTGCAATCTCTTCCTTTGTCATTGGTTTTGGGATTTTACCTTCTCGTACAGACTCAGCAATCTTATATTTCAGCAAATCTTCATTCAACTGATCATACATCTCTTCAAATGTCGGAAAACTATCTGTATTCAGACCAGTATACTTTTCTGCTTCGTCCTTTTCATCATCTGACGACCAATCTTCTATAATAACCTTGTTGTAATCGTCAATATCAGATCTACGTTTGTAGCAGTATTCATTCGGTTCAAACGTATCTATGTTCACCACATCTTCGTCAAAGTCGAAATCAAATGTTTCAACATCAACGTTGAGCAGCTTTGTTAGATCTTCCTTTGAATAATTGTGAACAAACTCACCTTCTTCAACATTATACTCAAGCATTAGAATCATCGGCTTTGTCGGTATAGCAGCAACAGGATTTGCAGTAATTGCATCAGTCATTTCAACATCTGTTTGCCCCCTTTCCCCTGTCTGCTCCCCCTGACTTTGATCTTCCATTCTATTTGTTTCATCATTCAGGAACGAAGAAAAATCAAATTCATCAGACACTTTAGCATCAATTACTTTCAAACCAACTCCTCCTTGTCCATCATCATTACCATCATCGTTGTCAGAGTCGTCTTTTGTATCATTAACATGTTCATCTTCCTCATCTTTATCCTCGGCTTCTTCATCGTCTTTTTGTTCTGTTTCTATTTCTGGTGTAACAATAGACTCTGAAGCTTTCACAGACTCAATCACAGGCTCTGTAATCTCGGGCATATTTTCTATAACATGCTTTCCCTTTCCTGTTCAGCTAACTCTTTTTCTACTTTTTCTTTAGCCTCTTGCAGATCAATTCGAGCATACTCAGCAGCAAAATCAATCCCCAAACTATTTGATAAAACTTTCTACAGCCTGTTGAATCTTTGATCATTAATATCACGTTTAGATCATAGTTCTGCAATCTCTTTCTGTAATATTTCATTCGCATCCTGCAAACTTTCGATTAGGGCTTTCAAATAACCTCGATCCCTTCAAGGAATTTAACTTTGTCGTTCAAAATTTCTTTTTCAACTTCACCTTGTTTAAGCATCCTCTCTAACACAACCTTCTCAGCTTCATTCTTTGCTACTTTGTCTTCCAGAACTTTAACTCTCTTTTCAATTTCATCAATATCAGATTCTGGGAAGAAATCGTTCAAATCTTGAATATCAACTGGCTCATTAGGAATATTTCCAAATAGCTTCGACTTCGGAGTAGTCTTTGGTGTTGACTTAGGCGTACTCTTCGATGTAGATACTGAAACTTCTTTAGGTGTAGAGCTTTCAGGTTGAGAAGTTGTTGGAGGATCTTGTGACGTGATGATAGGAATAACGAGCAATTCAGACTCAGGAGGTTCTTGTGTGACTCCTTTCTGTACTAAGGTCTCTTGAACAGCAGATGTTTGTACTATTTCAGCCGAAGGAGGTTCTTGTGTAACTCCTGTTGATTTTGCGGTAGAAGGTTCTTGTGGGACTTCTGTGCTTTTTGGCTTTCCAATATAGCGGTGGCTTTTAGGCTTTTGAATTTTCTTTCCATTTGTCTTTGGAGATCCAGTTGTCTTCGTTGTTGTATCTTTAGCAGAAGACTTAACACGTTTAGCTTTCTTCTTTGGTCTCTCCTCATCTGAACCCTTTTCAGTCTGCGGTTCATAATCTACATCTGTTTCTTTGAGTTTCTCTGCAGCTGTTTCAGCGATAGCTTTCTTTGTAGCTCTTTCTAACGAATCTCAGCTTTCTTTAAAAACCAATTGTTGCGTTTCTCTTTAAATGTCGACAGCCATTCTAGATTAACGTTTCTTTCATTCTCATCGCCGCTATCATCTTTCCCCATTTGTATTCCGGTGTGGCAATGTAATTTTCAAATTGTATAGCACCAAACAAAGGTTTTGCAATCGGCGTTGAAGCTTGCTTTTGAAACATTATAAGCTTCTTCGCTGTGACTTCATCCATATGACTAAGATATAAGATGTCATTGGGATCCTTCGCAATCTTTTTGAATTTGTCGTTGATCAACATCTGAATAAATCTTGGATACATCACAAGCCTATTCGATCCCATGTTGTCTTCATATGTGTAAACACAATCTTAGAATAGTTGAATTTCTTGTTTAACACGAGCGCTGTGGCCATACATGCCATGTAATTTTGAATGTCGTCCAATCCAGCTTTACAATGACTAAAAGCGTGAATTTTAGCATGCATCAAGAACTTGTAAGGGTTTGGAACTCCCCTTTCTTCAAGGTAGATTCGTTTACGTGCCCCTTGTATCCCATTCTGCAGAAACAACCTCGCACCATTCGTTCGTCAAACATCATTGGATCTTCAAAATTATCATTGAAATTCAGAACTTTGCGAATATCAGCTTCAGATACTGTAATTTCCTTATCCTCTTCTACAATACGAACCATTGAACTAATCACTGTATCATCACCATTCATTGCCGCGGAATTCCAAAATCTATAGACGTGCGACCTATAAACCATTGTCTTCTCTGTTAGCGCTTTGTGAATAGGAATACGCTCCATAAACTTGAGAATACTGTCAAATGATTCGAGTGACGGATAGACAGTCTTGTCAAGCGTAATGCACGTATTGTGTAACTTGTTGAACGAGAGCTGAATATTCTGCAAGCACGAATATGGAGACAAATTAGCAAAGTATAACAATTTTCACAAACAATATATCAAGTTCGGGCGGACTTGAATTGCTATTTAAACATTACAAAACATCAAGTCCGGGCGAACTTGCCTTTAACAAATTGACCAAATCTTAAACAAGTTCGGGCGAACTTGTTAAGTTTTTACATTTGAAACATCTTCAGACAAGTCCGGACGAACTTGTCAGGAAAACATTATATTTGAAACTTTCAAACAAATTCGGGCGAACTTGTGAAAGTTATAACATTTTAACACATGAGGACAAGTTCGGCTGAACTTGGTTCAAAGAACCAATAGACAAGTTCAGACGAACTTGTCGTCTTGTTCACTCAAACCTGCAACAACATGATTTCATGCATTCTGATTCAAATTAATGATTTCTTTAAGATCGATTAATGTTATTTAGGATGTTTTATGGTTCAATTTGACTATTAATACCCTAA